>CM062289.1:66421321-66757877 GCA_031216915.1 Pictodentalium vernedei | reverse complement strand
GAATCGACAATGACTACTGTGATCTTGACTAAAATCTTAACCTGTCAGTCGAGTAACAACAGCCGCATGGAACTTGAATCTGTGGAGCTCGAGAGGCACTATGGAGGAGTACTACTCTTCGACTTTGCGTGCACTCCCGAGTTCTGGCGGTAAAGTTTCACGAAAATTGAAGAAAACTGAAGATTGCGTAATCATTTTGTTTCTTTCTATTTTTATCTCATCCGTACTATTAAGTAGCACAAAGATGTGACCCAAAAACAACAAGCAACAAGCAGAAATGCACAAAATTCGCATTTTGTGATTTTATTTCGGTTGCTCTCTCGAGTGGACCCGATTCTCTCTCGAGTCCTCGGTGCTCTCCGAAAAAACTCGGTGCTCTCACCCGAGATACGCCATTGTATTATATCACCCGCAAAAAGCTTCGAAAATCATCTAAACACATTACTGGCCAGATAGTGGTCCTCTCGACAGACCATTGTAATGTTCGTAAGCCCAATACGTATTGCTTCCCGAGTAAAGAGCCGATTCTTGGGGGACCAGTGATATATGGAGGTTATTGTATACATGCAGTGACAGAATTGAGTGATTGTAAACATTTCAGCTCATATTTTCAGTGAAATCCGTTCAAAATAATTACAAAATCTGTTACATTTCTAGTTTTCTACTTACTTCATCTGTATGTACTTTTGGGTTGGAATTACTGATCTGTTCTGTACCAATTTGGGACATGGTGCTTTTGCATCATCAGATAGGATTTTATTCAACAAAATAAGTAGCAAAATTTGTGCAGAGATATATTATGATATTGATTATTTATTTATTTATTGGTGTTTAAGGTCACATATTTCTGAACAGTGGCTAATCATGACCATGACAGACTGATAGATAAGTAATTTCAAATTACCCTTGTCTCTTTAACCGTACACCCCACTGACTTTGCCTTGTCGCTATTCCATTTCGAACCACCGCCATGGCCATGCATATACCAAGATATAGCTTAAAAATTCCCGTGGTAACCGTTTTTTCCATAAAACTTCCTTGATCCTCGCGAAATACATTCGTGACAATCCAAAATTGCTGACATCACACGAATTTGTCGAAATGTTGAAAAAAATGTTTTGACTATTGCTGAGGCGGTTCTCGAAGTAAGTCCCCCCCCCCCCCCCCCCCCCCCCCCACGCACACACACATACACTTGCTCCACATGTCTAGTCATGCGTACTATATCAACGCATGACACTTGATTTGATGCGAAACTCAAAAAAATAGTAAATACAGTTAGTCGTGAATATACATGCTATAATCTACGCCGTAACACAAAAAAATCAGCATATAAGTTATACCAAAAACACAACAATACCCATGACGTCACCTTCGAATATGCCTTCTCGTGTGCGTTTGAGGGAAGTTTATGGGAGCTGTAGCCCTTCCACGTAGGTGCATAAGGGCGACCTAGGTGCAGTAGTAGTGTGGCTAGTCAGGCCACATGTGCTAATGAACTACATTACTATAACTGATATTTCCCTGCGGGAACCCCGGGAAGTGAAGCAGTGCCTGTTTACTGCGGTAAACAGGCTCTATTGTACTGGTAAAATAGGACCCTGTCACCAATGCTTGGGAGGTGCAAACCCTCTCTAAATTGGGCAACTTGGCTTATTAACACTCACCCCTGTCTTGAGTTGATACTAGTGTTGTGGTTTTGATTAACCATTGTGCAAAAATATATGACCTTAAACACCAATAAATAAATAAATAAATAAATAAATAAATAAATAAATAAATAAATAAATAAATAAATAAATAAATAAATAAATAAATATAACTGATATTTGCCGGTAAGGACATAGAAATACACATTTGAGATGCCAGAACCCATGGTTATGGGAGTTTTTGTTTTTGAACAACTTTAAGGATTGTTTGGATAATCGAGGCCTCGCGCAAGGCATTATACATTCACCTTCGAACATGCCTTCCCGTGTGCGTTTGAGGGACGTTCATGCTTTTCCTTGACGATTTGGGGAAACTTTCAGGATTCTTTGGGTAATTGAGGCTTCGCGCTAGGCCTTATGGGATAGCCGGGAAGGAGAACTAGTTTGTTTCATTGCCAAACACGGGGAAGAACCTATGGCTTTACGGCCCTAATGGGGCGATTTTAGGCAATTTTAGGGTTGTATTGGCTAATTCGATGGAAAATGGGGGAAAATTGGCACCCAAAGTGCCCCCCCCCCCCGCCCCCCCCGAGCAGGAAAGAGTACTGTTACATGCATAACTACCCCATGTTGGCCGAGTGCAAAAGGCGTTTCCCTAAAACAAAATGTCGGCCCGCATGGTTCGGTAAAGAAATCTCCAGAGATTTCGAGAATATTAAAAGCCCCAGAAACACGTGTCCGTGTGCGCACTGAGACCACATATTGCTACAATAATGCAGTGACAAGATGGCCGCTCGCGCGCCCTGTCCATAATACACCACTTCCCATGAGGTCATTCCCGGACATGCACACCACGATGAGAACACGCAATGAGAACATGCAAATGTGGGTTCAAAACCACCTGGCCTACTACTTTCGTTGAATCGCTTAGAGAAACCCTCCCGCCTTGGGCTCGGCGGAATGGCTTCTGTAAACCATTCAACTCAGACTCGTTCTTCATCCATTGCTTAAACATTCAAGAAAGTACTGACACCTTCAGCTAAAGGCCAGTTTAAATTTGATTCGTGCACTTTTAATCAAGATAACGCCTTTCAAAGAAATGTATCTGCCTGAAAACAGAATTGTTAGTCTTCAGCAATGTCGTTAAACAAATTGCATTCTAAAAACTAATAAATTAGATGAGGATTGCGCCGCACAATTGCTTGTTTCGTTCAAATATCAGTTTTATTTCGATGGGAGAGCACAGGAATTTCAAAGATGCACCCGGTAGAGCACCTAAATCGCTCGACAGAGCACCGGAATATTCTACTTTTCCCTGATGACCCCGATTCCCTCGCTTTCTTCCAAAGCACGGCTAGTTCTCCTGGTTACTCGTAGCAAACACAGGCAATGTTTCTGCCAAAGGACCTCCGGGTTACCCGGAGGTCCATTGGCTGAAACATTGCTTGTGCACAGACCATATGTACAGAATTTGATAGCCTTACTATGCTTATAACGCGTAGATTAACGCGCAGATCGACGTGCCTTTTGTGCACATATCATGACAGGACTTCTAGTTTTAACTGTAATGCCTTTCGAAGAAATGTATCTGCCTGAAAACAGAATTGTAGATCTTCAACAATGTCGCTAAACAGATTGCATTCTATAAAGAAATAAATTAAATGAGGACAGTGCCACACAATTGCACGTTTCGTTCAAACATCCGTTTTCTTTCCATGGGAGAGCACAGGAATTGCCAAGATGCACTCCGTAGAGTACATAAATCGCTCGACAGAGCACCGGAATATTCTACTTTTCCCTGATGTCCCCGATTCCCTCGTTTTCTCGAAACAATAATACACTTTTCTTGTAAGAATGTTTGGAAAATTGAACAAGGGTTTTTTTGTTCAATGTTGCAGCGCACAGTTGTAGTTTTTAATTGGAAAAAAATGCCATCGAAGCGATGGATTTCCGGTATTCACATTTAAACTGGTCTAATTTGCTGACATTATTGGAAAATCGTGAGTTAAAACGGCTTCTTGATATTATATATATTAGCAGCCAGGTTAGTGGCGTTCATGGTGGTGTCGTTCTTCGCTGTTCATACACACACAAGCTTTGGTTCTGACTACTGTTGTGTTTTGAGCAAATTTGGACAGAGCACATGGATACTGGCTCTTAGAGCGCCGAAACATCGCTCGGGAGAGCACGCAAAGTCAAGGAGCAGTTCCCACACAGCACTATGGACGAAGAAGAAATATGTGCAGTCAGTGCTCAAAAGAAAATGCTCTTTCGATTGGCAAATGATTTTAGCGATAGCTGGAAATGGGAAGCGGTTGCTTAGAAAAGATTTTTGATGGTTCCCTCATGATTTGAGAATGCATTCTAATAGGAGAAAGTTCTCGTACAGTACTGTGATTGCTAACATGGACGGCAATAAACGTCATTCAAATACATTTTCAAGAAAATTATCTCCCCTTAATTCGCCAAATTTTTCACAAAATCTAAGGGTATGAGAATTCTGTGATACCCTACAATTTTGGAAGAGTGCAAAATTCTATCAACAAAGCGCATATCATTTCATGAACTACAGATATTTGCATCATACATCAAATGAACAAATAAGTTAAAACTTTATTACATTATGTGATTAACCGAACATATCAAAATCTGATCAAATGTTTTAAATACTGAATTTAATTAATTTTCAAATCTCAGATTATCTTGTTCGATAATTACTACCTTATATACATATACATAGCTGTAGATTACTTGCCAGAGCATTTGCATCACTGTTGGCTGCCTGTACAGGCAGCCAACAGTGATGTAAAGTATTGCCAAGATAATACAGTCTACCGAAAGAATGAATACACGTGCGTTCAACGTCCTCACTGCAATATTAAAATGACAGTTTGTGGATGTATATTGACTTGAGGGTTAAACAAATAAGATTAACTGTTATGTTGACCAGATACTGACAAATCACCCAAATCAGAAAATACACTTTTCGGAATTATGGGTAAGCCCCTGTCAGATCCGTCGAACCGCTTTCAACGTCTCTGGATACAATAGGCAGAAGTCAGTTATTTGAATACATGGCTTTGAAAAATAGCTTCTCAATACCGCTGAAGTTTGATCATCAAATCTGGTTCTCTGGAAAACGAGATTTTTGACTTTTCCAAATCCATATCAAGCCTTTCTCAAAACGAGGCTTACGTGACGTCATTAGCGTGCATGGATTTTTGAGGAGACAATTTGACAAACGCAAAATAAAATGTCGTGTGCCATTGCACTGAACACGCAGGGCAAACATTCTATATTTCAATTTTTATTCACATTTCGGGGTAGCATTTCTTTTTAAAATACCCAATCATATAATAAACAGATTATTACAACAATCAGTCAATGTAGGTTGTTATATTTCATCCCGTTGATGAGATCAGATCAGTCCGATAAAACACGACGTTTTCGATGTCATTTTTTATCTAACAGATCCGGTCGCGTAAACGTTTCTGAAAGTTTTTCGGGGGTGGCGGTAAAATAGGGCACTATACAATACCGACAGATGTGTATTGTAATTTTTTTTTTTCGGGGGGGGGGGGGGGGTTAATATATTATTTGTGGGATGAACGTGATTTTATGCTTCATCTTTTGACAAATGACATTAGTCCAACCGGAAATATATCGACCCAGTTCATGTACAGTCTTCGATGTGCACTCTCGTGATTATCCTGTATGTCTGTGTGGTACTTTTCTTTTATGCAAGCAAGGGCACTGATTCTTTAAAATTGAGTGGTGTCGTACCCCCTCCTCCTACTCGGCTTAGCCCCCTTCTGACCTGCGCCTTTTTTTAGAACCGTACCTCCGACGTGGTAAAACCGTGTGCTCGCTTTTCTCCAGTACAATCTTTAGCCTCCAAACCTAACTCTTTATATGGGCATCTGTGTTTACGTCCAGCGACGATAGATGCCTCCTTACGGTAGGGCGGTAAAATATGCAAGAACTTTTGAAGGTTGTGTAGTCTCTTTGACGATCAACGATCGAAGTGAACATTTAGCATGGTTCACGAGAAACCGATGAACTTATCCCCTCTCTCAAACATACCTTTGTGTAGTGACACAAGGACGGCCACAACTAATATATCTATATGTCATCATTGTGCGGGTGTCCTTGTATGACCGTGCCCGCCTGTCTCGTTTTCAGAGTACTTCCTACATCCCTCATATCCCTAAACTAACAAACCTCCTATAACATATTTCGGTCTCTGTGGAGGTCTTGGAACATGCCAGTCTGTCACCCTGTTTTAAATGATGACTGATATTTTGGGCAGTGGTGTTTTTCATACGGTTGTCTAGAACCATGTGTTCTAAACTGGGGTTCAGGTCTTATCTTTCGACGAGAACCCGAGAATGCGCGCAACAAAACCTGCGAGAATCCATGTAGATTCTCGCTGCACCTCTTTTAGGATTCGCATGTAAAACAAATGTGTCAATTTAACCATTTCCTAACATAGCAGCAGCGATTTAACCAGTGGAGGCTAACCTGACCTGAAATAAAATGTAGAAATATGGCTTTCATTGGAACCGGCTCAATATTTGTAAGATTTTATTGGTGAATATTGTTTATTTTTTGGCTGATCATAATAATCCAGAAACGAAACTCACGCGAACAAAAACTTTCCAATTTCCAAATAGCCTGAATAAACTCTCTCTGGGACAAAGTTCATCCAACTTCACGTCATCTGGGTTTATATCGAACTCCGCATTTACAAACAGTGTTTTCAGTTTTTGGCCAAAATCAGAATTAAATTTAACTCAGTGTTGCTTTGAATGACAGCACCCTCCCGTCAAGTGGAAAAGGAAATTGAAGTTTTGTGTGGGCGTGGCCTGTACAGAATTTTAAAAAAACAACAATGCCTTTATTATTCTGTTATCACTTGGAAGCATGATGCGACCTGGTTTTTATTTTAACTCCGCAAAGTATAGAGTATTTAAATTTATTGCCTCTCAAGTTTAATCATAAGGAATGATTGTTTCTTTCTGTCTATTTCTTGAGTTATGATTCCCCCCAAAACAAAGGCCAAACATAGTGTAAATGCGCCCATTTACACAGTTTGGCCTTTGTGATTTTTGAGGTTCATAACTCAAAATATAGACAGAAACAAACGATCATTCCTTATAATTAAACTTGCGAGGCAATAAATTCATTCCTTATTTATTCAGTGTTATATTTTTTTAAACTACAAGTCTAGTTAACCCTTTGAAACCGAGAGGCCGCTTGTCCGGCCCAGAAGCAAAATACATTATCATTTCAATAAGTGTGATAGCTGCTATGTGAATGTGTGCGGTAGCCCAATCAATATTTTCAACGTGCAGCCTTCAGTCTATTTCAATATTAATTTGTCTACCCCAAATAATAATTGTGGACTCTTCCAATTGCTGACAGTGAACTCACATGGACGATAGGCCTATAACCAGTTTTCAAAGGGTTAAGATCGTAAAGCGAATCTTCAGATAACTTTCAACAAAGCAGGACCAACGTCCATGTTTGTCACTTCAAGAAGGAAGTGTCGAGATAATATGGACAAAAATATCAATTAATTTCAAGTTTATGCCATGAAATATAATTTTAAAATTTTCTGGCGGTCGGTCGGGTTTTAACACAATGGAGTTGAATATATTATGTCAATGTGAATAAATTCAAATATTTCTTTAGGTGTATGCAGGTAGGGCTGAGCTGGGAGTCGGGGCGGGGAGGGTTCTGTATCACTGCACTTTTTCAGAGGGTATCAATTTGAATTACAGGTAATACAATAAAACTGTTATTAAAGTTTCATAACATTGCCACTTCATGGCAGTAACAGGTACAAGCAAAGCGAAATATTCTGAACGTCTAACTTCATCGGCAAGACCGAAACACTCAGTCAGTCTCAGTGTAAAGGAAAATATCTTTTATTAAACGCTAAACGATAGCTTATCGAAGAAATTGCAGAAAGATAGAAATCTTATCTGTGAAGATATAGAAATTTTCACTTTCACGGTATCAATCAAAATGGCGGTTTTCAAAGCATCACTTCAAGGTGAATACGAGTCAAATTATCACTGGAAATGATCAGTTTGTACTAAAACGTATAATGAAAAGTAAATCTAGAGTTTTTGGGTGGATACCGATCATTTCCACCAATAATTCAGCACGTATTCACCTTGAATTGATGCTTGATACTCGTTAGTCCAAACATGGCCTGAAAGTCCGTAATATACGTTTTTGGTTTGGTACGTCCTTTCAAAGGACGTACCAAAACAAAAAATTTTTTTATGGACTTTCAGGTCATGTTTGGACTAGAAAGCCGCCAGCTGAATCAGATTGCAAGACGCTATCTGTGCCGAGTATCATTCAAATCACTTCCGCGTTTCAATGATTCAATGCGCTGTTTACTTTCATGCATCAATTCAAGGTTGAAACGAGGGGAATTATCAGATTCTTATAAAATGCGTGTAATAAAAAGAAAATCCAGTGTTTTGAGGTGGATACCGAAAATTATCTCACTTGTGACCGAGACAAAAAAATCAAACATTTGTCTCGGTCACCCATAAGATAATTTTCGGTATCCACTCCAAAACACTAGATATACACTATCTACACATTGGACGGCTATCACCCGCTTGTCCTACATTCTCGTCCTACCGGTGATGATGGTGGGAGTGGGGGGGGGGGGGGGCGTTGGTGTCTTCGTTAAAGACTCCATACCGTTTAAAATAAGACACGACTTAAGCATTTTCATTCCCCGTGTGTTTGAATCACTATTCATAGAACTTACAGGAAAACAGAAATCAACTACAGGAATTATGTACCGCCCAAACGCTGATCTGGAGTTGTTCTTATCGCAATATTTAAACCTGCTTGATCAAATCAATACGGAGAAGAAGGCAGCTTACTTGATGGGAGATTTCAATGTAGATCTACTCAATTTTAACCAACACCAAAACACTAATCAGTACTTAGAATCTCTGTGCAGTACTGGATTCACTCCCTTGATAACCAAACCAACGAGAATAACCAGCCATTCACCCACAAGAATTGATCATATATTCTTATATCTTACCTCCTACAAGTATCTGGGAATTTAATTGGTTCATAGACGTCACATGCAGACTGCATATGAAACCATATACTGCCTGTCAACATCACTATACGCTGACAGCTATGGGAAATCTTCCCTTTGTTCATTGAGTATTCAAAGTGGCGGCAGCCGATAAACGCTTTAAGTTGAAAGACTGAGTGTTGGAAGCTCGTATTTGGTCTGAAGTGCAGGTTAGGCAACTTAAAAGGCTTCATATTCTGTGGATGTGTGTCATGTTAGCTTCGAAATGAAACTGTTTGGTATGTATGAATTTGCCTTGTTACAATTTATGGGAGAGTGCCTGTAGGCACTCTCCCATAAATTGTAACAAGACAAAGACACGTGAACGCATTGTGAGAATTCTCTCAATTAATTTTGATCGCTGTTGTTATTAGTTCTGTGTCCCCGCGGAAACCCCGGGAAGTGAAGCAGTGCCTGTTCACTGAGGTAAACAGGCTCTGCTTTGCTGGTAAAATAGGACCCCGTCACCAATGCTTGGGAGGTGCAAACCCTCTCTAAAATTGTCAACAAGGCTTATTAACACTCACCCCTGGTCTTCAGTTGATACTCATGTTGTGGTCATGATTATCCATTGTGCAAAAATATGTGACCTTAAACACCAATAAATAAATATTAGTTCTGTGCATCTATGCAGCAGTCGGTAAGATATATTCGTTACACAGTTTGTTGGTGACTTAATATGATATATATGGTGTCAGTTAATTCCATATTGGACTCGAGCTTCGCTCTCGTCCAATATAAAATTAACTGACACCATATATACCATATTAGGCCACCAATAAACTGTGTAACTAATACTATGGACTAAATCCTGACACAATAATAAATAATTATTGCAGACGTGATCGATTACTTCGCTACATTGTACATCGAAAGTAAGGAAACTTCCCACCCCAACAACACTGCATGCCAACCTAAGAGAATCCTCAACACAGGGAATGTCAACTTATTTAAACAGCTGCTATCTCAATCCGACTTAATGTACGCCTGAAGGCTCATGCCAATGAAGTTTACGAAATATTTTTTAACAATTCTCAACGCGGCGTTTAACCAAGCCTTTCCGCCGATGATAAGGAAGATCCCGAAAAATTTTCGCTCGAGTCCAATATGGAATTAACTGACACCATATATACCATATTAGGCCACCAACAAACTGTGTAACTAATACTACAGACTAAATCCTGACACCTCTGGAATAATTATTGCAGACGTGATCGATTACTTCGCTACATTGTACATCGAAAACAAGGAAACTACCCACCCCAACAACAATGCATGCGACTGTGCTGTAATAATTATGCCCCTTTTCACATCCTTAATGCGGACAGGGGCAGCGGAAGCTCCAAACAAGTGGGGGCACAATATTTTTCTGAGTAATTGCAGGGGTGTACACATGCGCACGTTTTACCATAGTCCAAACTTGGACCCAAAGTCCGTAATGTAATTTTTTGGTTTGGTACGTACCAAACCAACAAATTACATTACGGACTTTGGGTTCAAGTTTGGATTAGTTTTACTGTTACTATACATGTAGTCTGTGCTTATTATGACTAGTTGCGAACTTGCGATGTGCAGTATCTCAATATATAAAATGGACAGTGACACAGATTTTGTTGCTAATTTTGAAAGAACTATATTACTATCTCCCACAGTCAATATTGCCATTGGAGATGTGTACGTTATGTCAGAATGTGTCCTGTTAGGGAACCCATAATTTGGTGAAAAAAGTGGGGGGCACGTGCCCCCTGTGCCCCCGGCTCCGCCGCCCCTGATTTCGGATTTGGGATACAGGCGAACATGTAAAAAAAACGGAACCAAGTTTTATGATCCATTATATGTAAGCAGTGTTCACACTGGATCGAAACTGTCTGGTGCCACATATTTAGCCATTCCGGATATTTTAGTGCCAAATAAAGCGTTTTTGTGCCAAAGCGCTAATGGGAGGGAAGGGGTGTACTTCGCTGTCTGATCCAAATAAATTGACCAAATTTTAACAGAAAATGAATTGGCAATTATTACAAGAGTGAATGGACAATTGGACATAGAAAAAAACAACATAACTCGAAAGTTCTGACGAAATCGTTGGGGGGGGGGGGGGTGCGAATCGGGTGTCACTTAAGTTATATCTATATGCCACCTATTTAATTAATGACCAGGCTGATGTCGGTACGGAAACCTGTTGTTACAATTGGATAATAACAGATTAATCACTAATTGCTGTTAATCCACACGGTTTAGCGGGCCGCGAGTCATTACAAAATCCAATTCAATGCAATGTTAACGTCCAGAATCCACCGCAGTGCTCTCTGACTTGCATTATAACCCGCGCATCACAGGTGTTCACACCCTTTTATGACATTTTATGACATTCTCAGCTCCACTCAACAGAGCATACTGCCGGTGCTCCATAGCCGGGCACACAAGGCAAGCACCTTAACAGGTCCCTATTTTACACCTAGGTACGGTGGGAATTGCGTTGGACTGGTGAACATTCCCAACGTCAACAGCTGGCATGTGATGCAACGTCGCAGAATCACACACTCAAATTTCGCCGATCGCACAGAAGCCACTACTACGGGAAGCACCCGAATCAATCGCTGATTGGTCACCCATCCAAGGATTAACCGGACTAGACGTTGCTTAAGTTCGGTGATCTAACGAGAACCAGCCTCGCTTCGCCAGTGCTCCCCTTATTTAATTAGATAAATATTTAATTAGTATTATTTAATATTTAATTTAATTATATATTAAATAAGTATTTAATTAGATAATTAAGTCATACAGTCGCGAACTACTCGCGACTATATGAATTATTTATCTAATTAACCCTTTACCCAACGCAGACGATATCAAAATTTATTATTTTAAATATAATTTTTTTGAATTTTTCAAACAATTTCAACAAAACCATATCATGTGACCCCTCGTTGGAACGAGCTCGACGAGCTCGTTCCAACGAGGGGTCACATGATATGGTTTTGTTGAAATTTTTTGAAAAATAATATTTTTTCAACTGCTGAATTTGCATATTACGCGGGCGGATGCGGGCGATTCGTTAGGTAAAGGGTTAAATGCTACATTTTGTACAATGTTGTGTTGAACAAAAAACAATGCCGCATTAACACTCGCTGCCAATTAACGTTGAAAGTTTGTCCAAATACCATTTCTTCCACCTTATTGGCGAAAGTATTAATAACAATTTGCTTTTGTTTCGTCATCGATCGCCTTCGTCCCTGCCACAATCGCTCTCCTTCACAAGTGAAAGAACACTTTTTGGCTCCAAAAATTTAACTAAGAAGGTGGGCGCTCGGTGGCGTTGCGGTAACCGGTTCTCGTCAGACCACCGAAGTTAAGCAACGTCGAGCCCGGTTAGCCTTCAGAAGGGTGACCGTCTGAGCGATCGATTCGGACTCCCGCGTTGTGTCCTTGGGCAAGGCATTTAACCCCAATTGTCCAGATGGGGGCACGATGACGCCGTGTACTAAGGCGTACTGCACGTCGATGGTGCGCATGTCTTCAACCAATCTAACCCTGCCTGTGCTTCAGTGCGGTGTTACGATGTTGGGGAGCTGGCAGCTGCTCGTCGTTGCTCGGTGGTTTTCTCCGAGTAATCCGGCTTCCTCCACCCGTAAAACTGTCACGGTCACCATTGTGCATAAGTATGTGACCTTAAACACCAATAAATAAATAAATATAACTAAGAAGGTTTTTTATGCCAGATAAAAGGTTTTGGTACAATTGGTTAAATTGGCACCGGGAGCGTGAACACCGCATGTAAGTTAAAAAGTAGAACGCTTAAAGAATTACAAATCTATTAGTAGCAGATCCAGAATTATGGATTTGAGTGAACGCCACATTGCAATCATGAATCATGATTTGAAGTATCACTCGACGCGTGTAACCGCGAGTTTGGAGTCACACGCGAGTAGGAGGGAAGTCCCACTCTTGTCGGTGGGGTTCGGGGCCTCTCCGGGAAAAATGGGAAATCAGTTTGTCCCTGCTCCAGTTTGTTTGTGCATGGCCACGGTGATTTCCAGCCCAAGTAGTCCAGCAATTTTATACAGACCCAATACAATTGCTTGATATAAGGGCGAGGGGTAGAATCCGTTTTAGTGGAAATGAGAAAAAGGTAACAGAGAAGGGCAGCGACAGAAGAGAAGGGCAGCGGGAAGGGGAATCAACGGGGCACTGAAGACCTCCTAACCAGAGGGCGCGACCACCAGGGGCCAGAGAAAGTGTTATTATTAATACAATGATACAAAATGATTATTTTCAGTTAACGGAAGTGTAAAATGGACTTTGTGTTTAACGAAACCCTATCGATACAACTGTGTCTACCGTCGAGCTTACATCGTTGTTTTATACACATTGTTGGCATTCTGTTCCCTACACATGCAGCCTTTTAATCAGAACGGTCTGTTCGATCCAATTGCTCATTCTAAATATCCAGGCATTGTCCATTGGGAAATGACCATTTATTACTTTCCAAAGTGTAATTTACTGGTATTTCCCGGTTTGATTTTAAACGATAACTTCACAAGTGAATTATGCAATCAACAATTGGGTCATGTATCCGTGCGCACAAACGAAGACGCTTTGCCGTGGGTGTAATGGGGCCTTCATTGTTTTTTTTTTTGCTTTTTAACCCTTTACCTAACATGAAAAGCAGACGACACTTGCAAAAAAATATTCTTTAATGTATGTAACAACTTTTTCATATGTACTCTTGAAATAAATAATGTTTAAACTAAAAAAAAACTCTTGAATAAAGATTATTTTCATTTTTTGTCTCAAGAACATAGATTATGACCCCTCATTGGAACGAGCTCGTTCCAATGAGGGGTCATAACCATGTTTTAGAGACAAAAAAATGAAAAAATAATGAAATTAATTGGCGATTTTTGAGAATAGCGCTGGCCGGTTTTGGCCATTACGTGAGGTAAAGGGTTAAATAATTATCGTTAATAATGAAAAGTAATAAACAGAGTAATCGCTTGACTGGACTGGTTACGTGAAATAATTCATTCGAGGCGAGGGACTATATTGTAAAACACTCGTGCCCACTCGTGTTTGTACAACATCCATCGCCTCTCATGAATTATGTCTCGTTACCAGTCCAGTCAAGCGATTATTCTCTAGTTATTTCGCCATGTAGAGCAAACATCACGAGAATGATCACGAATATAGTTCTATATCTCATTATTAGTGTGATATTCAATGCGGAGAATGCAGAGAAAAAGAGTTCCGTCTCAGCTTGGTTAACTGCAAGCTCTCAGACCAGACTAATTCCATAAAGAATCCAACGTTAATACTGGCTGTTTGTTTACTCACTTTTTGTGAAATTTGCGCGCAGACGACCATTGATTTAATGAGATGTACCTGTATTCACAAAGACATGCAGATATTTTTTCCTGCTCCCGTTATTGATATTCTAATCAATAAATATTTATTTAAGAAATAACTGTTGTTTTCCTTCGGTTTATGCGATATAAACCGAAAATTTTCAGCACAAGCTTCATAACTCGCGTAGCGAGTTATGATTAAGCTTGTGCTGAAAATTTTCGGTTTATATCGCATAAACCGAAGGAAAACAAGTTATTTCTTATAATTTAATCCGGTTGTAATATTAAAATATAAAAACTATGCGTACGTGAACGAAAAACTTTCAATTTTCGCAAAAGACAACAGTCGAACTCAGGAAAGTGTGCCACAAACAGGTGACGTCAATCATTGTCAAATTGTTTGTTGTATTGATTTTCGATCGCAGACGACAGATATTTAGCAAGTCACGTAACAATATCACTAAAAACATTTTTTTTAAGCTCCCAAAAAATCATGTTTGGGTGTATGATCTTTTATTCGTCTCCCACTTCGGTATATTTTATTAAATTCAATTGTTCCCGAGAAATTATCATTATATTCTCGCTGACTGGAGGCGATGAAAAATCCATCATTGACCTTTGTTTACAAGCTTGTTATCCAACTATCAGTCTGCCGTCACGCCCTCACGGTGACAATTGGATTGAGTGGGCGGAGCTTCCAGAGTCTTCAAAATTGGATCGGATGTGCGAACGTGCAGAGACATTAAAAATCATGACGTGATTTGGTTTATACGATTTTGACGACTTTCACGCTGTATGCTTTCAACCAATCAAACGCAGAGGCGGGGCAAATGATTAAATTATGTCGCCTTGAACATCTCAAGATATTAACATAGTTAGTGGAACTACGCAGCGTAATCATAATAAAACTACAGCTGTTGTGATTCTTCATTCATTCATATATTATTTATTTATTTATTGGTGTTTAAGGTCACTCAGTGGCTAATCACGACCACGACAGTTTTACGGGTGGAGGAAGCCAGAGTACCCGGAGAGAATCAACGAGCAACGGCGAGCAAAAGTCTGCTCCTAAACATCCTAACTCCACACAAGCAGGGTTAGCATTGGTTGAAGACAAGTGCACCATCGACGTGCAGTACGCCTTGGTACACAACGCCACCGTGCACCCATATGCCTTGGGCAAGAGACACATGAAGTGTCTTGCCCAAGGACACAATGCGGTTGCCGCAGATGGGATTCGAACCGAGGGCCTCTCGCCTTGCAACCTGCACCTCTACCTACTGAGCCACCGCGCCCCCTCTTCATTGAAAGTATTTAGTTTACAAAGATGTCTAACAGTATTAAATGGGTAGACACTGTGTTATATTTGCATTAGGGTTATAGTTAAAAAATAGAATTCATTCAGTTTAAAGGGTTTTATAGTTAATATTAAGTTATACAGAGTTTAGTCAAATAGTCAAAGGGTGTTAATTATATATATATTATATAGAGTTCATTCAAAACTTTGTTCTGTTGACTTTGATCTTGTTTGTGTTCAATCAGATCAGTTCGATTTTCATTCACTTTGTTCTGTTCACTTCGATCTTATTGTGTTGGATCTTCGTTCACTACGACTTCCTTCGAACAGTTCAACCGTTGTTGTGTTGGATCTGTTCACAATTTAGTTGTTTCGTCTGTTCAGTTGGGTTCTTGCATTTTATATTTTCTTTAGGATTATAGTTCATTCAGGTTTACGGAGTCGGATAAGAATCTCAATTACGGAATGCCTTATATAGCCCGTTTATATGTATGCAAGGGAAATGAAACAATCAGATTCAACTTGATCGATGTTATAGTCGAGACTGAGATAGGTATAGCTAGGAGGCAGTGTTACAAGTCAATATTAATGGATGATAGTATAGCCAATAGTACTGGTACAAGGCCACAATGGCACAAGACTGCTGTAGAAGCTAATGATAGGACAGATAGACCATAGACAAGTAGTGGCCTTGGAGCTTTGGAGATAACATGGAAGCCGTTGGTAAGACTACCTGTATAGGGACTGTATAGGAGCCATATAGGAGATAGGAGCTGCATAGGAGCTGAATCATAGGTATCCTTAAATACCGAAATGAAGCTAAGAAGGCTGGTAAATTAGACCTCATTGAGGGATTTTTTTCATGGCTCTCATGGCCTCAACAGAAATGAGACTAAGAGGGATAGTAGAATAGATCTCATTGAGGGATTTCTCATGGCCCTGTCGGCCACATACGACAAAAAAGGGATTCTCCAAAAGGTTTCCTCGATAGGTATCCTTAAATAATACAATACCAGGCCATAGGTATCCTCAAAGTCCGAAATGAGGCTAAGAGGTATAGTAAATTAGGCCTCATTGAGGGATTTCTTTCATTGCCCTCATGTCTTCAAAAGAAATGAGGTTAAGAGGGATAGTAAATTAGACCTCATTGAGGGATTTTCTCATGGCCCTCATGACCTCATACGACAAAAAAGGGATTCTCAAGAAATTATCCTCGATAGGTATCCTCAGATAATACAATACCAGGTCATAGGTATCCTCAAATACCGAAATGAGGCTAAGAGTCGTATATGCGAATCACTCGTTCGAGTAAATACTCCATGGCCTTTTTTTGCTCGGTGGGATTCGAATGTTCGAGCAATGACTTATCAGTAACTACTCAATAGATTCTTGGCATTAGGAATGATATAGGCTTTCATGGAGGTTGCCTATCAGTTGGCTATAATCCAAAGAGGCCCCTTAGTACTATAGCACTACTTGCTACTCTTATAAGCCATGGTATAACGGTCCTAAAAAGGATTTGGGGGAAATTCGAATCCGCAAAACTACTCTAGTTCAGTCGAACTTACCCCGGGTCCCACCTCGGTACCTGGAGGCCTCTCGGCACCATGGTATGGCGGTCCTAAAAAGGAGTCTTAGAGGAAATAAAGTCAATTTCGGCAGTTTGGGGTGACTTTTGATGATTTGGTGGGATCGTTGGGCTGTTTGTGGTAATTCTGTGGATCGGGAAATTACTCTTGTACAAAGAAACATACCCTCCGAACATACCCCGTCCTATTGTAAGCCTCTGGGTAACATATCAACCACGTGCTACCATAGAAACCAAGATGGCAGCCCCCAGTATCCAAAATGGCCGACGGAAACACTATCACCCTAACAACACGCACTGCGCATGCTTACTAACACCACGTATCACTATGGGGATGACGTCACAAGATGGCCGTTCACGCAGGTAACCATGACAACCAACATGGCGCCACTGGGTCACGTAACATGACGTCACTTTCTAGATCCTGCACTAGGTCCTGCTGATGTGGGTCGGTTCATCCCTCTCCTACTACTAATGTTTGTTCGCCATTGAACGTCACCGTTCCGTTCTTTAACTACAGTACTCGATTTTTAAATATTAATAAAACTCAACATAAATACATCAATAACAAAAATAGAGGATGGTTAACATATTTTATTGGTCAAATAACTACCTTCTGAAAATACATTAATAAACGAAATTTGTCAAAAGGTGTATTAAATAAAAAGATTCCAGTGCAAATAAGCCAACAAATCAGAGACACATAAATGACTAGATTGAAGTTTGGTCCTAAAATTATAATTCTACTCAACACGGCTATCAGGTCTGCAGCAAGTGACTTATTGGGTTGAAGATAGATTACCGTATGTTTTTGGGATGTGAATTACCACTTGTGACACTCGCGGAGTTGTATTATCACGCTAAGCTCCAATTCACATTTGCTGAGAAGAACAGGCGACGTTTCAACCAATAGACTTAATGTCCATTAGCTGAAACATCGCTTGTGTTCCGGATGTTCATCATAGGTTTTGGATGATGTTACTTGGGTGAGTACTTTTAATCTACTCACAGATAAATGAAAGCCAGAGGGGAAAAGAATACTCAATCAGTTAAAACCCTTTACCCAACGCAGACGATATCAAAATTTATTATTTTAAATATCATTTTTTAAAAAATTTTCAAAAAATTTCAGCAAAACCATATCATGTGACTCCTCGTTGGAACGAGCTCGTCCAGCTCGTTCCAAGGAGGGGTCAAATGATATGGTTTTGTTGAAATTGTTTGAAAAATAATATTTTTTCAACTGCTGAATTTGCATATTACGCGGGCGGATGCGGCCGATTCGTTGGGTAAAGGGTTAACAAGGTGTTCGTTGGAAAAACTATTTGGGAAAGGGTGGGATTACCAAGTATAAGATACGGAACAGATGTGATCTGTTCCGTATCTTATACTTGGTAATCCCACCCAAATTGTACCGAAGAGCATGGATATTCTACCAAATTATGCAGGTCGGTGGATAACCGGAGCAAGTAACGCAGCCTCGCCGGAGACGATCAGAGGGGAACTTGTTTGGATGTCGGTTAAAGATAGAATAGATATGGGAAAATTATGCTACCTAAATTACTCTTAACAAGCAGATGATGTAAAACGACGTTTAATCCTGTATGGACCTTTAACATTCAGACAGGATTGATAAAGCGAGGGAGGGAGCTAATAGAGAACTACTTTATAAAGACTGAAGATCAAGAAATGGGGCTGCATCAGGGGAGGAGTTTTATAAGCTTTAAACGTGTTATATAAAATGATACGCCAGCTTTTGGGGAGTACCCGGATGGATAGTTGGGGGGGGGGGGTATTGTTGTTCAAAGTGAGATCCAAGTCACTGGAGTTGATGGGAGAATCGGGAAAGACGAGGGAAGAGCGTGCCAAATGTGTAACTTAGGTGTAACTGAGACCCTGACATTTCATTTTAAAATGCCCAAAATATTTGCCTACCAGAACAGGACTCCTTTAGAAACTAATGGACAAATGGGATGGAAACATGAAGGATAACTGGATGAGGTATATAACACGAGGAAAAAGGGTCAATTTTATAGCTGTGGAGATCGAGAAGGTTGGAAAAGGGATGGAATTATGAAACTGTTTTTGAATGAATGCTGGGAGATTAAGTGGGCAGTGGGGGAGAACTGCGACAAATCAGTGGAAGGTCGAAGATTTATTATTATTATATTGCTTCTGTAATACTCGTAAATCAGCACGTATCCCGTGTAGCTGAGATCTCGCGACGAAAATTTTCCATGGCAACCACGGGTAACGATGTCTCGCTTGTTTATTGCCGTGGAGTCGGTTCTGTTTTACTAATTAATAACATCCGGCAAGCAACGCTAGAGGTCAAGCTCCCAAGTCACCAAGCAAAGTCGTAAACAAATCAGAAGCCGCAATGGCATGGGACCGATTTAGCCCTAGATAGTCCGTCGCCTATTTCTAAATTAAAAATGGTCCTCACTTCCGACTAAATGAAATATTCTATCCGATTGAATGTAAAATACAATACACAATCATTTTCGTTGAATCAACGCAAGAAATATTCTCCAAACGAGACTTGATTTGACAAAAGCTTTGATGAGACATGTTTGCTAACATAATGTTCCGATAAGAGTAAATTCCTCGCCCTCCCTCTAATTGGATGAGAGCTGGCGTAGTTTCTTTTATGTTTACGGCTCCAGTAGCAATTGTTACCGTCTGACGTCACCACGCGAAATATTTGAAATGACGTCGCCCGTTTTGTAATATGGAGTGACTAGCAAGCCGCTTCATTTTTCTGGATGTTTCACATTACGATTTACGATTTGAATTGAGATGGAGTGAGTTTATCTGGTTTATTGATTATTTATCCAGTGCCGTCGTAGGTACAGGCGAGGTTTATTTACTAAGCCTCTGATCGTTCAAAGTTGCCTTGCAGAGGGCAACTTTTTAACAATCACAAGTTTAGTAAATAAGCCTCTCGTGTTTCACAATGTAGGTTTTGGGCTATGAATAGTGTCTTATTGGAACATATACGTCATTGTGATGAGTTGATGGTAACATGGTCTGAGGTTTGTGGCTCGGAGCTTATGTTCAACCTCGATGTTTCGCGTTTCGATTGAACATAAGCTCCGAGCCGCAAACCTGAGACCATGTTACCGTCAATTCATCACAATAATTTATAATATTACTAGCGGGTGTTACCCGGCGTTGCACGGGAGAAGATGGTTATATCAGCCGTTTTCGAAATAGAAGGTCAAGGTCACCAATTTCAAGGTCAAGGTCACCCCACACGGGCACCCCGATAAAGTCAAAATGATCGATGGGTCATTATACCCGCACATATGAAATTTTAGACCGATCGGCCCAGCCGTTTTCGAAATGAAAGGTCAAGGTCACCAATTTCAAAGTCAAGGTCACACCGCACGGCACGGGCACCCCGATAAAGTCAAAATGATTGATGGGCCATTATACCCGCACATATGAAATTTAGCCCGATCGGCCCAGCCGTTTTCGAAATAAAAGGTCAAGGTTATCAATTTCAATAGAGGACAGAGTACTCCCCTATGGGACATAGGACATTCTAGCGCTCAGGCGACGATAGGTACAAAGGTATGTACAGCCAATCGTTTATATCAATGCTGCCAGTCTTGGGCGCGCACAACCAGGCTTTCTTTACCGTGTTTATTATAGTAGTCAAAAAGACGTTCTTCACCACAGTAACCAACCACTGCCCCTTTCATGGCATTCTCTCGGGGGATGAAAGCAGAACTCGATTCCAAGTAAACAGAAGTTGTCCATCGAGGCCCAGCTTGTATCGAAATTTACAAATCTCGTCCAGTAAATTAGGTCTAGACCTCGCTAAAATAGGTCTAAACCTAATTTACTGGACGAGTTTTGCAAATTTCGATAAAAACTGAGGACATTTTGAAGATTCTATTTATTATATGATCCAGCAACCTCACTAAAGATACATGGAATACATTAAGTACACCTGGAGCTATTTTTGTTCATGCATAGCCGTGAGTTGCCATTTTAATGAATGAGCTTAACTCTTTCAACACGAGAGGCCGCTTAGTCCGGGCTAGGAACTCGATACGTCATTCATTCATTCATAAAGTATTTATGTATTTTATTATTTATTTATTTATTCATTTATTTATTGGGTTTAACGACACTTTCCACAGCCAGGGTCACCTGGTGTCGGAGAGTTTTACGGGTGGAGGAAGCCGGAGTACCCGGAGAGAATCACCGAGCAACGACGAGCAGCTGTCGGACTCCCCAAAGTACTAACTCCGCTCAAGAAGGGTTAGCATTGGTTGAAGACAAGTGCACTATCGACGTAAAGTACGCTTTAGTACACAGCGCCACCCTGCCCCCAAGTGGGCAATTGGGATTAAGTGTCTTGCCCTAGGACACAACGCTATTGTCTCTGGTGGGATTCGAACAGATGACCTCTCGACTTGCAGCCTGCGTCTCTACCTACAGAGCCACCACGCTCCCCTTTCATTAGGTAGGATGGCTGCAAAGTTAAAGTGTAGGTAGATCAATCAATATTTTCAACGTGCAGCCCCAAGGCTGCACGTTGAAAATATTAATTGGTCTACTCCCAAATAATAAATATGGACTCCTCCAAATTGCTTCCATTGAACTAACATGGAAGATACCACCAGTGTTTAAGGGTTAATAACCGGAAGAAGGCCCATGTCATATAATAAACTGATATTTGAAATGAGAACAATGCGATAAAACCTCTGAGCAACATCAGTCTATGGTAGTTCGACCATTCTCACATATCTGAAGAGAAGTGAAGAGTGTTGACAAACGACATCAGAACCCCAGGTCAGGACGGCGTTGCTGATGTTGTGAAAATAAGTGCCGTTTAAGATGAGAATGTGTACAACACATAGACCCTCTACTTCCATTTATTTATATTTATTTATTAGTGTTTAAGGTCACATACTTATGCAAAATGGCTAATCATGACCGTGACAGATTTACGGTTGGAGGAAGCCGGAACACCCGGAGAGAACCACCGAGCAACGACGAGCAGCTGTCATCTCCACAACATCGTAACTCCACACTGCAGCACAGGCAGGGTTAGATTGATTGAAGACATGCGCACCATCGACGTGCAGTACGCCTTAGTACACTGCGTCATCGTGCCCCCATGTGAACAATCGGGGTTAAGTGCCTTGCCCAAGGACACAACGCGGGAGTCCGAATCGATCGCTCAGAGGGTCACCCATCCGAGGACTAACCGGGTTCGACGTTGCTTAATTCTACTTCCATAACTGCTCACATCGAAGTTCTGCGTTCAGACTCCCTGCCCACTTCTCTTTCGAGTACGGGCGGTCTTCTTACGAGCCTGAAGGCTAAAAACAAAAAAAAATACCACGAATAATACAGTACAGTCGACGTGGATTGGTCGTATTCCACGCGTGGGCAGTGATGTCCACGCATGCGTTTACCAGGTAATAAAAAATCATCAGCAAAATTCCAATTGATGAAGCACCGGGTTGTACCCAGTGCTTCAATAATTGAATTTTTGATGATTATTCCTATAATTAAAGTTTGGAATGTAATGTAGCTGCATCCGTGAAAATATTGCCCACCCGTGGAAAGAGACCAGTCCACGGCGGCTGTACTGTAAAACCATTTACTTGCAGTAATCCTAGAGCATAGTACCCGCATTAATGACAGAATGAGATGAAAATTTCATTTCAATATGCGCACATATAGTAAAGTTCAGCTAGCTTTAAGGAATATGCCTACCGAGGTCACAAGGTTTCGGAGAAGAAGAAATTCAAAAAGGCGGAAGGCCAGATGGAACATGGGAGCGATTTGCTACCGACAGCAGGATCAAGGGGGCGAAAGTGCCCCATCAAGACTAGGTTAATTATATTTACAATATTTATGCTTATGACTACACTGTAAAAAATTACCGTAATTTTTTACGGTCATATGACCGGCAGCTAGTTTCCAGGCATATGACCGTAAGCATTACGGCAAACCGTAAAAAAAATTAACTGTCATTTGGCGTATATTCCCGTAATTTTTATTTCAATGTTTGCAGTTATTTGTACGGGCATATGCCTGAAAACTAGCTGCCGGTCATATAACCGTAAAAAAATTCAACCATCAGTTGCCTTATTTTACCGTAAAAAATACCATCAAAATAATTACGGTCAAATAGACCGGAGGCAGAGTACCAGCCATATGGACCTTAATCAATTGGAAACCATAATTTAATTCCAGCCATCATTAACCGCATTTTACCTTGAACCAATAAAAGCAACACAAATCCCTGGGTATGCAGGCCTTAGCGGAGATCCGTCGCCACAAGCCATAAGATCCATATAAAATCGGTGACGCAGTACGAACAGTCTGCCATTCTGCATGATTACCGAAACAATTATATGCATAAAAATTGACGTTATTTGATTTTCTTGTCCAAGACTGCAATGAACATGATTCACTTGGCCACAAATGGCGACTTCCGGAGTGGCATATGGCAAGGCCGATCCCACAATTCACAATTTTTACCGCCGTGCGACGTAACTGGACAGCGTGACGGGCGACATACATTCATTGGATCAAATTCGCGGGTTTTTCTACGGCTACACCGTTAAAATTAATTTACGGCCTCGAGACCGTTGTATTTAACAGTCATCTGACAATAGTTAACCGTAGAATTACGGTAATTTTTCACAGTGTTGCATACCATATGTTATTTATCTGATAGCTATCGACCAGAAAACACGTTCTCTTTAATCTGTCACCCAGTGGCACCAGCCGCCCAACTTGCTCTCTCTGTGTCATAAACCTTTGTGTCCATCTCGTCAGCCCCGCAGCCAAGTTTCCGACAAAACGAAAATTTTTAAAGAGAACAGCATTTCGATAGGAAGAAATTATGACAATAAAATCCCACAGGCTTTTGGTGGTAAAGCTGATTTACAGTATGTCGAAAGTGGATTACAACCAAAACACCCACAAAGTGGAATTTTCATTCTTACAGTGATCCATCTTCAGTGGAAAAACCCAAATACAATTTCAGTCAGTGGACCCCCGGGTTTTAACCCGGAGGTCCATTGGCGGAAACTGTGTTGCACTAATACTTTTGCACAGGATTCGATAGAAATTGTCTGGGTGTAAACTCAAGTCTGATGGTGTTTAGTCACATTTTGAACTGTATAATTCAGTTTCGCGAAGCATTCGATGGTACTCTGAGGTGTATTCTGATCAAGCCAGAAAATTAGCAGACTGTCATCTGCAAAATGAGGTCC
Source organism: Pictodentalium vernedei (assembly GCA_031216915.1). Lineage (NCBI taxonomy): Eukaryota > Metazoa > Mollusca > Scaphopoda > Dentaliida > Dentaliidae > Pictodentalium > Pictodentalium vernedei. The sequence goes on along the minus strand of CM062289.1, from coordinate 66,733,631 downwards.
CCAGAGGGTGAATTTAGTGATGCTACCCTGCACAGCAGGGTAGCATCACTAAATTGACCCTCTGTGAACCTCAGTCTGAATCAGGGTATCAAAACTAAACAGAAAGAGGTACCCAGCGGATAAATTGGCCTACTGCAAGGGATAGCATCATCAAATTCACCCTCTGGGGGACCTCATTCTGTAAAAGTCAGACTGCTTATTTTCAGGCCTGATTCTGATACAAAATCTGTGGCTTATAGAAGATTTTTAATGAGTCTCGATTTCATTTGAAATTTCTGTATCGAGTTCACTAAAATCAATCTGAGCCGAGGTTTACCGAGGCTTACCGAGACTTACCGAGGTTTACCGAGGATCAGATCGATTTCAGTGAACGAGGTTCAGACATTTCATATCAAATCGTGATGAATTTGAGATTATTTTTATCACATGATGTACAATTTAACTTTCCACCCAACACAACGACTAAAATTGGCCAATAATGTTCACAAAAATCTCCAACACATTTTTAATATTTTTTTCAATTTTTGCTTCACAAACATAGATTATGGCCTCTCATTGAATCGATCTCGCTGCGCTCGTTCTGTAGAGTGGACATAATCTATGTTTTCGAGACAAAAATGAAAATAATTACTTATTCAGGAAATCTTTCCTGCAAATATCGTCTGCTATTTATATTAGGAAGACAGTTCGTCGCGTGAGTGCAAGAATGTCCTATGTCCCATAGGGACATAGGACATTCTAGCACTCAGGCGACGAGTTCATGACAAAGAAGATTAATTAATTTCATCTTCAAAAACCAACTCACAACGTTATGACGTCGACTTCTGACGTCATTCCTGTAAGAGACGCGAACAAGATTTTCATTAAGGAGCTATTTGATGGTCATGTAATAAATATCATTATTAAAATTAAAAATCTATTGGCAAAACGGATCTTCCACCCCAATAGCGCTACATGAAATATGCTAAGCAGAATGGAATTCACTTGGCAATAAAAACTAAAATATTACATACATTTGATAAAACGAGTGTGCAAACAGATGGAATGTACAAGTAATATTGATAACGCAGCTGGCTAGCTTTTTAACCTTACGAATTGCGCATATATATAGCTTTGAAGTCAATTTTGTTATACTTTTAAATCATGATTATAAAAAAAATCAATAATTCGACCGCAAATTATTTGAAATGGCCAAGCTTCTACCTGGATCAGTATTTGTATCACTTGCACGTAAATAGAGGATATGGAATGAGTGTTTTTCTCATATAATATTTATGAAACGAGTCTAAGACATGCGCACCATCGACGTGCAGTACGCCTTAGTACACGGCGTCATCGTGCCCCCATGTGGGCAATCGGGGGTAAGTGCCTTGCCCAAAGACACAACGCGGGAGTCCGAATCGATCGCTCAGACGGTCACCCATCCGATGACCAACCAGGCTCCATTCAAAGAAACCGTAGTCATCCAATGTCACCACTCTCGGGCATAACAATAGGAATTAATATGGGCCGTCACCGCATTTTTCATACTGGGATTCCTCTAACAGGGATTTACCGTATTATTCATGGGGTTATGTCAAGTGATGAATACACCAGGCAAGAGGAGTGTAAAGTTTGGTTTAATTAAGGCAAATCAAGTGTACACACTTGGCAGGGACAGCGGAACCGGAGGGGGGAGGCTGGGAGGGGCGGTCTGGGAGGGGGGGGGGGGGGCTTCAGCTCCCCCACTTTTTTGCCGGGACATGTTTTTTTGTATGCATATATTTTAACACAACCAATGACTGGAGAAACAAGGGGAATATTTTAAGACCACCCCCACCCCCAACCCCCACTCCCATATTTTCGCCAGCTATGTTTCTCTCGTACTGGTTCAGTTTCGATGGATTTCGGATCATTTTTTGCAGTAAATGGCAGCAAACGCTAAAATGTATACAGTCTGTTAATAAATTGGTTAACTGAAGTATATCGTAATCTTACAGACATACAAGTACCAAATCCACCCCCAGACAAGATAATCCACAGACAGTATAATTGCTGTAAACGTCTGGTAAAGCAAACAGGTGAGGTCTATTTATCAGCTTTGGTCGTTACGACCAAAGCTGATAAATAGACCTCACCTGTATCCTTTACCGACGTTTTTTAACGCCTGTCAAAGTGTGAAATCTTTCAAATACATCTCTGAAAAATCTCAAAATATTCGCTCAGATGCATGGAAATGGGGGTTTCGGGACCCTGGAATTTAAAATTTTCGTACGACGACCATCCATCGCCCAATCCAGCCCCCCACCATCCCCCAACCCCCCACTTTGAAAATCGTTCAGCCGCCCCTGCTTGGGCACTAAAACGAGAACCAATTACTTGTACCATTGCAGTACTGATAACAGAAACGTGGACCAGGCAGGGAGATACGCACATATACATTCACCATCACATAAAACAGTTTGGTACCCCAATAACAGAAGTACGTAATATACGAAAGGTACGAAATAGAGAAAACCGTTTGAGATGATGTAGCTTGCTTGCATAGAGGGAAAGTCATCGACCCAAAACTGACAAATACAGGAAACGTAAAAACTGTACTCAAATATCCTTCACAGATCTGGAGGAAGGAAGGGCTCTGAGGGTCGCACACTGCCTGCAGTACTGTGATTATATATGCGGGCAGATAATTTCAGTCGAAATTTTCTTTCCGATTTCCTGCCCACAGCACTGTACAATCTCGTGAATCGAATATTTATTTATTTATTTATTTATTTATTTATTTATTTATTTATTTATTATTTATTTATTTGAGTTTAACGACACTTTCGAAAGCCAGGGTCATTTTACGACAATTTTACGGGTGGAAGAAGCCGAATACCCGGAGAGAACCACCGAGTAACGGCGAGGAACTGTCAGACTCTCCAAAGTACTAACTCCACACAAGCATGGCTAGCATCGGTTGAAGACACCATCGCCTCAGTACACAGCGCCTCTGAGCCCCACATGAGCAATCGGGTGTAGTGCCCTGTCCAAGGACACAGCGCAGTTACCCCTGGCAGGATCGAACCGTGCACCTCTTGGTTTGAAGATCAATGTCGCATTATGGGTTCTGAAGAGTTACACGCAGGGCGTGTATAAACTATAAATGCATATACGGCTGGCAATCAGAGTGACCTCCCCTTCACATTTAGCTTTCAAAATAATGACAGACTGGAACCGCTTCTCGTTGAATAAGTAAGTATTCTATAACTTATTATTCATCGCAATTGATAAATGAATTAGTAAAAGCCCTGTCGTGATGTCGGTATAAATTATCACTGATCCATATGTCCACTTCGACATTTAGTGTGTTGTCTATTCACGAACTGTTGACATTGGTTTTACGTCAAAATGCCTGCTTACTGGGCTTTTAGGGTTACACTTTCCGACATCTGGCTGTAGAAAGTGTCTTTAAACTCAATTTAACAAACAAACAAACAACTTTATGAACACTACATCAACAAGTAAAAGCGACGGCCGTTCATTCCTGACCTAACGTATTTTTTTATTATTTATGTTTTTTGGTGCTAAAGGTCACATACTTATGCACAATGGCTAATCGTGACCGTGACAGTTTTACGGGTGGAGGATGCAAGAGTACCCGGAGAGAACCACCGAGCATCGACGAGCAACTGTCAGCTCCTCAACATTCTAACTCTGTTTAAGCTCCGCTCAAGCAGGGTTACAGCGTTTGAAGACATGTGTACCATCGACATACAGTATGCCTCAGTACACGGCGTCATCGTGCCCCCATGTAGGCAGCCGGGATAAAGTGCCTTGCCCAAGGACACGACGCGGGTCGACCTGGACGGGGATCAAACCTAACGTAAAGAAACAATAGAATGACAGGTTTCATCATTTTGGTTGGACTTTTATGTCATCTGGTTTAATTGATCTGCCCTTGATGGCAAATGAAGTGAAAATCGAACAGGCAATATGTGGAAAAGAAACACAACCAAACGCCTCAATTGGGTGAACGGGGGCCCGATTAGCTAAAAGTTTTTCGTGTTGCAAAAGATTTTCGCACGTCTTTCTCTTAAATTAGACTTTGATCCGACGATCAATATTATTGTCATTCGAGTGCAACGAAGCGTTATCAATAATCGCATCATATCAATGAAAGATATGCCATAAATACAGATTAACCCTTTACTCCACAAATCGGCCACACCCGCCCACGCAATACGCAAATTCAGCAGCCGAAAAAATATTAGTTTTCAAAAAACATTTCAACAAAACCATATCATGTGACCCTTCTTTGGAACGAGCTCGTCGAGCTCGTTCCAATGAGGGGTCACATGATATAGTTTTGTTGAAATTTTTGGAACCATTTTAAAAAATGATATTTAAAGCAATAAATTTTGATACCGTCTGCGTTGGGTAAAGGATTAATACAAGAGTCAATTGATCTGTATTGCCCTAATCTGTCGAGTGGCAAGCCCAAACTAAACGCTGTTGGTGTTGGTACTGGGTTTGATCTTGCCGATATTGTCTCGTCCAGGAGATGGAATATGGAAAACATAGAGTTGGAAGTTATGGATAATCTATGGCGGCATTGACGAGCAAATTCCAGACTCAATATAATAAACCACTTGAATAATAACCTACTACTTTTTAGCATACCTTTTGAAATCGGAAACTGCGTGTAGATGGGGCCGGAGTACTAAAACATACTCAAAAAGACCGAAGTTCAGAAGAGATAAGCACTTTTACTTTTTTGTGAAAATAAATGATAAAATATTTCAAACTAAACATTCATAAATAATTTCAAATATACAAGAAGACATTTCCTAAAACATTGATTATTCATAACAATAGGCGATAAAACTACATTTCTATTTCTTAAGACTTTTTACATATTTGGACATCAACAAGAAACAAATTTTATCAATGAGACATGTAACACTTCTATTTGTTCTGAGTTTTCCATATCAATTTGAATCACGCTGAGCAGCACATTGAAATACATGTATGGTGCCCACGTGTGACTTAATCGAAAACTATATTTAGTCTTCACAGAAACCGGGACAAGTACTTTTACTTGGAGAATCGCGCAGTCGGAGACCAGGAGCCAAAATCATATAAACTTTTTACAATTATATTATGGTAGTTTTTTTCTATGGATATAAATGGTTGATTGGAATCAATCTATTTTATTTATTTATTTATTTATTTATTTATTTATATTTATTTATTTATTTATTTATTTATTTATTGGTTTTAAGGTCACCTATTTCTGAACACTTGCTTATCATGACCGCAACATGGAGATAAAGACAAGTTTAGTCCATCGTTTATACCCATGTTGCCCAGTTTAGACATTCACCTCGAAACACTGGTGACTGGGTCCTATGTTACCATTAAAATAGAGCTTGTTTACCACAGTAAACAAGCACTGCTTCTATTCCCTTGGTTCCCAAATGGGGAGGTGGTTGAAATGAATCATTCGCGTTTTTAAAAACGTAGGATTTACCGGTAGGTAAAGTGCCACGTCTCGTAAACTGCTAATGATTCATCAATAGGGTAGATAAGAAAATTCTGCAAAATACAATTGTAAAAATAACATAAGGTTAGATTCAAATGAGATAAACAACAAAACTCTACACATGATCAGGGCCAATACTATAAAATTTTTACAATTGTATTTCTCAGAAATCTATTTTCGATTTATGAAAATAACTAATTGAAATTGACCATTAGCATTTTAAAGATGTGTCAATTTGCCAGTTGGCAAATTGCCACATCTTTTGAAATGCCAATGATTCAATTTTGTCATTTATATTCACTTGTAGAAAATACAATTTGGAAAAATACAATTGTAAAAGTTTTTGAGTGTCGGCCCCAGTACTAACTTATCAGTATAAACTTATTGGTAGTTATCCAATCACCTGCTCTCTCCTGTGATTACAACCGGGGAGCACTGGATTAGCGGTCAGAGATTTTGACTTTAAACCGATGGCTACACAGTTCGTCCAGCAGTAACAGCGATGCGTCCTTGGGCAAGAAACTTAATCTAAATTGCTCAAGTAGGGGCACTGTCGCGCTGTGTACTATGGTGTACTGCGCATCGATGGTGCACTTGTTTTTACCCGCTGTTAACTCTGCACGTGTAGAGTTCCTAAGTTCGTTAACACCCAACAAAGGGGGCGCGGTGACTCAGTGGTTACGGCATTAAACTCCAAACCGAGAGGCCCACGATTCGATCCCCGCCATGGGCAACCGTGTTGTGCCCTTTCAAGGCACTCAATCCCGATTGTCCACGTGGAGGCACGATGGCGCTGTGTACTAAGGCGTACTGCACGTCAATGGAGCACCTCTCTTCAACCAATGCTCACCCTGCTTGTGTGGAGTTAGTACGTTGGGGAGTCTGACAGTTGCTCGCCGTTGCTCGATGGTTCTCTCCGGCTTCCTCCACCTGTAAAATTGTCCGATACGAGAAGACCCTGGCTGTTGAAAGTGTCGTTAAACTCCAGTAAATAAATAAATAAACAAACTGTGATTACAAAAAACGAACAGGGAATTTCGACCCGATCGCGATTGACTCGCACTATCTATAGAATTTCATCTGTGAAAAAAGAGTCGTGAGAGAGTATACATCTCCTTTCCTGTGTATTATGTATATCGTGATTCACTTTTGATTTTGCAATTTTATTACTTTCCAAAGTGTGAGTTACTGATTATAAACGATAACTTCATAAGTGAATTATGCAATCAACAATTGTGTCATGTATCCGTGCGCGCAAACAAAGACGCTACCTCGTGGGTGTAATGGGGACTTCATTGTTTTATTTTTTTAAGCACTACCTTACATGAAAAGCCAACGACACTTGCAAAAAAATTCTTGAATAACTAGTTTTTCATTTTTTGTCTTAAAAATGTAGGTTATGACCCCTCATTGGAACGAGCTCGACGAGCTCGTTCCAATGAGGGGTCATAACCTATGTTTTAGAGACAAAAAAATTGGCGAGTTTTTCAGAATAGTGCTGGCCGGTTTTGACCGTTACGTAAGGTAAAGGGTTAAATAATATTATTATCGTTAATAATGAAAAGTAATAAACAGAGTAATCGCTTGACTGGACTGGTTACGTGAAATAATTCATTCGAGGCGAGGGACTATATTGTGAAACACTCGTGCGCATTCGCGCACTCGTGTTTGTACAACGTACCTCACCTCTCATGAATTATTTCACGTAACCAGTCCAGTCAAGCTATTACTCTCTATTCATTTATGTAATTTCTATTCATCGGTATAAATGTATCGCAACCAGATCGCAGTTCTATTGTGATCAGGAGGAGAAAGAGAACGCCTTTGTGATCACTGTACTGTAGATATCTGCGACCGCGGTGGTTCATTTCATAAGAGCACTGAACTTCAGAAGGAAAGGCCAACGGTTCGAATCTGGCTAACGTCATAGGCATTGTGATCTTCAGCAAGAGAGAATGTCCAAGTGGGAATACGATGATGCCGTGTACCACAGCGTACACCACATCAATGGTACACTTCCCTTCAACCAATACTAACCATTCTAGTGCCGGGGTAGTAAGTTGGTGAGATCGAAACGCCGCTGGTCTGTGGTTCTTCACGGATAACCCGGTTCCCTCCACCCGTAAACCTGTACGACACAATGTGACCTTGTGTGTTGAAAGAACCGTTAGCCCCATTAAACTGACAAATTGTACTTATTTACCGTCTGTAATGGATATAAATAAATGATATCCAATGATATAATTTACAAACCGATTTCAATAAATTCACGTTTAGCTGATGTGTTTACCTCTTTCGATTTTAGTGGATAAATATCGTTTAGAAACAAGAGGAAGTTGATATTTGTTTTATCACATAAACCGCTTAAAAAGATACAACAGGGGTTTCAATTGGAGAGTTTTAGGCAAGAAATAAAATATTCTAAATGAAAACTACAGTACGTGGAGAGTGGATTGTAACTAAATCACCCGTGGAGTGGAGTTATCACCCAAACTATAACTGTCAATTTTTGTATATATAGACTAAAAACGCAAGCAATGTTTCAGCCAATGGACCTCCGGGTTTAACCCGGTGGTCCATTGGCTGAAACTTTATTGTGCTTGTTATGCTTTGCAACCAAATTTGCAATTATTGCTCGGGTGGAATCTCCACTCTGCGGGTGATTTAGTGATAATACAATCTCCACGTACTGTAGATCATTTCCCATGGCCGCATGAAATATATAGCGTATGTTCTTTATTTACAAACTTAACACGGCATTTTGGGAGGAATTATTCGTTAAAATTGTTTCGTGTTGAGTTGAATGCAGCGGGGATTGAGTATCCTTTCATTTCAGCATCTAACAGTATTCAAAGAATTCACATTGTTACCCGTTGGAACCTGTTGCCCCGCGGGAACATCATGGGAAACCCGGGAAGTGAATCAGTGCTTGTTTACTGCTTACAAGCTCTGTTTTACTGTTAAAATAGGGCCCGGTCACCAATGCCTGGGGTGGAAGTCCTCTAAAATGGGCAACATGGGTATAACGATTGATTGGAATTGACTTTACCTCCATGTTGCGGTCACGAGTAGCCATTGTGCAGAAGCATGTGACATTAAACACCAATAAATAAATTTACAATATTATGAAGTGTACTGTATATTTCATGTCCAGTACAAGAACACACAGCCTATTGGGGTGATTTGGTACCATGACACATATATAATGGGCACAGTCTAAAATCATTTGGGTTAAAAATCAAACCCAGATCAACTGGGGTTCAGTAAATATGAACCCAATTGGGTTCATATTCATTCAGCCCAGTTGATTTGGGTTGTTTTTTAACCCAAATTATTTTTAAAGTGTAGATTGGTCAATAAAATTTAAAACAAATATTGCTAACTGTGAACACCCTCTAGCCAAAAGATATACGTCTAAAAAACGAATAAAAATCCCTAATCCCTCAGGAGTGGAAAATACGAACATGTAAAAAATTGCTGGAAAACATGTATATTGAATGTGCGTAACGTTTTTATTTAAAGCTTCCAATAATGATTTCTACAATGAGAAATGTAAAGTAATGGGTTACCCTCATTAGTCAGACACCTGATCCGGTTGTCATGCAGTTAATTAGGATTTATCTGATGTTGAAGCAGATGATTAACTAGTGATTTTGATGGAACAACCCAGAGATGTTTGTGTGATTTGAAAGTACATGATATGGGTTCAGCCTGATGAAATTTAATTTATTTTAAACATTTTGTTTGGTGCGGTTGTAGTCTGTTGTTAATTTGCCATCTTAATGAAAATATACTGTATGGTCATGAACTGGGTGGATGATGAAGCCAGATTTCCAATTCGTCTGTGGAATTATTACGAGACATCAGGGCCTGGAACAAGCAGCAATTTAAAAGGATTCCACAATGGCTTAAATTCATCTTTATCTCACTAACATCCAAACATATTCACATTCAATAACACGATAAAGAACATTGAAAAGGCCAAGAGAATCAAAATTGCTCAAACAGACTTTGGTGTTGCTCCACCCTCCGGGAAACGCGTTTACACGAAGAGTGACAACCGGCTTTATCGCCTGACGGAATAACTTGGCGAGGCTACAAAGATTCCAATGGAAGGGTGCAAAGCCTCCAATGGAAAGGTACAAAGAATCCAATGGAATTCCTTGATGCTGCTGGAAGACTGTTGAGAATGGGGTGATTTGTTAGCATCAATATTCTTTTGTATATACATATTTTTTTTATTTCTGCCATTTTTACATTGTATTTCTATTTTTTATTTATTTTGTTTTGTATATTTTCATAAAACATGCTTATGTGTATGATTCGTGATGAAACATGATCCGTTTTTATTATTTTCTAATTAATTGTAAGATTAATTCTTTCATTTTTGTACCGAAAATTATTTAATGTTAATGCATTGATATTAAGGAACAACGTGTGAAAAAATAAACCACAGAAACTAATTAACTGTTTGAACGCTGGTGGTATCTTCCATGTCAGTTCAATGACAGCAATCAGAAGAGTCCATATTGATTATTTGGGGGTAGACCAATTAATATTTTTAACGTGCAGCCCGATGGCTGCACGTTGAAAATATTGATCGGTCAGCTCCACACATTCACTAAGCAGCTATCATACTTAATGCAATTATGACGCATGACGTTTCTGGGCCGGAAAGGCGGCCGCTCGGGTTCAATGGTTAATTGTTTCCTATCCATCTAACATCTTGGTCTCTCCCACGTTAAACAGATGATAATAAGTGAATGATTAGCTTTTCACTCAACTGGTTAATACGTGATTGTAGACTGTTTTGACAACTGGGGTGCCTGACTAATGGTGGTATACCAAAATAAACGATTTTTTGTTTACTTTCTTTTCTTTTCGGTATATTCAAAGTATTCCACCGTATCAAACGACGCCTTTTCTAAGGAACTAATTGTCTTGCATTTTTGAAAAGGGTCCATGTATCCCGTGAAACATTGTATGATGTGCCAACGTTTTCCTCACAAGGGAAAGTCTGAAAACATTCTGAAAATATAATCTGGAGGTGCAAATATATCGTCTCTTGAGTGCAACAAGGCGCCATCTACAATGCTTTAGCATTGCAGATAACGCCATGTTGCACACAATGGAAAATATAATAATAATATTATGTTGAATGTTCGTTAGCGGCCCGAGGCGAATACTGGAAGCCCGAAAATGTTAAGAGTGGCTTGACTCCGTAAACGAGTGTCCGTTAATTAATATGGGTTGGGATGCTGCTAATTTGGCATAAGGTGCTGATAATAAAACACGATGTACTACAAAATCATATTATCAGTAATATTACTTCTTATCACAACGAAGGTAGGCCGGTGTAACAGGAATGGAAGTCCGTAGGAAAATTAGTCCCTCTGGACTATTATTCCGCGGAATTATAGTCCTAGGTCTAACATTTCTAGGAATAGTAGTCCGCCGGACTACTATTCCTAGAAATGTTAGACCTAGGACTATAATTCCGCGGAATAATAGTCCAGAGGGACTAACGTTCCTACGGACTTCCATTCCTTTTACACCGGGTCGCGTTTATCAAAATTTAGATTTCGGGTCACTCGGGCCATACGATATTCAATTTCTGAGTTATGAACCAATTGTACAAGTATGATCAAAAGTTAAATACTTACAAAACGTCAGAACCTCAGCATTAAAAAGAATTACTCCTATCAACATGCGCTTAATCAGTCGAACAAATACGCTCATCTCAATACCAACATTCGTGATGTTCTGCAAAGCTAGGAACCCAAACCATTGTAGTCACATGACGCATCAGACCCATAACAAATATAGTTTTAACCCTTTACCCACCTGAAAACGGTTATAATCAGCTAGCGATATTCATAATCGCAATTTAAATTTTTCAATTGCTGCCTCAAAAACAAAACTTAGGACCGCTCACTGTTACTTTTAAATGTCAAATGACAGCAGAAAAGTATTTTATTCCCCCCCCCCCCCCCCCCCCCCCACACACACACATCATTTCACCTCTTTCTACGTTAAGCTTGTGTATTTCTGACAGGTGGAGATCTTCCCCTGGGACATTAGGCCTGTCGTGATTAACTGGTAGAGTGCTGGAAGCCCATATTTGGGCTTTACTCTGAAGTGTCAGCACCAGCACTTAAAGGCTTCATATTTTTGTGGATGTTGTTCATACCACCTTTGAAGTGAAATTATTTAGTCTGTTAGGATTTGCCTTGTTACAATTTATGGGAGAGTGCCTATTTGGCACTCTCCCATAAATTGTAACAAGGCAAACATATGTGAATAAATTATGATGACCAAATATACTTCAGCACACTACCAGTTAATCAAGAAGTCGAATAATCGTCGGAAACTACAATTTCAAAGTCCACGATTATGAGTTTTCATAACTCCTTCACTGATGAATTATTAGTTATTGCAGGGGCGCGGTGGCGTTGCGGTAACCGGTTCTCGTCAGATCACCGAAGTCAAGCAACGTCGAGCTCGGTTAGTCCTTGGATGGTTGACCGTCTGAGCGATCGATTCGGACTCCCGCTTTGAGTCCTTGGACACTTAACCCCGATTGTCCACATGGGGGGTACGATGACGCCGTGTACTAAGGCGTACTGCACGTCGATGGTGTGGATGTCTTCAACGAATCTAACCCTGCCTGTGCTGCGGTGCGGGAGTTACGATGTTGGGGAGCTGGCAGCTGCTCGTCGTTACTCGGTGGTTCTTTCCGGGTACTCCAGCTTCCCTCCACCCTTAAAACTGTCACCGACACGATATGACCTTGGCTGTTAAAGTGTCGTTAAACCTTCTTCAATAAATAAATAAATTAGTTATTAGTCCCCTCCCCATCGTGCTGGGAAGAAGTGTCAGAGGCTGTAGAATATCAACATACATTGTAATTGATAACGGAAAGACGTATGGAGATACAGCATTGACACCAGGTCTGTTATTCTAGAAAGTATGGGTGTACAAATAATTGCCCTACTCAGTTTGCCAAGGAGTGCAATTGCCTTCTTAAATCTCAATGTTACTATTATTAGGCTCTTGATCACCTCAGGTCCAAATTTGAGCTTAGGCCTGAGATGGTCAGGAGTCTGAATTTTCATCGGAGACCAGTAGACGTGCAGCATGCCTACACGCCTAGAACTGTCCGGCCCTATGAACTAAGGACTCAAAATATTTTCTATATGGTTATATCTTGAGGCAACAGAATACAATTAAACTTGAATTTAATCGATTATTCTTCTTTAACCCGTTACCGAACATGAAAGGCAAACGACATTTGTAAACAAAATTCTTGAATAACTAATTTTTTTTCATTTTTTTTGTCTCAAAAACATAGGTTATGACCCCTCATTGGAACGAGCTCGATGAGCTCGTTCCAAAAGAGGGGTCATAACCTATGTTTTTGAGACAAAAAAAATGAAAAAAAATAATGAAAATTAATTCGCGATTTTTGTGAATAGCGCTGACCGGTTTTGGAGTTACGCTGGGTAAAGGGTTAAAAGTCGAGCATGAAATTTCACAATCGTGCCAGCCCTTGGAGAAATATATTAACATCTCAAGCCAGCTATAGCACCTGAAGTACCCAAAAAGTGGAGGGATAACTATAATAAAATGACCCAAGGAACACAAGGCAGAGAGTTTCTGAACCAGTTTGAGGGATTTTAGGCATGAATGTTTTTGTGTATATAAGGCTAATATTTTCACGGAAAAAGTGGGGGGAGGGGCAGTTACCCCCACCCACGCCCGTGACCACAACATTCTCTTTATAAGTAGACAGTTTGCGGTGTACAGATGGTTACATCTGTTCGCAAATTCCTTTGTGGTATCTTTATAGAATGGCTTAGGGGTACACCGGTTGGTGTCTTTCAACGTTCCTTCTGTGCCATGCGTTCTCCGCCTCTTTTCACTAACACACACAAACAATCTTAACCCATATACACCCTTACAAATACACACGCACAACGTGCCTCCACTTCCCCATCCTTTCTGAGGTTTCTAAGTTCCATTTTTACCCTTTAACATTGAGTTGACATTTTAAATGTATCGAAACAGCGCACTGACGATCACAAAATAAAACAAATAACTAAATATAACAAACAGCGGGGGGGGGGAGGTATTTTGTAAATATTCAACCCTAGAGCTCAAAGGGGTGTAGGATTAAATCATTTCCGAACCCCTACATAGGGCCATGCGATTATTCGAATTTCGAATCGATTCTCGAATCGGAATTTTCGATTTGTAACCGAATCGCGAACATGCGATCGATCGAATCGATGAACAATGATCGTGCCAATTGTTTCACAAAATGGTCCAACTCAATCCAACTTCTGCAAAGTAGGCACATTTTCCACTGTGCACTCTAAACTCAGTTGGGTTGAAAATTAACCTAAATCAATTGGGTTGAGTAAGTATGAACCCAGTTGGGTTCATATTCACACAAAGCAGTTGATTTGGATTCGTCTTCAATCCAATTGATTTTAGAATGTGGTAACGGCATTATTATATTTGCTGTCCAGTTTGCATTACATATAGGTCAAATCTCAGAATATCCTCGAAGTTTGAGCGTGCAGGACGCAGGCTTGGCTGCCCAAATGGTTATGCATTTCCAGTGGCTCCGCGACTCGCATGGCGTCTTCTAATAGAATACGTCGCCCTTTTGAGTGCAACAAGATTATTGTTGGAAGTAACGGCTACAATCGATTCCATTTCTGAACGTTGAACGTGGCACAACATCCACTGCATAGCGTGGTGAAAACAGGAAGTCACGAACATTATTATTGCCGTAGCCGATTCGATTAAAAAAAAGAATCGTTTTGCGAATCTGTTGCCCGATTCGATTCAAGAATCGATTCGAAGTCAAATTCGAAATCAAAGCCCTACTCCTACATAACTCCTATGATTTAGTGAAGACAGTGTGTAGGACCATGTAAGTTGGGGTCACAGGCTTTAAAAGGCTAACATTATTTTTCTCATTAATGAAGTAAAATAAATATGTCTACTTATGTACAGATTTCTATTGCAGGAGACCCCGAAAATGTAGAATTTCACATGAAATATATAATGTATTTTTTACAGATTACAGCAGCTAGTGGATTTCTTGTTGAATGATGATTCGTGGAGCTGCATACCAACAGACTTGACTTCTATGTCTTGTGTTGTCCGCAACAACCTGTCAATAAAAATGCAAACATATACAAAACAATGTTGGAGCCAAACAATGTTTTGAAGGAATAGTAAAGCTTGAGACTTACTTTTGGCGAAGATACTGATGAGGAATACGTAAATGATACTACATGAGACACGGTGTACAGTTCGGATCCTATAGACTGGTCACTTCCCATGGCTGGGCAATATTTCCACGGACGCAATAATATTAGATTCCAAACACTAATTATAGGAATAATCATCAAAAATTAAATTAATGAAGCACCGGGTACAACCCGGTACTTCATTAATTAAAATTCTGCTGTTGATGAGTTTTATTACCTGGTAAACGCATGCGTGGAAATGACCGCCCACGCGTGGTTTACTACCAGTCCACGGCGGCTTTACTGTATTCGATCAGATCATTCGGCCAAGCCGATATCCAAGTTCGAATGTATCATCTTACGTAAACCCCGTTTACATTAATGTCTCAATTTAATGTGAAAGAAGAAAAAAAATTATCACCCTGGGGAGGGTAGTAGGAGAGCGATGAAACAGGCTTTTTGATCATGCTGGATCTCATATGACGTCACGTGACCCAGATACGGCTTGTAGGGTTGCCATGATAGCCCATGTGTGCAGGCATATTGTGACGTCATTGCCATTGTGATGCATGTTGTTGATACGTTTTTACGTCGTCCATTTTATATACGACAGGCCACCGTCTTACATTGTATGGAGGCATGTGGTAGGTATGGTATGCTACCCCAAACCCTCTAATTGGATGGGGGTTTGTTCGGAGATTTCTGTTTGTTTCGTCTGGAGTAAAAATAATTACCCCAATGCACCTAATGAATAATGACCTCGAGAGTTTTTGCCAAATCACGGAATCCCTTTTCTCGGAGTCGATAGGAGTCCCATTTACCTAATACCTTTTAAGGATATATCTGTGATTACATAATCCCTTTCTCGTCTCGCAACTTGTGTTGTGCGCACATTTTCACATAAGCACATATCAACACATTTGACATATGCCTATGTGTAGCATGCAATATGTGCACACTGGGACACATTGTACACTTGTACACAAGCATATACCGCCAAACATCAGTCCCTCGTTCTGTGGAACTGAAATCCCTCCCCAGTATCCGACTATACTTCAAGAATGTTTTTTTTTTCGCCGCAATTGCCACTTTGCTGCATGTGTTGTGCACACTCATATGAATCAGTACTTCATCTATAAATAATATTCTATTTTATCATAAGACTCATCCGTTTTGTTCACTTTAAAACATTTGATATTTTGTTTTCATATTAATCAGTGATAAATAAAGCCTTCCGTCAATTTCATTGGTCAATTTCAAAACTAGACAATTTGATTGGCTGAACAAAATACAACTGGGCCACATTTTCATAATTTGCATAATTGGAGTTGGGAGCTTTCATTGGTCAATTTCAAAACTGGACAATTTGATTGGCTAAACAAAATACAACTGGGTCACATTTGCATAATTTCAGTAGGGAGAATTTACGTTATCTGTCCTATTGAGGGTGGGTTATATTGTATTAATCTTTTATCTACAAGAAAAACGCCATTCATTTTTTTTTATATTTTCACTTTGTGCTTCCAAAACATAGGTTGTGACCCCTCATTGGATCGAGCTCAACGAGCTCGTTCCAATGAGGGGTCATAACCAATGTTTTGGAAGCAAAAAATGAAAAAAGTTAGTTATACGAGGATGTTTTTTCCAAGTGCCGTCTGTAACTCAAGTTAGGAGATAGGTTAAAAAGTCATACTAAATGGCTAATTTGTGCGTGTGTGTGTCATATGATAAAAAGAATATGAAATGAGTGTTTTTCTCATATAATATTTATGAAACTCGTCCGAATTTTCCGTTTGGGCTCGCCAGAGGCTCGCCAAAACGGAAAATTCTTAGACTCGTTTCATAAATATTATATGAGAAAAAAACTCATTCCATATCCTCTATTTATCAAGTTGGAGAAAAAACATTCAGCTCGTTTTTGATTGTATTTAAAGTTGAAGTTTTGTAAGATTTTCTACTCATTTCCAACACATAAATAATCATGTGTTATCTGCCATCAAATACTACACTTACTTTTAAATTGACCAAAGGTGCACAGGCCAACTTGATTCTTAAAACTAAACCGAGTTCAAAAAAAAAACAAAGATTTTAGTTTTCAGGAAGTATGTTTTTCCTGTCATGCATGGCAAATCTTCAAGTTAAGACTGTAGCTAGAGGCCGTCTGGCCGTATGGTTCACCGGAAAAAATCCCGGTGAGTCTCCCTATTGGAGTACCCCTGGGGCCCCAAAAATGATGCAGCCCAACACCTGTTGGTACGAGAAACTTCGTGAAAATGACCAAAAGGCGAAATGGCTCTGATTGCTTAGACTGTCGGTATAGGTATTGCGGAACTAATATTGAAATTAGAGTGAACCGCCTTAAAATGTTGCACTCGGAAATGACGCAATCTCTAAAAATAAACAGCCTCGGGAAAATCCACTGTTTCAATAAAAGTTTGAAACATTCTATTGACATCTTGCATTATTGTTGAATATTCCTGATAAAAAAGAGGGTGATTTGATGACTTTTGGACCTAAAAAATACAATTTACTTTTTGTGTGTTTTTGTAGGGAATTCCCTGAAAAATATGTGCACGTGACCGGTACTTCCCTTTGTTTGTTTTTCTCTCTTATTTGTTGCATGACCCCCTGTTTTCAGATCAGAAAAAGTTGTCCGAAGGGCTATACTTGACAGAGATATTTGAATGCCAAAATTAAATTGATGCGATCATATTTGTTTTCCACCTGAACGTTATAATGGTTGCATATGGGAAAATATTTAGTTCTGTGATACCTATATCGAAATGTTATCTGTGTGGACTGCCAAAATGGCAGTCTACACTGAGAACATTTAGATTTACCAGTAGTTTAGTCTGCCATCGATCGCTCAGATGAAAGGAAACGGCATTCCTTCAATTTCAAAATTTTCTCCGATTTGGCCAAATTATGGTCTTTGCGATGGGTCACCCCACGTAGAACCATTTTTTGTCGACTGATCGATGAACATGATACAAAATCCCATCGTATGTCATCTGTGTGGACTGCCGTTGATCGTTCAGATGCAAGGAAGCCGTGATCGTTCAGTTCGCAAAATCAAAATTTTCTCCGCGTCTGGGGTTCCCTTGGAGCATTCTCCGTTAACTTTTCTTCGCCCAGTCTGCCACTGACTGTTGCGAAATGTAATCTATAGTCTATTATTTCCATTGTGCGACATCGTTCTCTTTCTTCAAATGCACAAAGCATACATAATTCGGAACAGACAATAAAATCTCTCAATCGTTTTATTTTAAAATATCACGTGATGATATCGGAATGGTCGAGATTCCCATGTGACGTCAAGCGCATCATTAACACTTTATCCAACGAAACTGCCAAAACCGACCAACACTATTCACAAAAATCGCCAATTAATTTTCAATATTTTTTTTTCATTTTTTGTCTCAAAAACATAGGTTATGGCCCCTCTTTGGAACGTGCTCGCCGAGCTGGTTCCAATGAGGTGTCATAACCTATGTTTTTGAGACAAAAATAAAACAAATTAGTTATTCAACTTTTTTTGCAGGTGTTGTCTGCTTTTCATTTTAAGTAGAGGGTTAAATAGAAATTAGCAGTTTTTCGTTTACTTCACAAAAATATAAAACTTCAGCGTCTGATACTTGAAAATTACCATCATCGGTAGGTATGCTACCATTTAGAAAACAATCTTCTGGTGTATTAATCCCTACAAAAGCGAAGATCAGAGAAGACAAACTGTGTATATCCTGCTCTTTTGTCATTTTGGGGTTAGTAACCAACTTGAAATATCTGATAAAAAGGGACTGATTGTTCAAGTGACCTCACGTGAATATCCCCGTGTACTGAGAATGCTCGAGTCCGTGCGTTTTATTGATTGAACACAAGACAGGGTGAAAGTCATTTACCAAACTAGCAGGTGATATCCATGGATTTGAACAATTTGCCAGCACTGTATCACATCACTGCTACGCGGCTCGATCTCATTCACCGCACGCGGTCAAGTTGTTGAAATCCATAAATACCCCCAGATAGGTTGTTCAATATTACATGCATTCCATAATATATTAGACGCGGGTCGAGGTCATGTGAGCTGAACGTACAAGTCATCGGACACAAAGCCTTGGCAACCTTCGCGACAACTCGGACGTGCAAATAATTAAAATAATATTGATTGTTCTGGCGAAAGTGGAGACTAGAGATGTGAACATCCCCGTATATCGTTTCAAATCACTATCCATACACCTACCTTGCAAGTTCCATTATTGCTTCATTCGTATTGGAACCATCCTTAGCACTAGTTTCAATAAACAGAGCGTCAAATTCCTGTAATTATAAAAACAACATTTGCGTATGTTCAGTGTGAAACATGTTCTGTGTGGTGAGCAAACATGGCAAGGACACCTTTCTGGGGCCTGAGTTCAACTATGGGGTGCACATGTAGTGTGTAAATGAGACATTTACAGAGAAGGGACACCAGGAATACGCGACCTCAGTACATGGCGCCATCGTGGGCCCACGTGGGCAGTCGGGATTAAGTGCCTTGCCCAACGTCGCAATGCAGTTATCCCTGGTGGGTATTTATTTATTTATTATTTATTTATTGGTGTTTAAGGTCACATACTTATGCACAATGGCTAATCGTGACCGTGACTGTTTTAATGGGTGGAGGAAGCCGGAGAGAACCACCGAGCAACGACGAGCAGCTGTCAGCTCTCCAACATCGTAACTCTGAACTCTGCACCGCGGCACAGGCAGGGTTAGATTGGTTGAAGACATGCGCACCATCGACGTGCAGTATGCCTTAGTACACAGCGTCATCGTGCCCCCATGTAGGCCCTTGGGGTTAAGTGCCTTCCCAAGGACACAACGCGGGAGCGCGAATCAGTCGCTGAAATGGTCACCCATCCAACTACTAACCGCGCTCGACGTTGCTTAACTTCGGTGATCTGACGAGAACCGGTTACCACGACGCCACCGTGCCCCTCCCTGGGGGGTTATTGAAGTGTGGTTCTTTTGGTTTCAAGTCTAATTTCGTTACCACTGAGCCATCATGCTCCCTTGGTAGCTAGTATCCCTCGGTACAATAATGCTGAAATATAAAAATTCAACCTGTTATCTGTAACCACTTTTTAACCATCCCCACACTGATATCGACGTTTCTAAATTTCAGGATGCTAATTTTTGCCATGATGCAACTAGGAATTTAACCAATTCAGTCTTGTTTGACAGAGCTCATTGAGCTCTGTCAAACAAGACTGAATTGATTAAATTCCTAGTTGCATTATGGGAAATAATTGCATGCCGAAAATTTAATATTTTGATACCAGAGTGTTGAGGGTTAAGTTACGTTAGTTGAAACAGCTAACATTCCAGTGATGTCAATTTTGAAGTTATTGATTTTGATGAAGTCATCCAGGGTGTGGTGAGAGAACAATCATCCTCGAGTGGTGTACGTTAGAAAGTGTAGTTGTGTCATTTGAATTAAGGTGGGATGCCATGTTTGTTTATAAAATGCAGACGATGATGAAATAGTCTTGACGATTATTAAATATTCAAATTAGGATGATTACTTGGGGTGGGTACGAAAAATCTTTCTCCCACCCTCTACTCTATTTTGTACACGCTACCTATGTAAGAAAGTCATGGAAAATATCCCCATAACATAAACCCCACGTGACTACTATTCCCTACTCATACTATCTCACGAAAATTTGCATACTTGATTACGGAACTGTTTAAAATCGTATGCAATTGTAAACCAAAACAATAGCCATCACTTCTCGTTTCGCATCTATAGATACGGTCGAATTCATCGAAGCAAATCAAAATAGAGACAACGAGGAAAATAGCAGGTCGTCTAGAAAAAGAAAAGAATTGACCCAATAACCGTACATGTTGACGTAGCCACGATCCCTCCACACATCCCAGGGCACTTGCAATATTGATGAAAGACGTCAACTTAAAACCCACTTACCCTACGAGTACGAGCGATGGTTTTGGTTTATGTGATATACGAAACATCACCCGGAAAAACAAATTAGCGCATTATTTTTAAGATCAAGACGACGATTAAGAAGCTATAGTTTTTTTTGTTGTATATAGCCTAGCCTGGTTGAAGATGAAAACGAGGCTCTGAAAGTGGGAGAAAAATGATCCATCATGACCTGATGTGTGAGGTGGAAACATTTCACCCTGGATGCCAGATATTTGGGCCAGACAATCGGCAAGCCTCGTGTCCGGCTCAGAAATCCGCTCCCTCGTATGAGATTTTTCCATCTCACACATCAGGTCATGCTGGATTAGTTTTGATTACTTTCCAAAGTGTGATTTACTGGGATATCCGGGTTTGATTATAAACGATAACTTCACAAGTGAATTATGCAATCAACAATTGTGTCATGTATCCGTGCGCGCAAACGAAGACGCTTCACCGTGGGTGTAACGGGGACTTCAATGTTTCGTTGTTTTTTTGTTTTTTTTAACCCTTTACCTAATATGAAAAGCAAACGACACTTGCAAAACAAATTCTTGAATAACTATTATTTTCATTTTTTGTCTCAAAAACATAGTTTACGACCCCTCATTGGAACGAGCTCGTTCCAATGAGGGACATAACCTATGTTTTAGAGACAAAAAATGAACAAATAATGAAAATTAACTGGCGAGTTTTGAGAATAGCGCTGGCCATTTTTGGCCGTTGCGTTAGGTAAAGGGTTAAATAATATAATTGTCGTTAATAATGAAAAGTAATAAACAGAGTAATCGCTTGACTGGACTGGATACGTGAAATAATTCATTCGAGGCGAGGGACTACATTGTAATTCGCGCACTCGTGTTTGTACAACGTCTCTCACCTCTCATGAATTATTTCACGTAACCAGTCTAGTCAAACGATTACTCTCTATATGTCCACCCTACCAGCCAAATGCAACCCTTAATATCAGACAACGACAGCACCTTATAAAACAAAAATATAACGATAAACATATAGACTGAAAAAACGGATAAGCAATTTTTGATTACTCATACAGAATCTATCGATAAATAAGTTATCACCATCTCATTCATTGAACTCATCTGCACTGTTGAATATAAATTATTTCTGACCGCGGAATTCTTTGTTGCTGAGCGTGAGGTGATTTGCGTTGCTATGCTATTAAATCGCGTTAACAAAATTTGCGATCATACCATTTGAAAAAAAAATCGTTACTTCTTAAATGGCTGTCATAACGTGATTACAGAAAAGATATTAACTGGTAGAGTGCTGGAAGCCCATATTTGGGCTTTACTCTGAAATGCATGTGCTGCCTCAAAAGGCTTTATATTCTCTGGATGTACTTCGAATTATCTTTGAGGTGAACGTATTTAGCCTGTACGAACTTGCCGTGTTACACTTTATGGGAGAGTGCCTGTAGGCACTCTCCCATAAAATGTAACAAGGCAAAAACATGTGATCAAGTTCTGCCAAGCAAAAATAATTCAGCACTCTACCAGTTAATGGTTATCTCGTCGCTTTATGAGATCTGAAATGCACAAGCCGAGTTTGATTGTCATACATGTACAAGTGTTTCCTGGGGGAGAACATCCCGCCCCCTCCTTTACCCAACTCGATCGGGGTGGGTTGCTGGGAGGGATCCCGGGGTATTATTTATTTATTGGTGTTTAAGGTCTCATATTTTTGCACAATGGCTAATCATGACCACAACATGAGTATCAACTCAAGACCAGGGGTGAGCATTAATACGCCATGTTACCCATTTTAGAGTGGCTTTGCACCTCCCAAGCATTGGTGACTGGGTCCTATTTTTCCAGTAAAACAGAGCTTGTTTACCGCAGTGAACAGGCACTGCTTCACTTCTCGGTGTTCCCGCGGGGATCCCGGGGTATTCTCCCTGAAGAAAAAATTAAAATGTTCCAGCAAATGGAGTCATAATACGTACTGCACCGGCAGGAGTTATTCCAAGAACGACAACTCATTTCTGATTGACTCTTTACGTTTTCCAAGAGTCTGAACTGCAGTGTATTTATCGTAGTGGGCCCCGAGCCCTACGGTAAAAACCGTTAAACGACACACTGGACTATTAAATGGTACGCACCACCTGTATAAAACAGTACAGACGGCGTGGACTGGCCACTTTCCACGGGTGGGCAATATTTCCACGGTCGCAATAACATTAGATTCAAAACACTAATTACAGGAATACTCATCAAAAATTTAATTAATTAAAATTTTGCTGATAATGATTTTAATTACTTGGTAAACGCATGCGTAGACATCACTGCCCACGTGTGGATTACGACCAATCCACGGCGAGTGTACTGTACCAAATACATGGTACCTTTTTGCTTGGACATCCCTCGAACTTCCCTAGTAATCAGGTTTTAACGACAGCTTTGTGACTCCTACTGTTCAGCCCAAACGCATGCTCTCTGACCAACAGTCTAATTCCGCAAGGAATCCCACGCTTTTATGGGCTGTTTGTTAACCCACTTTTCGGAGAGTTCGCACGAAAACTACAGCGTTGATGTTATGTGGTGTTCCATCACTCACAGAATTATGCAGATATTCTTTCGGCTCCGTTATAAATATTCAAATCAATAAGTATTTCATTGAACTTGAATCACCTAGATATTAACACAGTTAGTGGAACTACACGGTGTAATCATAAAACTGCGACTGTGGGGAGTCTTCATTCCTGGTAATGTTACCAAAGAATCGATCATATCAAGTCTCGATTGAGCAATGTTTCCTACCTTGATTCAAAGAATATGGACGTAAATGGTATTTTTAGATTCAGTCGTCTGCAATATTTCAGCTCTTTGGAAAAGCGAACCGTAGGTTTGCTTTTCCGCGCAAGTAAGATATTCCAGAAGAGTGGATGTAAACATAGGCAGTGGGCTATTTAAGGGCTTGACTGGTTCCAACCCATAACTACGTCTAATCACTGGTAGCTTGAGAGCTGTGCCTAAAAGGGGCCCCTTTCTTTTCCAAGTAAATCTCTGCTCTTCAAACCTTTTATGAGTCTACTGTTTCGATGTCGAATGCTGGAAAATAATGGCAAGAGATATTCCTCTCTCGATTTCTCTTTCTTTAAAGTGACCGACCGTTGACACTTTTTTCCATGACAGGTTTGAAAGATGTTTGTTCAAAGCCTGCTGTCATTAATAGAGAAAAAACAAAAAAGGAATATTTCTCGCCGATATTTGAATGGTATTAAGGGCCTATATAAGTAATGGAATTTTGTTTATTTTGAAATTCTCACCTCTCATATTCCTTAAATTCAGATTAAATGTACACACATTATACATCAAAATGAAGGTTGGGATTCATAGAACACGAAACACATATGTAATCAACTCATAGAGTCGACTGCAGGCACCACTGGTTCCTGGAAGTCTGCTACCGTATTCGCACCAGAACTGATAATAAAATAATATTTCATCAGAACCACTTGTGGCCAAATGTGCTTCATATATCCAAGAACAAAGCTAGGCATTCAAAACACTTCCGAATACAGCGATAGGACTGCATTTTGGAAAAGGACAACACTGTCTGCATTTTTTATTGAAGATGGTTTCCATGCTCGACAGACCTGCGCAAATCACTCGTTACCGCGAATTTCCATCGAAAAACAGAATCGTAATTCTAAGAAATTTCAACAGGTATCATGATACCTTGCAATGAATATGGCAACTGTGCAGTCTCTATCTAATAACAGTATACTGTATGAAGGCGATCTTTTTCATTATTTAATTTTAGACGGAGTTGTTTTTACATGCTTTTTCTGTCCGATGACGTCGACCGGAAATCGAAAGTATACTCATACGTAAACAAAAGCAAAGGCTTTGGAATTTTCCCCAATGCAGCTCTGTTGTCGTGTTTTGAAGAATTTTTATCCCCTAGCTTTGTTCTTGGATATGTAAAGCACATTTGACAACAAGTTGTTTTCGTGAAATATTATTAAATTATCAGTTCTGATGTGAATACGGCAGTAGACTTCCAGGAACCAGTGGTGCCTACAGTCGACTCTATGAGTTGATGACACATGTGTTTCGTGTTCTATACATCCT
The DNA here is from genome assembly GCA_031216915.1 of Pictodentalium vernedei. Taxonomy (NCBI): domain Eukaryota; kingdom Metazoa; phylum Mollusca; class Scaphopoda; order Dentaliida; family Dentaliidae; genus Pictodentalium; species Pictodentalium vernedei. Next base: position 66,708,797 of record CM062289.1, on the reverse strand, counting down.
AACCTTCATTTTGATGTACATTTTGTGTATATTTAATTTGAATTGAAGGAATATCAGAGGTGAGAATTTTCAAAATAAACAAAATTTCATTACTTATATAGGCCCTTAAGGATACATTGTAGGTGGCGTGAATCGATTATGTTATGAGATAATCGGATCTGCTGGTAACACTTTTTCCAGAAGCGCCCATGCGTTGTAAAAAATCTTGTACACCCTATCTAGTTTCTTTTTGCACATTTGGTTTTCATTTCTGCGCGATTTTAAAAACATCTGAGTTCAGCAGACACTGGTATACTCGTTTAATTCCATAATATCATCATAATTACGCATTAAAGCATTCTAGTGCTGAACGTATTTTTGAGACAGACAGTGTAATAATATTAGGTTATGCACCGGGGGCGGGGGGGGGGCACTAAAATTTGCAAGACGTGACGTCCTATTTTTTTATTCGGCTCCTATTTACACCCACCCACTACGTGCAAATTTTCTACTACCGTTATCAGACCCCCCCCCCCCCCCCTCCCCCACTCTCCCATTAAAATCCAAAATAAGCTTATAAACTTAGTAGGCACAGCTGTCTTTAGGGGTTTTTCATAATATTCTTAACCCTTTAACCAACGTAACGGCCAAAAAAAGCCAGCGCTATTCTCAAAAATCGCCAATTATTTTTTATTATTTTTTTCATTTTTTGTCTCAAAAACATAGGTTATGACCCCTCATTGGAACGAGCTTGTCGAGCTCGTTCCAATGAGGGGTCATAACCTATGTTTTTGAGACAAAAAATGAAAAAAATTAGTTATTCAATCGTTTTTTTGGCAAGTGTCGTCTGCTTTTCATGTTAGGTAAAGGGTTAAACTGGTACCACCAATTTAAACCTCTGTGGGCTGCTGTGGGCCCCAATCTACAAATGACAAGCTGTTCATTATCAGGCTTGGTTAGAGCAGGTGTACATATACGGGAACAAATTTTCATTTGAATTGTTCCCAAAATATTGTCTGCACATTTTCTGCATTTCGAACAAGACACCCACGCCCTAATAACGTGTGACATTTTCCCAGTTTAAGCCCAATATTCTACCATATAAAGCCTCCTGATGTTGTATTTATGTTAAGAATGTGATGTACAACATCATCTTAAAGGTTTCAAACACAAACACCCCCCCCCCCCCCCCCCCCCCCCCCCCCCGTATGCACGGTGATATCACTCAGTCAATACAGTATATTTAAAGTGACAATAAGTCGCGAGATGAAAATAAATAAGACAAAACCACAATTTTAGTTATGGAAAATACTCTTACACACTAAAATCAGTTGGGTTAAACACCAACCCAAATCAACTGGGTTGAGTGAATATGAACCCAAACCGATATAACCCTTTACCCAACGAATCGCCCGCATCCGCCCGCGTAATATGCAAATTCAGCAGCTGAAAAATAATATTTTTCGATAAATTTCAACAAAACCATATCATGTGACCCCTCTTTGGAACGAGCTCGTCGAGCTCGTTCCAAAGAGGGGTCACATGATATGGTTTTGTTGAAATTTTTTGAAAAAATTAAAAAAAATGATATTTAAAATAATAAATTTTGAAATCGTCTGCGTTGGATAAATGGTTAAGAGTGTGTGTTTCACGCACCATTCGCGTGAAAGTGTTTGGGGCGATAAAACTAATTAACTTGAGTCGGGAATTTATTGTTTTTCTTGATTGAAAAGGAGATTTCTCATCCCGACCTGGTTTGCCTATCACTCACTGAAGCTTCCGTGCATTGTCTTTTTCCATATTCGTCCAAATTAGATTTATCAGACGGGCAAACGAGATATTGTTTGTGTACATGTGTTTCTATTTTTAGCGTAAGCATCCATGTAATCTATTTCAAATTTCTATTGTCGATACACATGCCATGGGTATAACTGCGCTTTATTAAAAATGACACAAAGTTTTTGATCTTATAATGCCCACTAATTGCTAAAATGATACAGAGTTGTTGTTCGGGCAGAAGTGAAGGTAAGCTTAGGAACCGGGGGTACTCATAAATCATGTCACGACGCTGTGTTTAATTCCGAACACTTACGGACAAATTTGTTTATATCTTCGCAATGTTTAGTCCTTTGAAAATTCGCCTACCTTTCAGTTTTTTTTCAATTACAGATCTAAGTAATTTCGCGTTGCTTCTGGTGTCTTACACTTTGCGTGCGCTGTTTTTTACATGCTCTTTCCCATAAAATGAAAATCTAAGAGTTATTTTTTTTTTTAAATTTGCTAGCGGCTTATTGTCCCATAAAGTAAATGGAATGTGAATTACCGCTAAATCAAAGTTATGCGAATTTTATTTTTACCCAACGAATGTTTACAGTTTAGAACAAAGTTGACGAAACACAGGCAAACTGTCAGCTCATGAAAATTTTCTTGTGGTTCTTGTGTTTACCTAAATAACTATTGGATGGAAATCCTCCCAACTCTTTTATTTTGTTGTAATTCTCCATTTTTCAGTGGAATGCAGTACAGTCGCCATGGACTGGTCGTAATCCACACGTGGACGGTGATGTCCACGCATGCATTTACCAGGTAATAAAAATCGTCGTCCGCAAAATTTTAATTAATGAAGCACCGGGTTGTACCCGGTGCTTCATTAATTAATATTTTGATATTTATTCCTATAATTAGTGTTTGGAATCTAATATTATTGCGTCCGTGGAAATATTGCCCACTCGTGGGAAGAGACCAGTTCGTACGGTAAGTAGAATAAGTGCTGCACAACTCGGCTATCAACACGTGAATCAGCTGACTGATAGCATAAACGTAAGTTGGGCAATTTTTTTTCTACCCGACGAATGTTTACATTTTCAGAAATTTAGTGGTTCGTGTGTTTCCGTAAATAATAACTGGGTGGAAATCCTTCCAGTTCTTTTATTTTGCTGTAATTCTTCATCCTGGTGCTGTTCATTTTTCAATAGAATGAGTGGAATAAGTGCTTCAAAACTAGATTATCATCATGTGAAGCAGCTGAAACGAAATAACATACCCTGGACAATCGAGATCCGTCTTCATATGAGACAATTTTAGCCCCCTTTAACTTCATTTCTTCGCGTAAATCTGTTTTATTTGCACACATCATTATGGGTACTTTCTTCTGAGCTCCATCCTGCAAAGAAATAAAAACGCATTTAACGATACGCACGATCCATAACGACATTATTCTGCTAAAGATTTATTTTTTCCGAAACGTTTTATTAACATACCTCGAAAAAACACTGGCAACAAATTTGAAGGACCTTTATTTAGAATGGAAAATTCAGATTGCGAATGACCACCCAGTGAACACATTTACACGCACACAAGTGGGGGCGTGGGAGAGACAGGTACAGAGGCCAGACCAAGGATAGGCAATATACCGAAAAATCAAATCGATATCACAAGGATACCAAAACCGACTCAAACCAATCATTGAAAATCGAAACCTTCTGTCTTTTTCAAATTTTCTTACATTCGTTATTTATAAAGCCTTGTTCTCAGCAGGAGCTCCCAATCATGGCATGGTAAGGCCCGGGAGATCGCAAAAACCTGATATCTGCAGTGGCATTTGTTGATACAGGAATAACTTATTCTGTATTTTCCAGGTGTGAACTCCACTCAGGTATGTCAGTCAAATCAAATACTGAATACTCAACCAATACCGCGGAATACCCCTAAAAATACCGAAACCGATACAGAAATAAAATAAGTTGTAACAAAGCAAAGACATGTGTAAAAATTTCGATGACCAAAAATAATTTAGCATTCAACAGTTAATAAGTCTCGATAATTAGGCAAGACTGTCTTCATGGACAGTTATAATATTCTCTGTAGGATTGCTGGGAAATAAGTGGACGGAGAATTGCGACTGGGGTCACGATTCGGTTGAAATTCATGTCTACAGTACGTGGAGAGTGTATTATCACTAAATCACCCGCAGAATGGAGATTCCACCCAACCAATAATTGCAAATTTATTGCAAAGCATAACCAGCACCAGCAACGTTTCAGCTAATGGAGCTCTGGGTTAAACCCGGAGGTCCATTGGCTGAAACATTGCTTGTGTTCTTTGTCGATATGTACAAAATTTGAAAGTTATAGCATGGGTAATATCTCCACTCCGCGAGTGATTTAGTTACAATCCACTCTCCACGTATTGTACGTTCGTAAGCAGAGTACCCCAGTTGGCTACCCGCTGGACACCAACAAAATGTTGAAGACTTCGATTCGGACATTGTTCATTTCTGTTCTCGTTATTACAGATTATTCCCCCCGTCCCATTTTAACCCACACCCATCAACAGTACAGTTGCCGTGGATTGGTCATAATCCACGCGTGGGCAGTGATGTCCACGCATGTGTTTACCTGGTAATAAAAATCTTCATCATCAAAATTTTAATTAATGAGTCTGTACCCGGTGCTTCATTAATTAACTTTTTGATGATTATGCCTATAATTAGTGTTTGGAATCTAAAAATATTGCGTCCGTGGAAATATTTCCTACCCGTGGAATGTGATCCGTCCATGGCGACACTACTGGAATGCCATCTTTGTTATTTCTAACAGACTATTAATTACCTCTACTGCTTCTACCCAATCTCGAATGTTTAGAAAAGACCTCTCATAGGTGCAATCGTACAACATTAGGACACCATCCGCTCTACGAAAATATGATTTGGCTATACTTCGAAATCTGTAAACAAAAAAAAGATAATGTTTGAACGATCATTTCCTTTCGAAAAACGAAAGGTTGTTAACCAGAACAGGTCCAAGCAGATATACTAAAAGAGGCATGACAGAAATACACAAAGGTCGCGACCAGGAGGAGTGCGGTTACAGGGAGACGGTGTTTCACACAGCCACCAAATTATCTGCCTACGTTTTCAAATGTTGCACCACAGTTACTGGAAGTTGTGGATACAACCACTTTTTCACTGATAACAATGAAAGCACCACGCCAATCCTGACCTCGTGTTACACATGCAGTAGTCTATATAATAATAGACAAGTAATGAAAGCCTATTTTGCCCTGACCGATAACCCCTTCCCAGTTGATTTGTGAATTCGTTCATTGAACAAAGATTCATCAACACAGTTTTCTTGTACAGCTATCCACCAGGTATTTAACTTCATGTTTATCATAAATTAATAATCAAATCATCATACTACGGCTTCTTTATTTGATAAAAAAAACTCTCCGTTCGACTTTTTTGCCCGCGACTCGACGCCATTAGAACAACAATGATGGCGTGACATTTCATTGCTAGGCTGTACAAAAGTTAACCCGGAAAGCGAAACTACGCGCTGCGTTGTTCTTGTGCTGCAGACGACAGAACAGAAGAATAATGGATGTGGGCTATAATGTAAGAGTCTTCCCTACAAAACAATTGTTGCACCCCTGTCCTCGAGTTCTATTTATTGTCAAGGCACAACCAACTTGTCCGAACTTTAATAAAAAAAAAATCTGGTGGTTAATTTAAGACAGCGCTACCTTGTTGCCAGAAGTTGAAAATGCAGGAAGCTTTGAAAGGAATATGTATTGGCGGGCCCAGGTCGAATATGTTATAATGGTAAATTTTGATAGAATGTTTGCCTTTTTCACTGAAATTTAGCACTATAGTATAATTTTGAGGCAGGAAATTAGAATATATTCCGGCTGGAGTCAGGCCAGAAGTTAGGACTCTAAGGGTCTTCAGTTGGAATATTTTCGACCTGCGAGGTGGGGTGAAGTTTGCTTTCCCTGAAGCAGGTATTTCCGAAAAATCAGTCGGAAACGTTCCAACCAGAGAGTGAAGGGACCGGCAATTCGCAACTAAAATTTCCCAAGTGGCCCCCTCCCCCACCTCCACTCAAGACCCCTACGTCTCACCCCTGGCCCCAGCATTGCGAATTATAGACGTGAGCATTTGGTAGTTTGAAGCGGGAATGCCGTGAGGAAATGTTGCTTGAATCCCATTGAGAACCATGGTTCTATTTATATTGTACTTGATTTTTACCAAAAATCGCCAATTAATTTCCATTATTTTTTTCATTTTTTGTCTCAAAAACACAGGTTATGAAACCCTCGTTGGAACGAGCTCGTCGAGCTCGTTCCAATGAGGGCTCATAACCTACGTTTTTGAGACAATGAAAAAAATAAGTTATTCAAGAATTTTTTTTTGCAAGTGTCGTCTGCTTTTCAGTTAAGAAAACAATTGTCGCCAATCCACAGAAAGATACATATGGAAAACTGTTAAACCCACTAATTAAGATGTAATTAGCAGGGGTATTGCTAAGGCGTGTCGGATGTGGGTAGAGTCCACATCTAGATTTCCAACTTCACCCCCATCCTCATATAGGCAAAATTCCGATTACCACAACATAACTTTCAACAAATGGCGAATTCCATTAGCGCTCAAAATGTTTCATCTACAAGTTTCAACAAACCTTTATCCATCACACACGATATCGAATTCTTCTATTATTTTTTTTTAAATTTTTCAAAATATTTCAATAAAACCAATGTAACGAGCTCGTCGACATGATATGTTTTTTGTTGAAATATTATGAATTTGTTTTTCTTCAATTTCTGAATTTGGCCGATTCATTAGGTAATGGGTTAAGATGAATAATTCCATTTGTACACAGCGTTTTTATTCTAGTAAACACCCCGATTGTCCACATGGGGGCACGATGACGCTGTGTACTAAGGCGTACTGCACGTCGATGGTGCGCATGTCTTCAACCAATCTAACCCTGCCTGTACTGCAATGCGGAGTTACGATGTTGGGAAGCTGGCAGCTGCTCGTCGTTGCTCGGTGGTTCTCTTCGAGTACTCCGGCTTCCTCCCCCCTTAAAACTGTCACCGACACGATATGACCTTGTATGTTAAAGTGTCGTTAAACCCTAATAAATAAATAAATAATTCTAGTACAGGGTGAAGATCAAGAATTCCATTTGTACACCACGTTTTTTTTTCTATTCTTGTAAAGGGTGAAGATGAAGAATTCCATTTACACACACCCGTTTTTTTATTCTAGTAAAGGGTGAAAATAAAGAATTCCATTTATACACCCCCGTTTATTAGTCTAATAAAAGGCAAAGATGAAGAATTCTATTCGTACACCACGGTTATTTATTCTAGTTTAGTTACAATTTATTGGATAATGCCTGTTGACACTCTCCATAAATTGTTACAAAGATCTCATAATTACAACTCCTTCTTTACTAGCTGAACGTGACGCATAAGTTGTGCAAATATGAGAACTGACACCGAGGTACTTACTAGTACTGGAATGGTTAACCGGATAACCGGTTTGAAACTGGTTACCTACCTAACCGATATAAAAAACGTCAACTGGTTATCCGAAATATCGATAGTGATCGTCATTCCACGGTTAAAATGTAGTAAATCTGCCGCTTATCCTTTGGGATAGATTACAGCTCGAAGCAGCGCTGAAAAAATTGAGAAATAATCGACTTTGGCTTCAAGACTTCGTTAATGATCGGCAATTTCCGTGAGTACTGAGTAACCGCTGAAACTATTCCGTAGTATGTCTACATACGAACGTTGTCGAGTACTCGACAACGTTCGTTTGTATACACACTCCGGAGTAGTTTCTGAGAATACTGCATTCCAATTCCTATAGTTTTGATCCGAGATTCGGTGAAATAATGGCTACGGATAACCGGATACTAACCGGTTATAGCTCTCGGTTAGTCGGTTGTGAAAATAAGCCAACCGTTTCAGCCCTAGAACTTACTATTTCTAATAAAGTTAAACATCAAATATGAACTTCCAGCTAGAAACCTGTTACAGTACTACTGTGATCATAAAATTGGTATTTTTCCCTATCAGATCGGGATCCGTAATCGAATAACATCATTGGGTCGATATTTCAACTAAAATATATTTTGACGTCATTACTTGGTTACTTTCATATCGGCCGAGATATCAGACCGAGGCAAAGACATATCAGCCTGAGACTGAAGGTCGAAGGCTGATGTGAAGTTACCGAGGGCTGATGTCTCTGCCGATATGAAACAAACCAAGTAATAACCTCTTTATTTATTAACCCTTTACCCAACGCAGACGATATCAAAATTTATTAATTTAAATATCATTTTTTTATTTTTTTCGAACAATTTCACAAAACCATATCATGTGACCCCTCATTGGAACGAGCTCGACGAGCTCGTTCCAAAGAGGGGTCACATGATATGGTTTTGTTGAAATTTTGCGAAAAATAATATTTTTTTAGCTGCTGATGCGGGCGGATGCGGGCGATTCGTTGGGTAAAGGGTTAAACCAAAACAAATAATTACAGGATATTCTCAGATCTGTTAAATTTTTCTGATAGATTTATTGTTTCTCATTCTTTTCACAAAGTCCAAAGTTTCCTCTTCTCCCAGTTCAGCTATCCAAACGTCTCGGCTTTCCCAATTGAAAGCCGTGACTGTTCTGTACAACTGTACAAACCTTTTCTTTCTTCTCATTATCCACCGAATCGTTATTCATTGTTAGTGATTAACTGATAAGGATTTGCGACCGTCATCTGCTTGCCAATTAGATGAGCGCCCAATCGGCCGATTGTGAGTGCCGATGTCAGATAGTTACAACCAAAAGCAGTAGTATGCTCAAGAATACATAGAATAGGGTTAATTTTACAGTACAGTCAGGTTGATTGGTTCGTTGACCTCAAGAGCATGTCACTGTGTGTATTAAAATAAAAATACGACATCACCGGAAAGAAATTTACAGCGCAGCGTCTTTGATCAATGATCAAAGACGCCATGCTGTTATCCCTTTACCTAAAACGAAAAGAAGACGACACCTGCAAACGAAATTCTTGAATAACTAACTATTTTAATTTTTAGCTCATCGAGCTCGTTCCAATGAGGGGTCATAAGCTATATTTTTGAGACAAAAATAAAAAAATAATGAAAATTGAATGTAAATTTTTGTTAATAGTGCTGGCCGGTTTTGGCCGATACGTTGGGTAAATGGTTAACTTGTTTCTGCTGATGTATTTCATAGAGTCATCACATGACACATGGCACCCGTGTCTTGGGCAGCTAGCAAGGTGGAGATCAGACCAATCAATGAGATAAGACCAATCATGATTCCTGACAATCATTGTGGCAACTAATTAAGCTTGATATTGCTTGTATAAAATCGTGAATCAAACATATAATACGTGGAGAGTGGATTGTAACTAAATCACCCGCGGGGTGGAGATATCACCCAAGCTATAACTTTCAAATTTTGTACATATCGACAAAAAACACAAGCAATGTTTCAGCCAATGGACCTCCGGGTTTAACCCGGAGGTCCATTGGCTGAAACTTTGCTTGTCCTGGTTATGCTTTGCAACAAATTTGCAATTATTGCTTGGGTGGAATCTCCACTCTGCGGGTGATTTAGTGATAATACACTCTCCACGTACTGTAAATACAAACAATTTTGATCAAATGGTGTTCCAAGTAACCATCGGCACGAACCGATGTTCAAATACTTCTACCGATGGTCAACCGATGGCTTAAAATCGGCCGATGTCAGATGCGATTGCCAAACATCGGTTAATCTCTACTTGTTAATTTCTCACCATACAAAAAATCAGCTTCCCACTACTCTATGCCCGGTAACGCCAGTTTTCCCGATTGAGTTCGACGAATAACGGAGAATGATTTCGATGTAACAATTGGCTACACCCAAACACTAAAAACTAAAGTGTTAACACTGACACTTTCAAGGTGTTAAACCCATTCTAACTCTTAGAGTTTGATTTTAACACTTAAAGTGCAATGCTTTAAGCACTTAGACATTACAATAGTCAGACATCTGAAACTTTAATGAATGGCACTTCCCATGTGTCTAGCATTGGTGGTTCTTCCAGAATCATCCATAATTTGATTTAGGACACAACGCAGATGACGCGGATCAGGCTCGAGAGTTCGAGCCTGATCCGCGCCATCTGCGTTGTTTCCTTTCAAGTGTCGCGACATTACACTTGTCAAGTGGTATTATTGTAACACCTGTCAAGCTCTGGGATATCCACACTTGAACAAAGTGCTAGTTCAGCACTTAGTAAGTGTTAAATACAGTACTTCAAGTGTAGTTTTTAACACTTTAGTTTTTAGCGTGCAGTAACGCATAAAGTAGGACAACTCCAGCTCAGTTCATATCGGCTCAGGTCTTCATTTGATCAGACGAGTTTGAAGTCATAACAGCCGAGCTTGATAATGGGCCAGGAACGAGCATAGCATTAGAGTTTCTAAGTTCTCACATTTCGTTTTTCGACAAGTGAGATTCTATTCTGTTGTGGGATGGGAAGCGGACGGAGAATTTCGATCGGATCGCGACCGATGTAATCACAGAATTCACGAAACAGATTGTATGTCATGCGGGTTTGAAGAGAATCGAAGGTCTTCGTGAGGAAACAGTCTTTAGCACTGTCAAAGCATGGCAGTTTGCCCATGGCGACTGAAGGTTCAACACATTATGCTTTATTGATGTACCGTGTTACCTTGATCGCCGTAGTTGGAAAGCGGTATACCTTCGGGATGAAAGCGTGGGTACACCATCCTCGATCTGAACCACTGTTGGTACTCATGGGTGTATGAGGCTGCCACCACCCCTCCGCCCAGGGCCAGATAATGTAAACATAGTAATTGTAATGGCAGGGAAACTTTGAGGGAAAATCCTATGTGTATTTCATTTTTCAAATGAGACTATTTTCAGATACTATCAGGGCAAATCATAGGTTAGTAAGGGCAATTTGGAAAAAGGAAATTCAGGACAATGTTTCATTCGATTCTTGGGGTCTTCCCTGAATCAATATGGGTAACCTGAAGCCCCATAGTGCAAACTGGGGTCTTCGGGGCATTTAAGGGTAAATATATGATATATTTTATCCTGAAATCATTGTTCATTCTGTATTGAAAAATATTTACTTTTAACAACAGACAGAGTTAAGCTCTGGGGGCACCAGTCTAATTGTGTTATAAATTCGACGCCACGCATCGGGAGGCTTAAAGAACTCTCCCCCCCCCTCCCCCGGCTCCCATAGGAAAGAGGTACACCGTCACTGTTTCTAAGCCATATATTACAACAATGAGGACTGTCATTGCAAACATTCAGGATCATGTTCAGCAGCCTACCAGGGGAGGCAACTCGATATTACACATACCTATGAACTGGGAGTACACGAATCCAAGAATTAGCGTCAAATGAAATATGAGGTTAACTGAAGGACTTTCAAGGATTTTAAGGCATTTTTGAGAACCTTTTAGACAATGTTTGAAACTATTGCACGCTAGTGTCATACTGCTGTTAGTAATTTTTTTTTATTTAAACACATTTTAAAGTCTTTAGATTTTGATTGAAAAAAGGGTTAGAATACAAGGTATTAGAATTTATTTAAGTCCCTCTACTAGAATAGAGATATCAGTTTAACCCTTTACCTAACCTGAAAAGCAGACGACACTTGCAAAAATAATTCTTGAATAACTAATTTTTTTCATTTTTTGTCTCAAAAACATAGGTTATGACCCCTCGTTGGAACGAGCTCGACGAGCTCGTTCCAACGAGGGGTCATAACCTATGTTTTTGAGACAAAAAATGAAAAAAATAATGAAAATTAATTGGCGATTTTTGAGAATAGCGCTGGCCGGTTTTCGCCGCTACGTTAGGTAAAGGGTTAAAAAAGGATAGTGTCCGATCATCAATTAAAAAAAGACTTGAGACGTTTGCAACAAACAAGAATATTTATCAGTTATGAAAAATAACTGACAAAACACTGAGGCAAATTTTATTTGGCCAAATCCTTTATTTTTAAGAACGTTTCAAAGTTTTAATTCATGTTGCACAGCATTGTATACAGTGCAACAGAAATTAAAACATCTAATAATGCCTCAACGTTTTAATTTCTGTTGCACGGCATTGTATGTTGTACAACGGAAATTAAAACTTTGAGGCATTCTTAAAAATCAAGGATTTTCAGTGCTAATATCCAAACTTCAAGTACTTTTAAGGCCATGAAAACACATTTTTTTCAATGCAAGAACTTTCAAGGTTTTTAATTACAATAATGACCAATAAGACCATATTACTCACCTTTCTTGACCTGCAGTATCCCATAACTGTAAAGCAACAACCCTTCCATCTACCTCTACTAGTTTTGTATGGAAGTCAACACCTATAACATAATAGAGGTCATCATTTATTTATTTATTTATTTATTTATTTATTGGGGTTTAAGGTCACATATTTATGCACAATGGCTAATCATTACTGTGACAGTTTTACGGGTGAAGGAAGCCGGAGTACCCGGACAGAACCACCGAACAACGGCGAGCAACTGTCAGCTCCCCAACATACTAACTCCACACAAGCAGGGTTAGCATTGGTTGAAGACAAGTGCACCATCGATTAGCAATACGCCTTAGTACACGACGTCACCGTGCCCGCCACATGGGCAAAGGGGGTGAAGTGTCTTGCCCAAGGACACAACGCGGTTGCCGCAGGTGGGATTCGAACCGAGGACCTCTCGGCTTGCAGCCTGCATCTCTACCTACTGAGCCACTGCTCCCCCATAGAGGTCATCATCATGTTATTATAGATTCAGACGAAACTTTTGTTTCAATCCTTCCATCTCACCTCTACTAGTTTTGCAGGGTAGTCAATGCATATAACTTAACCCTTAACCCAACGTAACGACCAAAACCGGCCAGCGCTATTCACAAAAATCACCATTCAATTTTCATTATTTTTCAAATGTTTTGTCTCAAAACCATAGCTTATGACCCCTCACCGGAACGAGCTCGTTGAGCTCGTTCCAGTGAGGGGTCATAACCTATGGTTTTGACACAAAAAGTAAAAAAAATAGTGATTCGAGAATTTTATTTGCAAGTGTCGTCTGCTTTTCGTGTTAGGTAAAGGGTTAAGAAATGGCATGATGATATCATTACAGTTTCAGTAAAAACTCAAGTTTTAACGTATCCACGGTCTATTCAATGTTCACTTTCTTGCATGAATGAATGAAGAGATACAGTACGAGATGTGGAGATCGTGCCATATTTGGGAATCCCCGCATGGAACCCCAAAAGTATCGTCATAGTCACATGAGAGAGTTAAGTCATGTTGGTTTACGTAGTAGCCCACATGAGTGGCCATGTTTTGTAACGTAATCTCCATTGTGATACGTTGTGTCGGTGCGCAGGCGCAGTGTCCGTCGTTAGGATTACGCGAGTTTCCGTCGTCCATTTTTGGTTAGGTCTTTATTCTTGATAAATAATTCGGTGATGGCAGATAGCTTGGTTTTGTTTGACTTAAATTGATGTCAGTTATATCCTTTGTATACCCTCTAGAGTTTATGCCAAATGTCGGAATCTTATTTCACGCAATAGGCTAGGAATCACACTTACTGAATCTTTTTATAGTATATCTATGTTTGTAGAAATGAGTCGAAGCGTCGTAAGCGCACTTGCACCAAAAAGACTTGCTCTCATATATCATCAGCTCAAGCGACTTGAAAGAAATCACATTTGCTATCTCCTGAGTGGCAGCAAGGGAGATAATTCTGGTACAGTACAGCCACCTTGGACGGGTCGAAATCCATGCTTAGACAGTGATGTCAATGCATGCGTTTACGAGGTAATAAAAACCACCAGCAGCCAAATTTTAATCAATTAATCATCGGTTTAATTAAATTGTTGGTTATTCCCATAATTAGAGTTTGGAATCTAATATTATTGCGTTCGTGGACAAACTGCCCACCCGTGGAAAGTGGCCAGTCCAGGGAGGCCGTACTGTACCTCGGCAAGAACAGTAGGCATTTTTTTTGTTGTAACAAAACCTCATATGTGTTGCAATGTTTCAATTGCAAGTAAAACATTTTAACCCTTTATCCAACGCAAACGATATCATAATTCATTAATTTAAATATCATTTTTTTGAATTTTTCAAAAAATGCCAACTAAACCATATCATGTGACCCCTCGTTGGAACGAGCTCGTTCCAACGAGGGGTCACATGATATGGTTTTGTTGAAATTGTTTGAAAACTAATAATTTTTCAACTGCTGACTTTGCATATTACGTGGAAGGATGCGGGCGATTCATTGGGTAAAGGGTTAATTACAGATTAAACAGTCCTAAACCCGCAGTAATATAAATCCAAACCTATTATGTAAGGCGTGTCACTTCCGGAAAGATATTCTTGTACCTGTCGTGGTAACAGATATCGAAAAATATGTGTTAGATATGTATCGCAGCCTCATTAGGAAGGCAATAACAAAATGAATATCAGTCAAATAAAAGTATCCATATTTACCTAATGTTGAACTGAGATTGTTTTCAAACTTCCCTTTACATAGTCGCATAATGAAGCTGGATTTACCAACTGCCGCATCTCCGGCTAATACTATCTTGAACATCCTTTCTGGTTCTTTGGTAGCTCTTGGGGGAACAGCCTGAAGGCAGAGTAACAACAAATAAACTGTGATTAATGAAAATAAAAGAAATCAAATGCAATATTCATCAGCAAATCCAAAAGTATTGATATGCGGTCAGAGATTAACTCATTCTTTACTAAAGAATCGAAACTACCATCTCAAAAATCGTGGATATGGTGGAGTGAGAGTTATATTAACTCTTTGCATGCTGCTGGCAGGTATTCCTGCCCAGCACAGGGTTTCTCTTGTCACTGAAAACAATATAATTTGGGCACATCTAATCACATTTTCCCCTTAAAAATTGAATGGATTTTGTCATCAATGAGTTCTTATGTTATACTTTAAATTATTTTTTCATCAAATCTAGTCATAGCTGCTTCATATCAACCAGGACTAGCTTTGATGAAAAATGTCTCAAAAATGCTCAGCCGGTTAAGAATTAAAATAATTAATTATAATTGCAATATAATTAATTAACACAAAGGATATATGAAATGGAAGGGTTGTTTTTGCTTAATGAAAATTGTCGTTTCATCAAATGATCCATTTTTTTCGAGTTGGCGGCGCCCAGAGAAAATGTTGGCGTTCCTCCAGCATGCCGCCGATCACTAAAAACACAAGAGTTGTCATTTTTGTCCGATTCAATTCGAAATTCGGTTCGAATGAATATGTTTTTTTAGGTTATTTGTTTTATAGGGATTGGCGAACAAGTTATACAAATTAATTTTAACGCCTCTCTTTGGCCCAGTGACATGGGTGCTTGGGATATCTTGGTTGATCGTTCGATAGCCGATTCGACCTAGACGTGTCCCATTCGCAGAGTCAAATGTCAGACCTCGGGTAATGAGGAGGCTTTTTTCTTGTCAGTGAAAGTATCCTATGAACATGAACGATATTGGTAGGAGAGGGACCATCACCCGGTAGTTATTGTGTGGTGCGTAGGCTTTGAGACCGGTAAGTTGTGTTTTCTACATACTTTACACTATTGCTTCTGTATCCTTGGCCAAAAATCTCTTCATCGCAGCTGCTTAAAGTGGGGTAGAGATTAGTACTGAAATGGTTAACCGGATAACCGGTTTCAAACCGGTCACCCACCTAACCGATTTGAAAAAGCTCGACCGGTTATCCGAAATATCGATAGTGATCGTCATTCCACGGTTAAAACGTAGTAAATCTGCCTCTTCTCCTTTGGGATAGATTACACATCGAAGCAGCGCTGTATATATTGAAAAATAATCGACTTTGGAGTTTAAGACTTCGTTAATGATCGACAATTTCCGTGAGTACTGAGTAACCGCAGAAACTATTCCGTAGTGCGTATACAAACGAACGTTGTCGAGAACTCGACAACGTTCGTTTGTATACCCTCTACGGAATAATTTCTGAGAATACCGCTTTCCAATTTCTACAGTTTTGATCCCTGATTCGGTGAAATAATGGCTACGGATAACCGGGGATATTATCCGGTTATAGATCTCGGTTAGTCGGTTGTGAAAATGAGCCAACCGTTTCAGCCCTAGTAGAGATAGGGAGGTGGCGTAGTTTGTCGAGACGTATATCACTCTGAATGTATGCAGCCACACTCAGGCCACAAACGTTGATAATAAAACAGACAGGTTTTTGTCGTCACTAGGAGCCCCTTCTATGTACAGCGTTCCATCCAACCCGTGAATATCCCACACGATAAAATATTAAATATTGAAACCTAGAAATGTATCATAATTACTCACCTGCTGTTCCTGAGATAAGGCAGCCTGACGGCGACTAGATCTTCCACTTGTGTTTGAGCCCAGACTGACGACAGATCTCATACTTCCTCTGAAATCTCGATTGCCAGCAGATCCAATCCTCCTGTTGTCATCAACTAGAATGCCAGATTCAGGAGAATCGTCCAAGTGATTTCTAAGCAAGCCGTCTTCATCGTCGGAACGGATTTCCTAAACAGACAAAAAACACCAAGATAAATCTTTCATTAAATGTAACTTTCAAAATGACACCTGTTTGATTGACACATTTGTTAGTATGTGTCACATATCGATATACTACGGAGTTTATTTGCTTGGTCCTTGGAGTTTAACGGCACTTTCAACAGCCAAGTTCATACCGTGTCAAACATACGGGTGGTGGAAGCTGGAGTATCGGGAGAGAAAAAAAACATTGAGCAACGGCGAGTAACTCTCAGGATGTCCAATTTAATATCCCTGCATACATTATGTGGAGAGTGTATTATTACTAAATCACCCACAGAGTGGAGATTCCACCCATGCAATAACTGCAAATTTGTTGCAAAAAATAACCAGCACAAGCAATGTTTCAGCCAATGGACCTCCGGGTTAGACCCGGAGGTCCATTGGCTGAAACATTGCTTGTGTTTTTTGTCGGTAGGTACACAATTTGAAAGTTATAGCTTGGGTGATAACTCCACTCCGTGGGTGATTTAGTTATAATCCACTTTCCACGTACTGTAAGAATGGTTAGCATCGGTTTAAAGTTAGTTTACCCCCAACCCCATGCCCTGCGCCTCATTACACAACGCCACATCCTCCATACTAGGCAGTCAGGATAAAGTGTCTGGCCCAAGAATACAAAAGCAGATGACGCGGGCCAGGATCAAACTGCCGACCGTTCGATCTCGAGGCCAGTGCTATAAACAACATTGAAATCCCTTTTCAACCCAGATGGTGTCTTCAAAGTTAGTTCTCTGGCACATTCATTGTTTGGAGGGCAGATCAGTTAATCTTCTCGACGTGCTGCCCTGGGCAAATTCATTGAGTAACCATTTATCTTTGAAATTAGGACGTATTATGATTTATTTATTTATTTATTTATTTATTTATTTATTTATTTATTTTTATTTATTTATTTATTTATTTATTTATTTATTTATTTATTGGTGTTTAAGGTCACATATTTCTGCACAATGGCTAATCATGACCATGACAGTTTTACGGGTGGAGGAAGCCGGAGTACCCGGACAGAACCACCGAGCAACGGCGAGCAACTGTCAGCTCCCCAACATACCAACTCCACACAAGCAGGGTTAGCATTGGTTGAAGACAGGTGCACCATCGACGTGCAGTACGCCTTAGTACACAACGCCACCGTGCCCCCACGTGGGCAATGGGGGTGAAGTGTCTTGCCCAAAGACAAAACGCGGTTGCCGCAGGTGGAAATCGAACCGAGGACCTCTCGGCTTGCAGCCTGCACCTCTACCTACTGAGCCACCGAGCCCCCGGACGTATTATGATATAGAAGGAAAAAAGGATTCTGAGTTTAAAATGCTTAAATTCACCCTTGAGTTATCTAGTCATGAAAATCGACTTTCGATAAAGTTATCTCCCCTGAAATTATTAGATGAGTGAGGAAGGTCCAATTAAGAGGAATGTAATTGTTGAGACAAAACCTATGACACCAGTTAAAGATAGAACGAAGTTTCCTTTTGTTACTTATAATAAACGAAAACAACAGACAGCTAACGGAGGTGTCTGTTGTTTTCGTTTATTAAAAGTTACAAAAGGAAACGTGCCTTTTTATGGCAAGCTATTGAGAAGCAACAAGTGACTCTCCACTTCTACTCTTTATTTAGCGAATGTGTTTTTACAGTAATTTCCAAGTTTTTATTCTTCCAAGAAAAACAAAATATCAAATCTGGTCTCCTAGACTTTTATACTGATGGAAAGAACGGTATTGGTATTTTATTACACGTCTGTTCTATGAAATCCCCAAATGTAGCAACACTAAACCATGCGGAAAATGAAAATCCGTTCTGCACATATGTGCGGAACAGAAACCTATGGCGGACTATTTTTTATAAAGAAGCGAAATTTCATTGGAATTTTCTACAAATCGTGAGCCGCAATTACAATTTAAATCGCTAGCGATAGCTAAAAATCGTCCCCTGATTTCCAATGTGTTCTATGTGCCATTAGGCACATAGAACACATTGGAACCCAGGGGACAAAATAGTAGCTCGGGTTCTCCTAGCTAATTTGGTTGGCGATAAAATGTGATCATTTTGTTGATAGTTGTAAAATTAATTGCTGTGTGTCCTTCTGATAATTATAGATGTGAAGGCATGTAATAAACACAGAACGACACGCGCGTGCAAATGGGTTAATCGATATGGCACTTGTGCCATCGCGGAAGGGTAAAAACTCGAAGCTAGCAGCCTCTCGTTCTATCCTTCCGCGTTGACACTCGTGCCATATCGATTAACCCATCCACACACGTGTGTCGTTCTGTGTATATATGTCACGATTAAACAGAGAATAATAATTACACGTTAAAACAAATTGGGAATATAATTATATCACACGAAACGTCGTTAATTTCGACGTAACAACCCGCGTCTTATTTCCTGATTATCAACTAGTGTCTAATCGGCACGTGGTCCCATAGCAGCAGCAGCATTGTATTCTTGGCATGACGTTCACATGACGTCGATTACGACAGCAGGTGCAAGTAAAGCGCATTCATGACGTCACGGTGTGAAGCGTCTGAGCCAACGAACTGATTGTCGGTTGTTTTGGGAGAATTTGGCGACAATGAATTAAATAAAAAGTGTAAAAAACATTCGAAAATTCATGTGATATACAGAATCTTTAACTCGTGATGTTTGGATATAAGATGTTTTGAAACTCGTTTGACGAATTCGATTCACAACGAGCCTAAAGGCTCGTTGTGAATCGAATTCGTCAAACTCGTTTCAAAAAATCTTATATCCAAACATCACTCGTTTAAGATCCTCTATATGAAACGCCAGCCTTTGTATTTTTGTACTGCTCTACCAGACTCTACAGGGGAATTCCTGAAGTTTGTAAAAGGATGCGGACTTCGATGATACAACTTCGCTAACATTTGAAAAGAAATGAAAACCCACAAGCTAAGTCGCGTGGAGAGAGGATAGTCTCTTGATGGTTGGAGTGGTGGAATTTCAACCAACTTAATAACCTTATATTTTGAGAAAAAACACAAGATGTACACATACCATCCATGTTTTCCACAAAAGACACCCATCAAGCTTAAAAAGTCGTTGTAAAGCACCACGAAGATCTATTGTTTCTCACAAAAGATCGGCAAGAATCGCCCGAAAGACATGCTTGGCAAAGGAGATAATTTCGTTTGTCGAATTTCTTCATAGTTGTTTGTGAAGGAACTCAAAACCCCTAAAGTGAACTAGATACCATGTTTGATTTATTTTTGTAAAGCAGCCATCTCTGTCTGGATGGCTTCATTGCGTTGACAGACAGACCCGTCGGGTATTTGAATTTTGAAGGCCAACAATAGTGTATAAAATTCTTTAGTTGATAGTTATTATGAAAAATATTTTCTGATTTTTAAAGCAATGCCACGCACATGTCTGACACTAACAATGTCAAGTTTATAAGATACAAAAAGGTTTTCCAACGAAAACGCAACACACACGGACATTGTTATTTTAAAGGCAGGCTACAACCACCGTTTTACCCGCAAATACAATCCATGGAATATACAGAAGGAAACGGACGGTGTGCATCACCCTGCTCTCCAAACAAGATCTCCACGCTCACAGTAGAAAATGGCATCAGGGATCTGCGACACCGAATGATTAAATCACATTCACAAAATAAAATCGGAAAATGCCAGGTTGTCGCGGCTTTTCGCGCGGCATTGCTGAAGACCGTATCCATTTTTTGTGATAGTTTGCTCCCTATCCCACTGCGAATCTTGCCACAAGCATAAATATGTACATAACAACAGTCTAGCATTTCATTTTACAGTCGGGGACTGTTATAATCCCAGACGGGTACGAGTGTGGGATGGGAAAATCTCACCCGAGGGCAAGATATTTGGGCCAGACACGAGGCTTGCCGAGTGTCTGGACCAAATATCTTGTCTCGAGGGTGAGATTTTCCCATCCCACACCCGTACCCATCAGGGATTATTTTTCTCCTCCCATCATACAGCGGTAACGTTAGCCAGAGGTAATCGGCGATCACGTGCTGATATAATCAACTCATTTGGTATTCGTTGTTTTGAAAAACTAATGACACCATCGGAAAGAGCATGCAAAAGTTACGTGTATACCATGAAATCAATTAGGAACGGTGGCAACTTGGGGTTTAAAGAGTTTTTGAGCATCAAACTTTGATCACACGGCATTCTGATGACGTCAATATGAATTAGTTGGTAGCAAAACAACTGATACGATATGCATAACGTCATAATAGCGTTATAAATGTATAGCGTCACGTGGGTGGGGTGGATACATTTGTCTCTCCCTGCTATCTCACCCGGGACACATGTATGTTACACATGCAGTGGGGGGAGAAATAAGTATCTGAAGATGGTCACTGGCCTGATTGAGACACCGTAAAATGCCAAAAAAATAAATAATGCTCCACTGAATTCTAAACTGTATATTTTTATTTTCTAACTTCCGTCGTACGCGTGGAGCTGTTTTTAATACATACATGACGATCGTGGAAAATGAAACGCTACCGTCGAAAATTTAACGTTCATACCCTGCGGTACTACAGAACAATAGTGCAAACTCACTGGAAATACATCATCATTGGAAAGCAATACCGACCACCCACCCATCTACCCATATTTCAGAGGACAGAAGTAGTAATTCTGGAGACTACCGTTGAACTGGACTGCCAACTTTCAAGATATGAACAATTTCCAGAGAACGCATTTCTGGGGTTTCAACACGCATACTATCTATACTGTTAAAACAATATCATGCAGTGTGTGAAAGTTGATTCCATTTCAGAAAAGATCGCGAATGCTGGTGTGAGGATTTATCTTACAGTGGCGGTCGATTTATTTATTTATTTATTTATTTATTTATTTATTTATTTATTTATTTATTTATTTATTTATTGGGGTTTGAAGGTCACATACTTATGCACAATAGCTAATCGTGACCGTGACAGTTTTACGGATGAAGGAAGCTGGAGTACCCGGAGAGAACCACCGAGCAACTGTCAGCTCCTCAACATTCTAACTCTGATCAAGCTCAGCACAAGCAGGGTTACAGAGGTTGAAGACATGCGCGCCATGGACGTGCGGAACGCCTTGGTACACGCCGTCATCGTGCCCGCCATCTCGGCAACCGGCATAAAGTGCCTTGCCCATGGACACAACGTGGGTCGTCCCGGACGTGGATCGAATGCTGGACTTCTAGCATAGAAGTCACCGCGCTCTCCCAGTGGCGGTCGATACAACATCTGTATCTTGCAACTGCATAATACAACCGCGTGCTTGGGTACGATAAAAAAATTCAACAAAACCATATCATGTGACCTCCTCGTTGGGATGAGCACAAACCAATCAAGGGGTCACATGTTATGCTTTTTTGTAAAAGATTTTGGAAAATTAATGTTCTTTCAACTGCTGAATTTGCAAATTACGTGAAAGGATTCTGCCGAAGCAATAGGCAAAGTGTTAATCAAGAGTAAGGCTTTGCTGTTATAGCTGAGAATTGTAAGATAAATCTATCGCCACCATTATTGTTATGTACAAAATGAGTGTATCTCGCTCTTGTTCTAATGCTATATTTCGAATATACCCATAGTAGCTCGGTGTACCAAATGTTTACCACTCGTGGTGAAGTGGTGTTAACCGCGAGCCTTTGGCGCGCGGTTAACACCACTTCACCACGAGTGGTGAACATTTACTACATCAAACTACTTTGGGTATATTTTATTTATATCACGATCGTCAGATTAATAAGAGTTTAAATGTTAAATAAATCAATATTCACAGGCGCGAATCTGTTTTTGTTTACATCAGCACCGGTGGGCGGTACTTCCGCTGGCAAGTTTATCGCCGAAACGAAATGGAAAACAAAACGCGCAAATTACGGGACCTTTTTCATTTTAATAACATACTATTTCGAGTTGTGTATGCTTTATTAACATGAGGCAAAGCATGTTTGGTAATTTTTGGTATTGTATGAGGTAAACTCATTTAGAAACGTAATAAATAATTGACGCTTTCATTTCACTCTTAGCGAGGCGACAAGCGATAAATTTTGGAAAGTTTGCATTCAGGTCGAGGTCACCAAAGGTCAACTTGGATGTAGTTCCACTGTAGGTGTAAATTTTAACTATTAAAATCCCATTGCTGGCGTGTTCACCACGTTTGGTGTGTAAAGCTAGCATTTATGTCATTGGCTTTTTATGTATAGTAGAATAGGTAATCATGGTATATATCGACTCGTCAAGATATTGCCATGGAAACAAAAGCTCGACTCTGATTCAACATTTTGTACATAGACGTATAGTTATTATAATATATATTTATCAAATTTTGGTACGGAATTTGTTATTGCATTGAATACACAATTTATATTCAAATGAATTCGGATGTTTTGGGTTTCTTTATTTCAGACTTTCTTCTGTCTGATTTTGTTTTCTATTTTAATTCTCACTAATGTTTAGGTATGTAATTACAGAAAATCAGGTTTACATACTAGCATATCTGGTAAATCATTCTGGGGTGCCTGTTGTCGTCTTCGACGCCGACGGAATCTATTACTTTCTTCTACACTCTGGCCGTCAGATTCGGTATCAGCTTCGTTCAAATCGCGCATCGTGGAATGTCCACTATCTGTAAAATCATGATTAGACTGTTAATGGTTGATAAACGTTTGTAATAGCATATTCATCACATAATCATAATCAAATAGCTCATTAACGCTTTACCTAACGAATCGGCCGCATCCGCCCGCGTAATATGCAAATTCAGCAGTTGAAAAAATATTATTTTTCAAAAAAATTCAACAAAACCATATCATGTGACCCCTCGTTGGAACGAGCTCGTCGAGCTCGTTCCAACGAGGGGTCACATGATATGGTTTTGTTGAAATGTTTTGAAAAATTTGAAAAAATGATATTTAAAATAATAAATTTTGATATCGTCTGCGTTGGGTAAAGGGTTAAAGAAAATGACGTCCACAACATGATTAATACGGCAATGACGTCAGAAGTCAACGTCGACGTGGTGATGTTTTATGTGAGTTGGTTTCGGAAGTAGATTTTGAATTAATTTTCTACAGTACGGCCGCCGTTGACTGGTTACTTTCCACTGGGTGGGCTGTATTTCCACGGACGCAATGATATCAGATTGCAACACTAATTATAGGAATAACCATCAAAAATTTAATTAATGCAGAACCGGGTTATACCCAGTATATATATATATATATTGATTGATATTTAAGGTCACATATTTATGCACAATGGCTAATCATGACCGTGACTACGGGTGGAGGAAGCCGGAGTACCCGGAGAGAACCACCGAGCAACGACGAGCAGCTGCCAGCTCCCCAACATCGTAACTCCGCACTGCAGCACAGGCAAGGTTAGATTGGTTGAAGACATGCGTACCATCGACGTGCAGTACGCCTTAGTACACGGCGGAATCGTGCCCCCACGCGGGCAATGGAGATGAAGTGTCTTGCCCAAGGACACAACGCGGTTGCCGCAGGTGGGATTCGAACCGAGGACCTCTCGGCTTGCAGCCTGCACCTCTACCAACTGAGCCACCGCGCTCCCAGGTTATACCCAGTGCTGCATTAATTAACATTTTGATGACGATGGTTTTTATTACCTGGTAAACGCATGCATGGACATCACCACCCACGCGTGGATTACGACCAGTCCACAATGATCGTACTGTATTTTTCATTAACTGTCTCCCTTGTACAAATACAGTACGTGGAGAGTGGATTATAACTAAATCACCCACGGAGCGGAGTTATCACCCAAGCTATGACTTTCAAATTTTGTACCTATCGACAAAACACAAGCAATGTTTCAGCCAATGGACCTCCGGGTCTAACCCGGAGGTCCACTGGCTGAAACTTTGCTTGTGCTGGTTATTCTTTGCAACAAATTTGCAATTATTGCATGGGTTGAATCTCCACTCTGTGGGTGATTTAGTGATAATACAATCTCCACGTACTGTAGTAGACGATATTTGCAAAAACACATTTTCTGAATTACTATATATTTTCATTTTTGTCCCGAAAACATAGCTATGAAAAAATAATAAGATTTGGCTTGCTATTTTTGTGAACAGCGCTGGCCAGCTTTAGTCGTTTGTTAGCTAAAGGGTTCAATTACACATTATGTGATAAATAGAATCTCAAATTCGCAGCGAATTGACATGATATCGCGACTCGTTAGAGATACTCTGTTTATAAGTGTCTCAGTATTACTATTTTTGCATAAATAAAATTTTATTCACTTATTTTTCGAGATATTTCATAATTTCTTGCGCTTCCTCCACCGAGCTGGTTCTTTGTTTCAGTTTGGCATCATTAGGTTAACCATTTACTGATGTAAGGAATTCAAGTGCCAATTCTGGCCATAGACTCGAAGGGTGTAGGACAAAATGAACCCGACAAAAACTCACCGGGCATAAACTCTCGACCATAACCACACCGTATAAATTTCCACCTACAAATATGAAAAGTACAGTTCGTGGAGAGGGTATTATCATTAAATCACCCGCAGAGTGGAGATTCCACCCGAGCAATAATTGCAAAATTTGTTGCAAAGCATAATCATCACAAGCAAAGTTCCAGCCAATGGACCTCCGGGTTAAACCCGGAGGTCCATTGGCTGAAACATTGCTTGTGGCTTTTTGTCCATATGTACAGAATTTGAAAGTGATACTTCGGGTGATAACTCCACTCCCCGGGTGTTTTAGTTACAATCCACTCTCCGCGTACTGTAGTACGAGATCCCACTTTTTTCATTCTACGACGTCTTTTGAAGAAAACCTTTTTCTTCACATTTTATGTGCTTTTGGGATTTGAGTTAGTTTTGTTTTGTGTTTTATTTTGCGTGTTTTGTTTGTGTTATTGGGGAGGGGGGGGGTCGTTTCTATTTATTTTTTGTTTGGCGCGTAGGGATTTTGTTTACATAATTCTACATATAGTCTGATTTTTTAAAAATGTATGTTTGTAAATACCTGTTTTTTTAGTTTCGAACGAACAACTGAAAGAAAACATGTAACAGTAAAAACCTGTATTCTGCGCAGTGGCAACGTTTTCATATTCGTACAAGGACAAGAGCCGAGGTTCTGTAATTTAACTTAACTCAGATAGACCCAGTGACAGATTATATCCCAGTAGCAAAAGCAGCATATGCTTCGGGCCCACACTTTCCAATTCCAAGCGCTAATTGTTTCCAAGCGTTCAACATGGTCTGGCCATTCACCAACTCTATGTTGATAAAAACGGATTGGTCATTTCGTTAAGCACTTCAATCCTTTACCCAAACGCAGGCGATATCAAAATTTATTATTTCAAAATTAATTTTTCAAATTTTTAAAATGGTTTCAACAAAACCATATGGTGTGACTTCTCCTTGGAGCGAGCTGGACGTGCTCATTTAATGGGGGGAGGAGTGGGGTCTCCTGATATTTTTTTCATTGAAATCTAATGATTTTCTTTTCAACTGCTGAATTTGTATATGACGCGGGTGGGTGCAGCGGATTCGTTAACCAAAGGCTTAAGAGACAGAGAAAAGTCCGTGAATCGTTTTTCTGACTAAACAACCAATAGAGGGTCCTTTAAGTGGATTTTCAATACTTTAAAATTTACGAACATCCGCGGATGTTTTGCGTGTTTAAAATTGACCAACTGAAATGAGTTTCTATTAGAAACTAAACAGAGGATTTTCATAACACTGTTCCTAGTTGGTTGTTGAGCGTGTGTGATCCACATGTGCTCATAGCCACACATCACATCAGTTTGTCATTGTTCGCTAGTCTTTGTTGATACCGCTACAATTTAGGGCCCTTTAAAAACTTTATAACATATGTGGCAGGTCCCGCACTTGCTTAATCCCACTCTGATCACACCAGACGGTTGTTGAGTGGTGTAAAATAGTTTAACGGGTAGATTAAGTAAATATCTTTAGCCTGCACCCAAACGGCTGCAAGTCCAACATTAATTTGTCTACCATAACCCACCAAGCTCTGATGTCCAGAATGGTATCACCTTATGTACTACTGTCAGCATGAAACTTGACGAGTCGTTGTTACATCTGTAGGAAGGATCTACACAAATTTAACCATTCACCCATATAGGGCTGTAGGATTAAATTATTACGAGACCTGTTTGCCAATTTGTTGTTAACCCTTTGGACCGTGATGGTATATTATAGAGCCATCCATTGGTAGAGTCTATATTCGTTACTTTGGGGAAGACCAATCAATATTTTCAACGTGTAGCCCTTGAGACCAATCAATATTTTCAACGTGCAGCCCAAGGGCTGCACGTTGAAAATGTTGATTGTTCTACCACACAAATTCACTGAGCAGCTATCTGCTTTATGAATTTAGACCGTATCACGAACCTTGATCGGAAAAAGTGGCTATCGGGTTCAAAGGGTTAATTTGGTTGCCTGTTCCTCTGCAGTAAGTTCGTATGGTAAAACTTGAAGGAGTAACACTGTTGTCGCAAAAGCTATTCAGGCCGTTAGGTCAAACAAAAGAATACATTTGGTTCCCAAGCATTTAATTTTTCAAATCATTGAAGGAGGGAGACTTTTATTTTTATTTTTTATTTTTTTTTTATTTGTTATATTTATCACATAATATCTGAGTTATTTTCTACAGAATAGTACATACTGTGTATTTACAAAATAAACATAATAAAACCATGCATTTTAATAATATTTTGTTGCAAGTCATTGCAAAAAAAATATACATCAATCGAAAAAGTGAATATTTTAAATCTCACGATCTCTTACTAATTGTGGAGGACACTGCAATAAAAAACGTGCAGTGGAGGAGTTCAATTTCAGAAAGGGATTGCTCGAGAACCCAAACTCTTTTTTGGTCCAAGGCTTAATTGCAAGTCGTTTTACCATTGTTTTATCTCTAATGATTTGGAGCATTTGTGAAAAAAGATAATCGTAAACTTGACCTTATAGTTTTACAAGAGGTTGATTCTCGCTTAATGTTATTTGAGAGAAGTTCATATTTGGACGGAAGTTCAGTTTGGAGATGACTGGTATTGTTGTGCGTTCCTTCGAAATGATCTGACCATGACTATAGAAAGGTGTTAAACGCTAATACACAAACGAACAAACTGATTGATTTGTTGATGTGAAATTCATGCACTCAACGAACAGTTCATATTGCCATTTATGATGTATGCGAGAAAATTGGTTAACACTTTTCAGAGTCCGAGTAGGTTCAAGCATGCCACTCTGGCACGGACACTTTTAAAGGTGTAGATTGGTACCAAGTCATTGTACGTACATAAATTGCCAACAATGTGTGAAAAGAAACTGTCCAAAGATTAATGTGGGAATGCAAGAGCGAGTTTTATATCTGAAGTGTGATACGACAGTACAGGATTAAGTTTTTCGAAAATTAGTGAGTTCGTTAATGACTTTTCATAATGGCAAGCAATTAAGCAATCAGTCTACTACAGTACGTGGAGAGTGGATTGTAACTAAATCACCCGCGGAATGGAGTTATCACCCAAACTATAACTTTCAAATTCTGTACATATTGACAAAGAACACAAGCAATGTTTCAGCCAATGGCTGAAACTTTGCTTGTGCTTGTTACGCTTTGCAACAAATTTGCTATTATTGCTTGGGTGGAATCTCCACTCTGCGAGTGATTTAGTGATAATACACTGTACTTCTGTAAGTAATTCAACATAGTTATGGCCTGGAACCAGTCTCGCCCTGAAATAGTCCATCGCTTGTGTTTAGATTTTAATGACTAGAATATTTCAGTTTGTCGAAAAAAGCGAACCTAAGGTTTCCTTTTCCAACCAACTAAAATATTCCTTCCCTTTGAATGTGAAAAAATAGGATATACATCCATTTTCTTTGAATCAACGCAACAAATATTTCTCAATCGAGACTTGATTTGACCAAATCTTTGATGATATTTATCATTATGAATGAAACCTCACCACAACTGCAGCATTGTGATAACGCCGCGTAGTTCCACTAATTGTGTTAATATTAGTATTTCCGAAGTGAATAAAATTACTTATCGATTGAAATATCTATAACTGAAACATGGACGAATATTTCTGAGTAAAGGGACTCACTAACAATGTGTCGTTAGTAGCGCGCAAACTCCACTAGAAGTGGGTAAACAAACAGGCCATAACAGCATGGAATTCCGAACAGAATTACACTGGTGGACTTGGAGTTTGGCATAATGGAGTATATTTAATAACATCATTGCTCAGATGAAATAACACCCATTGAATATCAAAATGCAAATTGATCCTCGAAGTAAAATGATGGGGACGTTTGCGTTAAATGCAATTTGTGTGAACAGCAGAGGAATAAAACAAACGATTATTCTTCCAAAATGTACGAAGCTCTGATAACAGTGCGATAATCGTTTGATGTTGAATCATTACCTGGAAGTCGAATGTTGGTTGATTAATTTTGATTGATTGATTTATTTAACGATACACATAATATACAAAAAGTACAGAAATGGGTATAGAATTGTATTATTAACAAAATTTATTGTACAAAGATTATAAAATTAGGACTATATATTATGGATATCGTAAGGAGGAAACATAGCCAGATTGGCTGTCTTCCTGTTTCCCCCGAAAAAAGAAACAAATATAAAAAAAGAAACGTACCAGAAGGGAAAAATAACAAACCAAAAACAAAAATACAAAAAACAAAACAAAGACAAAAAAGTAAATAAACAAGAAGGAAAAGAGAAGATAGAAGTTTAGCTGCAATCTAATTCAGAATTAATTACGCTCAGAATGGGTTGCGGTGCATGAATAGAATATTGTTTGTACATACATAAATATATAAGGTTTTTTAACTTTACCAGTTCCGTGCATCTATGTTTCGTGTAACTATGTCCAGGACTGTTGTTTTAAAAAATGTTCCAGTTGTGTTTCAACGGGGACCGTTACAACAATCTACATGTATTGATACAGAAGGCAACGAATGGGAGATGTCAGATTCTGGTCATGGCTACTAACTATACGTACGATTAGTTTGGAGACGAACATTGGAGAAACTTATCAGCCGGATAAAATATCATGACACATTCAAATTATGTGATTCTAATTATTTTAGTTACTAATTAATTTCAGGGCGCAAAGTTTGCCTGCAATCGACGTAACAAGTGTTCAGGCATCGTACTAAAGAAGAATAGGAATTAATTGATAACTGAGTAATTAATTTCTTGAATACTGCTTGCGGTCTGACATCTTTTATTTGATTACTCAAACTGTTCCATACTTTAGGAAATGAATGTATTGGGAGCCTTTGAGTAAAGTTTGTACTAGGTATACCTCTTACCACTTGACCCGTTTGCCTTGTGACCAATACCAGTTCGATTGAGATGTGTCTCGAAAAAATTCTCAAAGCTCATCGGTAGATTTCCACTGTACCAGTAGTACATAAATAACGACACGTGTTGTTTGTATCGGTCGAGGAATTTTAATATTCCTTCGTTCTTAAACAATGGATCCATACGGGAATTAAATTTTTTGTTATTAATTTCCCGTATTGCTTGTTTTTGTAAGAGGAAAAGTTTATTGGTACCATTTGCATGGCCCCCATACTTGAATGCAGTAAAGTAAGTGGCTATGCACAAGTGAAAATTCGAACGATTTCAAAGCATCATGGGAAAGTATTCTCTTTACTCTGCTAATAGCATATAATGCTCTGGATATTTTTGAGGCAATGTGCGAAGTGTGTTGACTGAATCTCAGATTTTCATCAAAATAAACTCCTAAGAACTTCACGGCTTTTTCATGGGCCGAATTTGTAACTCGCTCCAATTGTCTGTCGTTCATCAACAAATTTATCCTAAAATTATCATTATTTCGTGATGGATTAAAAAAGATGTATTTAGTTTTTTTAGCATTTAATGAAATTTTATTTGCTTCACACCATTCACTTAGTTTCACAATTTCTTGGTTAACCCTTTACCCTACGCAGACGATATCAAAATTTATTATTTTAAAAATCATTTTTTGAAACTTTTCAAAAAATTTCAACAAAACCATATCATGTGACCCCTCGTTGGAACGAGCTCGTTCCAACGAGGGGTCACATGATATGGTTTTGTTGAAATGTTTAGAAAAATAATATTTTTTCAACTGCTGAATTTGTATATTACGTGGGCGGATGCGGCCGATTCGTTAGGTAAAGGGTAAAAAGAGGTTGAAGGTATGTGCACAATCGTCGTGCAGTGCAGTATAGTCGCCATGGACTAGTCGTTATCCACGCGTGGGCAGTGTTGACCCCGTAATAAAAATCGCCATCAGCAAAAAAATTAATTAATGCAGCACCAACTTGTACCCGGTGCTTGATTAATTAATTTTTTTATGAGTATTCCTATAATTAGTGATCGGAATCTAAAATGATTGCGTCCGTGGAAATATTACCCACCCGTGGAATGCGAGCAGTCCACGGCGGCCACACTGTCCATCTTAGTATAGATCGTCACCCTGCACCCATGTTTGCAGTCGGGATTAGGTGTTTTGGACAAGTACACAACGCAAATGGCGAGGGGCTGGATCGAACCGTCGACTTTCGGTTTAAAGTCCAATGCCCTAATCAATGAGCCACCGGGGCCGCCAAAAGTTCGCTGCTGCTGTTTGAATCATATCCATTTGTGTTATCAGCAAATGAAAGTACATTTAGTTTTGTGCAATTACTAATATCATTGATGTAAACTAAAAATAGCAGAGGGCCTAGAGCAGATCCTTGGGGTACCCCACTCAAAGTGTCTTCCGTATTAGATTCAGTATCATTAAACGCCACAAATTGAACACGCCCCTGTAGGTAACTGCGAAACCGTTAGTTCACCATTTTATACCATAAAACTCAAGTTTTTGTAATAAGATTTCATGGTTAACAGTATCGAATGCTTTTGAAAAATCTAAAAATAGCGACAATGTGGAGTCTTTGTTGCGTTTATCATAATTTGTTACAATATAATTAAAAAGATGTAACATAGGATGAAAAGTTGAGTGCTTCCAAACCATATTAATGTTGATATAATAAATTCTATTTCGTTAAAAAATTATAGAGTCTTTTGAACATAAGTTTTTCAAGGGCCTTTGAAAGTATCAGAAGAATACTTATCGGCCTGTAATTAGCAACTTTATGAGGATCACCAGTTTTGTAAAGAGGCACCGCTTTGACTATTTTCATTCCATCAATGGCTGTTCCATTCAGGAAGGAAGTATTTTTAATATGGGTCTATGGGTCGGCTATTTCGTTTATTACTGTTTTAATTAAATTAGACGAGATGCCATTGCAGTCTCTGCTTGATGTTCCCTTCATTGATTTTATTGTGAATATCACTTCCTCTTTTGTTGTTGGATTAATGAAAAAGTTATCAGAATTACTACCAATCAGAAAGTCAGAAAATGTGTGGATGTACTGCCTATACTGTCATTAATTGTTTGACGAGTTTTCGAAAAATATTTATTGAAATGATTAGCTATCTCATTTTGGTTTGATTCTTGTTTACCATCAACTGTAAAGTCTATAGGGAATATTCCTTGGACTGTTGGATCTATTAATAGCATTTAGGAGAATTTTCCAGGTGTTTCTCATATTGTTTCTATTTTCATATAATATGTCTTTATAGAATTTAGCTTTGGCTGCACGTTTTACTTTATTGAGTTAACCACAATATTGTTTATACTTATTAATATTAAGGTCAGTGGGAAATCTTAGTTTTCGGAGATATAATATATTCTTATTCAAAGATGACTGCAATAAGTCATTTGTCATCCAGGCCTCGCGCTTAATGACCTTTGGGGGGACAATAGTCTTTTTTAGTGGGAATGCGCTTTCATATTTGCTCATCAAAATTTTCATAAATATTTTATATGCAGTATTGGGACAGGAGGCCTCAAATACGGGCTCGAAATTGGAATTTTGAACAAGTTAGTATTTTGCGGTCCAAAATACCGTTTGGTAGTAGTTTTTGATACCTGGTTTACTTTGATGTCATGTTCTGAATAAAATGTGCCAAAGTGATCTGATATATCTGTAATAATAATACCGACTTCGTGATTTGAGGATAGCGCATTCGTGTAAATGTGATCAATTATAGTCGCTGAATATCCAGTTACTCGCGTCGGTTTAGTAATTACAGGTAGGAACCCTCCGTTGAACATGGTATCCAGAAAAAGTCTCGTTTTGTCATATTCCTCATACTTCAGTAAGTCAATATTAAAATCACCCATTAAGATGGCCTTTGCGTTACTTACGTTTAGTTTATTCAGAAATTCAGATATCTCATTTGTGAAATAATTTAAATCCGCTCTAGGAGCTGTGTTGGGACGGTATATAATTCCAATAACACAAGGATTCAATAAATAGTGATTCTAATACGTGTGGGATAAATAGACAATAAACATATAGTGTGTTTTTATATCTGTGTTATACAACAAGTTGAAATATGGTTTATTTTTTCGAGGCTTCGCCTCGAAAAAATAAACCATATTTCAACGAGTTGTATAACACAGATATAAAAACACACTATATGTTTATTGTTTTTATCTGATAACAAACAGACACCAGCCTCGTGCGTCTACCCGACTTATATATGCTTCCCACGGGCCTCCAAAGAAAACCAGTCTACGAGACAAAAGAAATAGGACAAGACGCATAGAGTTGTGTCCCTTACATTACAAAATCGATGACGGCGATTGTAAAGTGCGATTGCACTTCTTGCATCATGTAACTGCGCTGGAACAAAATAAATTTCAACTATTTTATTAACAGTAACAAAACGGTGTTTCAGTAGAGTTATTCTTTTTTTGACATAGTTCCAGTTTTCTTCCGCGTTTTATGCTGTAGTCCCAATATAACAAATAATTTTGCGTTTGTTTACAATTTTTACGAAGTGTTTTTTTTCAGGTAGAGCAGACGAACTTTTAATTAGCGCAGTTCCGCGAGTACTTTTGATCGAGGCCGTGACTATAAATAGTTCGCAGTCGCCGCATACTAATTACTATTAACATTCAAGTAATTTCTACAATTTTTTTAAGCAAAATTTTAGGTTGCCTTTATTGAAGCAAAATAAATAAGAAATGACACCATCAGAGGATTTTGACAAAGTGCAATAAGCGTACAATTAAAACCTGCCCTGTGATATAACGATGTTTCATGAATGAATGAATGAAAATAGAATTGAAAGAGGTCAGAGGTCGTTCGCATAAATTATAATTATATACAACACCCGTTGTATATACTTCAAGTATATACAACGGTTGTTATACTCTATGGTTATCAGATAAAAACAGTTAGATCTTCACGTATCCGAAACGCTATGTGTTCTTTAACATAGAGTCCAACACCACCTCTACCGTCGTCACCAGATGGGCGTGTTTTGAATAGGAGTCTGTGATACCGACTGTGCTTATAATCAACATCCGGATGTATATTGAAAACCTCAGTTAGGCCTATAACATCAATTTTGTTATCTGAGGATTGTAAGTCCTTAAGTTTGTTTACAAAGGAATCCCAGCTGGCATTTAAACTTCTACAGCAGATGTTGAATAAACTCAACGAGTTATTTTTGCAGATGAATTTCTAAAATTATGTGGTATTTACATGAAGAGTGTTGAATGTTAAAAGGTGATATACTTTCTATTTCATCATCTGTTCTATTACTAAATAGAGCTGTGAAATCAAACTTTTCGAGTAATTGAATATTATCTAGTGTTATTTTGTCCTCCATAATTCACTGTGATGGCATGCTATCTGACAGCAACGGCCCTGGACATGAGATACACGGACCTGTATACATATTAGGGCTGCGCGGTATATCGATGAACCGAGATATACCGGTATTAAAACCAATATCGACTGAATACCGGTGTAATTACAAAAATATCGGTTTATCGTCATTATTTATTTACCCTCAATTTAATTTTCAAGATGTCTTGAGTTTTTTAACTGTAGCTCCGAATGAATAATATTACCCCTTTAACCAAGGGATCGTCTGCTTGAGCCCTCGTAATATACAAATTCAGCAGTTGAAAAAATAATTTTCAAAAGTTTCAACAAAACTATATCATGTGACCCCTCATTGGAACAAGCTCGTTGAGCTCGTTCCAATGAGGGGTCACGTGATATAGTTTTGTTGAAATCTTTGGTTAAAATCTGATAAACGAATTTTGAAAATAATAAATTTTGATATCGTCTGCGTTGGGTAATGGTTTTTCGAACTGCATCATCAGGGCGTGCTAATTCGTTCCGACTGTGATGCCTCGAGTCTCGATTGTGGTACTTATGTTCATATTTCTGAACAGTTTTCGATATACCGGTATACCGCGGTATTTTTTTGGATAACGATACCGGTATTCAGTTTTGAATATCGTGCACCCCTAATACATAAACAATTTAATTGCAAGAGTCTCAGGATTTTGTGCAACGCTAAAAGTTGGCAAGGCTGAAGAGATGATAGATAGACGATATGGCTAGCCCAAACGGAATATTCGGACGAGTTTCATAAATATTATATGAGAAAAACACTCATTTCATATTCTATTTATCATGTGACACGCACAAATTAGCCACTTACTATGACTTTTTAACCCATCACCTACCTTGAGTTGCAGACGGCGCTTGGAAAGAACATCCTCGTATAACTAAAAATTTTCATTTTTTGCTTCTAAAACATATATGACCCCTCATTGGAACGAGCTTGTTCCAATGAGGGGTCATAACCTATGTTTTGGAAGCAAACATTGAAAACATAAAAAATGAATGGCGTTTTTCTTGTAGGTAAAAGATTAATACAATATAACCCACCCTAAATAGGACAGATAACGTAAATTCTCCCTACTGAAATTATGCAAATGTCACCCAGCTGTAATTTGTTTAGCCAATCAAATTGTCCAGTTTTGAAATTGACCAATGAAAGCTCCCAACTCAAATTATGCAAATTATAAACATGTGGCCCAGTTGTATTTTGTTCAGCCAATCAAATTGTCTAGTTTTGAAAATGACCAATGAAATTGACGGAAGGCTTTATTTATCACTGATTAATATGAAAACAAAATATCAAATGTTTTGAAGTGAACAAAACGCACGAGTCATGTGATAAAAGAAGATATAGAAAGATGATAAAGTAGAGAAGATAAAGATAGACAGAGTAGAGAAGGAAGGACTGACATTTTACAAAACAAAACATCAAAATTAGAGAGGCTTATTGGACATGTATGACCAATAACATCAAAGAATTAGCTCAAATGAGTCATCTGTACACCAGTGTGCATTATTTCACACATTTCATGTGGAGAATGTGGTATATGCTAAGAATGTCAATAAGTAAGTGACATCTGCTGAACAGAAGATCCAATTTTTAATAACAAGATATTGTACAGCAATCATTCTAACTTACCCAACGTGGGTAGCAGATTTTACTCGCCCTAGCTACTGCACAGTGCTATGACACTGGTGTTTCGTTTTATTGTGTGATGAAAAAAATTCGAGTAAACTGAGCATTTATTCTCAGACAAATGTTGTCTACAGGAATAGGCAGACCATACTGTCCTTAACCCCCTTCAATCTGATGTCAAAATACCAAAATTTCAGGAAGCTGTTTTTTCCCATAATGCATCTAGAAATTTAACCAATTCAATCTCGTTTGACAGAGCTCAATGAGCTCTGTCAAACAAGATTGAATTGGTTAAATTTCTAGTTGCATTATGGGAATTTTTTTCTGCCTGAAATTTGGATATTTTGACATCAGTGTGCAAGGGGTTAAAGCAACTGCTGGAACTTTGCCCTTTGAACCCTGAAGGCCGATTTATGTATGATACGTCATAATTTCATCAAGTAGGATGAATGCTCAGTGAATGCATGGAGTAACCAAACAAAATTTTCGGCGTGCAGCCTTTAACTTGCAGCCCAAAGGCTGCGTGTTAAAAATATTGAATGGTCTACCCCTGAGTAATTAATATGGACTCTTCCAATTGGTGTCATAGAATTAACTTGGAAGACACTATCAGGGTTCAATGGGTTAAGACCTGATAGTTTTTGGTGCCTAATCAATTCATTTTCATTTTTCGTTTTTTGTCAACTCAAGTACAACTGCACTGTGTGAATTGTCGTCAGCTTCCAGCTGGTTTCAGCAAATTCGATTGGACTCGAATCAAAACTTAATACAGGGGTGGATCATGAATCGCGTAATAAAATTCATACATTTTCGACGGTCCAGGGTGGATGTGGGGTATGAGGTTTGGCGTGTCCCTTACTCTACATTTGTGTCGGGTATTTTCTTTCCCGTCGTCCTCATACACACTGCAAAATGCGACTAAACAGCCATCGAAAAGAGCTGGGTTTTTTCTTTCCGTCTTCACATTGACATAGTTTATTTTCTTTCAGATCTATTTTGAAAGGATTAACGAGCAAACTTCTGGTTACTAAATGGCATCATGTCCTTTCTAGCACTTATGATCTTGGTTTTTCGGGGTGACTCCAGCTGTGACAACTTCGTGGATTCACCTCCTGGTTTTACTCAATTCCAACATCACGTTTGAACATTCAGCCTGAACAAAGTTTGACTTTTTCTGGAGAATGGGACAACAAGTTAGATACGCATCCACCAGAAAGGAGGTAACCCTATTCACAACCAACATTTACCGATAAGAAATGAGTACACCTCTGCTGCCCACAGAGTCATTCAGCAATGTAATAATGTGTTCTCGGGGAGGGCGTCACTTTCATAGAATAGTTAAAAAGGCATCTAATTTATCTTAAGGAATTTTACCCAAGTCTTCAATAAAACTGTCTTCTTCACAGCTTTCTCCTCGCATCATCCGACTCTTCTGCAACATCTGGACTTCATACACAGGTGAATGTCCTCTGTTAGAAATCGAAAGTTCATCAGCCAGAGAGGAATTAACTGATAGTTGCCGTCTGTAATACAGAATGTGACGTCATAAGAGTATTTTGGTATTAATACTTTTACCGCAAACGACTAGCATATGACACTTACATATTTTAACCCTCTACCTAATGAATCGGTCATGTTCCACACGCGTATTATACAAATTAAGTAGATGAATTTTTTTTTAAATTTCAACAATACCACATCATGCGACCCCCTCATTGGAACGAGCTAGTTCCAATGAGGTGTCACATAATGTGGTTTTATTGAAATGTTTTGAAAAATTTACACAAACAATAATTAAAATAATGGGACGCGGAGAGTGTATTATCACTAAATCACCCCCAGAGTGGAGATTCCACCCAAGCAATAATTGCAAATTTGTTGCAAAGCATAACAAGCACAGGCAAAGTTTCTGAAACATTGCTTATATTTTTTGTCGATATGTACAACAATTGAAAGTTATAGCTTGGGTGATAACTCCACTCGGCGGGTGATTTAGTTACAATCCACTCTCCACGTACTGTAGGTAGAGGTGCAGGCTGCAAGACGAGAGGTCCTCGGTTCGAATCCCATCTGCGGCAACAGCGTTGTGTCCTTGCGCAAGACACTTCACCCTCATTGCGCACGTGGGGGCACGATGGCGTTGTGCACTACCATGTACTGCACGTCGATGGTGCACTTGTCTTCAACCAATGCTAACACTGCTTGTGCGGAGTTAGTATGTTGTGCAGCCGGACATATGCTCGCCATTGTTTGGTGGTTCTCTCCGGCTTCCTTCATCCGTAAAACTGTCTGTCACGAGGTGACCCTGGCTGTCGGAAGTGTCGTTAAACCCAATAAATAAATAAATTATTATTATTATTATTATTATTATTATTATTATTATTATTATTATTTTTATTATTATTATTATTATGCATTTTGTAATAATTGCAAAATATACAAACACTATATTTTCTAGCCAGCTGTTGAAGAACATTTGTAAAAAATACAGAGGATAATAGATTACCTTGGAGAAGTGCACGCATAATCACTAGTAACAGAACCTTCTCGTGAAGCCCGAGGTGATACCCTTGGTGAGGGTCGATCATACAGCTGTAATAGGAAGTAAAACATTCCAAATAAATTGAATGCAGAGGGGTGTGTTTTTTTTAAGTTGACACACTTAAAACTGATGTTGAAATATAATAAATTCAACATAGAATATTTCCCATAATGCAACAGGGCTCGGCCAAACAAAACTGAATTCGTTAAATTCCTAGTTGCATTATAGAAAACTTTCGCTAAACAAAATGAACTCTTTACCTAACGTATCAAACGCTTCCACCAGTGTAATTTACAAATCGAGCTATCCAAAAAGAATTATTTTAAAAAAAATTCAACAATTTCATATGACCCCTGATTGGAACGAGCTCGTTCCAATGAGGGGGTCAAATGTTGTTTTTTTAATTTTTGAAAAGTATTTTTTTTTCTTTTACTACAATTAAAGTAATAATTTTTGACATCATGTTCGTTGGGAAAAGAGTTAATATTTAGGCTGAAAAAATAATGTTTAGATTTTCAGGCCCTCCCTCGTTGGATTTGAACCTCCTCATTAGGCATTTTTGTTATGTCATGTTTTTTTAAGAATTTGTGAAAACTTGGAATGGTCATTTTTTCACATTTCTCGACATATAATTATTTAGCTGTGTTTGCAGTAAATTGGTTTTTCTTGTTGCAATTTATGGGAGAGTACCCAGAGGCACTCTCCCATAAACTGTAACAAGGCAAATTCTGATATACTGGATCATGATTTAATTATTTATTTATTTGCTGTTTAAGGTCATATATTTTTGCACAATGGCTAATAATGGCCGCAACACCGATATAAACTCAAGTTTAACCAATCATTTAGAGCCATGTTTCCCATTTTAAAGGACTCCTACCCCAAGCATTGGTTACTGGGGCCTATTCTAATGGATCATGATGTTTGACAGATCTGTACCATTAAAAAGAACAATAAAATACAAATCCTTTTAGCTGTTGTTACGGCAGTTAGTTATAAAACGTATACTATAATTACACTAAAATACAACCTTTTCTCTTTTTCAAGTGGAAAGACGGCAAAAAGATTTACTCAACCCTAGTATACTCAACCCTTTACACGAAAAAAAAATAAATAAAAAAAATAAAATCCCCCCCCCTCCCCCCCACTGATTTGAAAAAAACATTGCCTGAGAATCAATTCATTTTTCTATTTGGCCTTATCCATATAAATTAATACTATGTTAATAGAGCCATACATGGAAAGAATCAAACAAAGTTTCTGGAATGATTTATAAGTTAATTTACTACTCAGAATCTCGCTTTCGACACTTCCATTGAAACACTTCAATATTTCTCGTATCAAGAGACGAGAGTAATCGAGTTACGTAAATATTAATGAACAAAAATGATTAAACAATTTGACGTAGATCGTTTTGTTTGGTCGATTTATCTCTTTGCGTAAAATGTTATATACAGTACGTGGAGAGTGGATTGTAACTAAATCACCCGTGGAGTGGAGATATCACCCAAGCTATAACTTCCAAATTTTGTACATATCGACAAAAAACACAAGCAATGTTTCAGCCAATGGACCTCCGGGTTCAACCCGGAGGTCCATTGGCTGAAACTTCTTGGTTATGCTTTGCAACAAATTTGCAATTATTGCTTGGGTGGAATCTCCACTCTGCGGGTGATTTAGTGATAATACACTCTCCACGTACTGAAGAAATTCAGCTAAGATCATTCGCAGTGTAAAACTGAACTATTTCTGCCTCCCCTTACCCATTTGTTGACAACTGGCGGAGAATTGTGATGACTGCAGCAATGTCTCTCCTAAAGTTCCAGGATTCAAAGATATTATTTATGTATCAGTTCCTCCATTGTGCCTCTCTACTCTCATACTGTTGCTTATGGAAGCAACAGTGATAGCGAGGTTAATGCTATTCACGGGGGTCATCAGGGGGTTTAGTATCTCAGACCTCGCCCATCTTTAAAACAACGAACAAGGGAATATTTATAACTCATAATTGCGAATTTGGATATTTGTGCGAGATACCTTTAGTAATTCCGTTAAGCGTCGCTTTCGTGTGTTTGAAACACCGCATCCTTTTCTGTCTCATCAGAACTTACCAACGAAGACAATTTGTCAAATTAACTGCCTTTCACTTTTGGCACGTTTATAGTTTGCTGGATAGAGGATAAGGAATGAGTGTTTTTCTCATATAATATTTCTGAAACGTGTCTAAGAATTTTCCGTTCGGGCGAGCCTCTGGCGAGCCTAAATGGAAAATTCGGATGAGTTTCATAAATATTATATGAGAAATACACTCATGTCATATTCTATTTATCATAAGACACACACACGCACAAATTAGCCACTTGGTATGACTTTTTAACCCATCACCTAACTGAGGTTGCAGACGGCACTTGGAAAAAACATCCCTGTATAACTAAAAAATTTCATTTTTTGCTTCCAAAACATAGGTTATGACCCCTCATTGGAACGAGCTCGTCGAGCTCGTTTCAATGAGTTGTCATAACCTATGTTTTGGAAGCAAAAAGTGAAAATATAAAAAAATGAATGGCGTTTTTCTTATAGGTAAAAGATTAATACAATATATCACACCCTAAATAGGACAGACAACGTAAATTCCCCCTACTGAAATTATCCAAATGTCACCCAGCTGTATTTTGTTTAGCCAATCAAATTGTTCAGTTTTGAAATTGACCAACGAAAGCTCCCAACTCTAATTATGCAAATTATGAAAATGTGGCCCAGTTTTATTTTGTTCAGCCAATCAAATTGTCTAGTTTGAAATTGACCAATGAAATTGCCGGAAGGCTTTTTTTATCACTGATTAATATGAAAACAAAATATCAAATGTTTTAAAGTGAACAAAACGGTCGAGTCATATGATAAAGGAAAATATGTAATGTAATTCCTTCACATGGAAACAGAGTACACTATAAAATCAGCTGGGTAAAGACTTACCCTGGAGGGCGGTGGCGTAGTGGGTACGGCATTGGACTTCAAACCGATAGGTCCACGACTCGATCCCCGCCAGGGGTAACTGCATTGTCTTGGTCAAGGGTATTAATCCCGATTGCTCACGTGGGGGCACGGTGGCGCTGTGAACTAAGGTGTACTGGACGTCGAAGG
Source organism: Pictodentalium vernedei (assembly GCA_031216915.1). Classification (NCBI taxonomy): domain Eukaryota; kingdom Metazoa; phylum Mollusca; class Scaphopoda; order Dentaliida; family Dentaliidae; genus Pictodentalium; species Pictodentalium vernedei. Next base: position 66,667,281 of record CM062289.1, on the reverse strand, counting down.
TGCACTTGTCCTCAGTAAATGCAAACCTGCATGTGCGGCGTTAGTGCGTTGGGGAGTTTGGGAGTTACTCGCCGTTCCTCGGTGGTTCTCTCAGAGGTGACCCTGGCTGTCGAAACTGTCGTCAAACCCCAATTAAATAAATAAATACAAATTTATCCACATCAACTGGGTTGAGTGAATATGAACCAAATTGGTTTCATATTCACTCAACCCATTTGATTTGGGTTAATTTTTAACCCAACTGATTTTAGAATGCGTAAATGCAATGCAGCACGTGGATGGTGGAACACCACTAAAACACACCTGGAGGGTAGCTTCCACCCGAAGGATATAAATCTCAAAATCTCAAATTTGTGAAAAGGCACTAGAAGTACCAGCCTAACTTCAGTTGGAGGTTCATTAGCTGAAATTACACTTGTACTTCTTATATCTTTTCACAGATTGTACGTTTGTCATTGTGGGAGTCACACTCCACGAGTGCGTTGGCGATATTCCACTCTCCTATCACTGTAAATGAAAGAATATGTGCCGGGCATACGGACAGATGGCCCAACAAGCAAGGGAGCCACAATAAATGACCTCACTTGGTAGAGTACGAATATTATATATATGTATTTAGAAAAGGCAAACATATTTTGCTGTATGAAATTTGTCCTGTTACAATTTAATGGAGATTGCCAACAGACACTGTCAAATAAATTGTATAAAAAACAAATTCATATAGAAACATTATAACAAAATGTTATCTCGATCACACAATCAATTAAGTTTGTGCGCTGAATATATTAAACATTGTACTTGGCATTTAGGCATGGATGTTTATTTCCACGTAAATATAATGACAGGAGCGAAAACGGTTTCATAATATGAAGATGTTTCCCCCATTCTTTTGACACTGTCAAAGTTCCTCTCAAAACGCATAAAAATTAGTAATATAGCAACATTATTTAGGGAAAAATAGAAAAAAGACAACATTTTTAAGGGAAAAATAGAAAAAAGATGAAACTTTTCCCCTATTATCTCTCATAAACCGCCACATCTACTTTACACTTTTTGTCCACCGTCGGCAAAAACATGGCAATAGTTTTGAAATAATCGAAAGGCTATAGTACGTGGAGAGAGTATTATCACTAAATCATCCGCAGAGTGGAGATTCCACCTGAGCAATAATTGCAAATTTGTTGCAAAGTATACCCAGCACCAGAAAATTTTCAGCCAATGGACCTCCGGGTTCTCCGGTCCATTGCCTGAAACATTGCTTGTGTTTTTTGTCGATACATATAAAATTTGAAAGTTATAGCTTGGGTGATAACTCCACTCCGCGGGTGATTTAGTTACAATCCACTCTCCACGTACTGTATATGCACGAGTTGAGTTTACATTGCAGTTCCTAGACATCCACCACTTTACGCCACTGTTAATGATGCGGAATTCGATTAGCTGAATAAGATTGCAGTTCAACGTACAATGCAAAGCCAAATACGATAAGTCAAAAAACCTAAGGAATGAAAAAGCATGACGAAAACTCCCGAGTCAAGTTTAGATTTGTTATATGGGTCATTTGAAGTTTGAAGTTGTTGAGAGAGGAATAAAAAAATTATTTGCATGCACTCATTTACCTGAGCTGACCGCTTCCGGTTTGGAGAGTAGTCCAATCGCCACATAAATTCTTCTGGTGTAAAAACTGACACCGGTCGATATTTAAGCTACAGAGTAAGTAATGAGATCATCAGACGATTAAAACTAAAACTAATTTTCTAAAAGGTGCAAATAAAAAAAACAATAACAGGCTACCCGGCTGATTTTTGCATTCTTCCATATTCTACGATAACCCTTAATCGAGGTAGTCATGGCGGTCTGATGGCGAATGGGAAAACATTACACTCCTTAGAGCTATTAATATAACAATAACGTGATTTTGAAGGGCTTTACAGTGTATTAACGGCTCAACAGAAATGGTTAACAGCCCAAGAGTTTATTAGCGGCCCGCGACGAAGCATTTCTGTTGAGCCGTTGATACATAGTAATGCCCGACAAAGTCGTGTTATTTCTATTATTGCCACTTTCGTACATCGGGGACATTACAATTAAATTATATGGGAAATAGATAAATAAATGAAGTTGGACGTTTTAGAATTAAACAAACAGCGACACTGTCGTCTGATTTGTTGACAAACAAACAGGGTAACTTGACTATCGTCTGATCAGTCTACGGCAAAATTTGGGAAGTTGGATGATGAAATATATCTTCGAAGTGCGAACTTTTGGCAAGGAGTTTATTCATCAAAGATGTCATCACTTACTTTGTGTGTATCGCTTCCTATACTTGATACATTATCTATCCGTGACACAAAGGGAAACACTTGAAACAAATGTGTTAATTGTGTTTACAAATTAAAAAAATCCGAATTGAATTTCGATCCAAATGGAAATCTGGGAAAAATATTGTTGATCGGCTGAGAGATGTGACGTCATTGTCTATATTTAAACGTGTCGGGCTGTTATTGACGTGTTGGGCTGTTATATTCAATAACGGCCCAACAGGCCACATGACTTGTACTTGTTGAGCATTACGAGGTTTCAACGCCCGACAAAACATCGTTAATGGCTAGGAACGCTCGCAAAAGTGGTAATAATATTAACGAGACGCACTCCTGGAAGTCTGAAACAGACCAGCCCAACATTTAGTTTTTGATAAGAATATTTTCTCTTAGAATCACAGAGATTAAAAATATATCGGTTTGCCCAGATAAAAATTTGTCCATACCGTACACGTTTAAAGCTTAATTCTATTAGCGATATACACAAACTGGACCGAAAACATGCATAACACAAACCTACTGGGATTGATTTAGAGAGAGAAGTACATAGTTACCCCGATCTCAATCTCAAGCCTTGGGTATTCACGCATGAGTATCTTTTGATCTCCAATATTCCATACAGATTATCACCACAGTGTGTGTCTCAGGGAATTCAGATCAAGTCAGTTGTAGGAAAAGAACAGTATTTCGACGAGCCCGTTAGGGCGAGTCGGAAGGCGATTCTGTGCCTACAACGAGACTTGCTCAGAATTTCCGGAGACACACACTGTGGTGATGATATATTTATCTCACAATATTGACCACAAAATGTGTTATAAAACTATTTTAAGAGGAACTTTTTCATTTGCCTTATCGATGGAAAGACGCAAACTGAAAAATAGAATAGCGTTCATTGATCTCCATATTGAGGTCAGTGATGGCGTTACACTTTAGAGAAAATTACGTCACGGGGATTCACTTTACTGAATACTGTCTTGCGAAGTGGAGCAACTGTGTGTTTCGTCAACGTGAATTTGCTTGTTACTTTTGCAATAATTGTGAATTAAATATCCCTCTTGGTGTAAAGGTTTATTATATTTTAAAATTTGCCGTTCATCGTTTATTAAGGTGGAGTTTTCCACATTTCATAGCGAATGCTAATCCTTTAACTTCAATAGAGAAGCCTCGACTCGAGCGTTCAGGAAAATCCTAATAATAGGCTACAAACCAGTCCAAGATGTCGAAAACTGCGCATAATTTAACTATTCGTTGAGTTAACTTCCCCCGTGACATTTTAGCATGCCGTCCATAACAAATACGTTACAGGGCGTTTAGTTGGCAGATACAGTATCATATACGGCTCTGAGAAAACAATATTAAGTTCGGCTTCGCCTCACCTAATATTGTTTTCTCTGAAGGGAAAAACGCGAAGCAATCGAAAAATGATATTAATGCCGTTATTTTGGCAACAGCAGAATCACGGACTTGTATCAGGGGCCCTTGATACGGATTCGGAACAAGGGCCCAGATACATTAAACTTTAGTTGCGTAACAGTGCAAAAACGTCCCGATTGTGAGATAAAATGGTGACACGATTTAGAGAATAAAAAATATTCAAACTCATATTTTATTTATCAGAAACGATTTTCTTTCCCTGAATTGCCCATTATCAAGCTCGGTCGATATGACTCCATATTCGGCTGATAAGACGCCGATCTCGGCCGATACGAATCAAGCCATAGTTGTCCCCTTGATTACTGGGCGCAACCAATTTTTCAGAAACGAAATCTTACACAGTCAATCGTCAAATCGACTGGGAAATGGCGTTACCAGATATAATGGAGTACTTAAAAGCTGTGTTTTTATATGGTGTGGAATTAATGATGGTAGCGAGTGGGGATTAGATGGATGAAACGAAGAGAGATGTACAGAACATTCAACGTACACTAAGATTCAGAGTCGTAAGTGGAGATTGGTCAAAGTGGGAGAAGAAGTAGCTCACCTATCCGAACGTCGCGATTTCCCCACTGGGAAGCCGTGACGGTCGGAGAGCTGAACTACAAGAAGAGTAAACTTCGGGCTTTGTAAACACTGTGTAATTATTTGTTTTGGTTTAACCCTTTACTCAGCGAATCGGCCGCATCGGCCCGCGTAATATGAAAATTCAGCAGTTGAAAAAATATTTTTCAAAAAATTTCAACAAAACCATATCATGTGGCCCCTCGTTGGAACGAGCTCGTCGAGCTCGTTCCAACGAGGGGTCACATTTTATGGTTTTGTTGAAATTTTTTGAAAAATTTGAAAAAATGATATTTAAAATAATAAATTTTGATATCGTCAGCGTTGGGTAAAGGGTTAAAAAATAAATAGGCTATTACTTGGTTAGTTCCATATTGGCCGAGATATCTGCCCTTGATGACTTTACATCAGTCTTAGACCTTTGGTCTCAGACCGATATGGAGTTGCCTTGTACTCTCGGCCAATATGAAACTAAACAAATAATATCCTCTACATATTTCCTTGCATTCACAAATGAGATAATTCTGGTACCTACTGAATGAATGAATGAATGAATGAAACTTTTCACCATACCGACGGAACACAGGGACGATATGGGATTTGAAATCCCTTGCCATCCGAATAACTGTATTTGCTTATGGATCCACGACAGACGAAAGCGGGGCCAATGATCTTATTTGATTTGGCTGTATGCACTGGTAGTAATGTAGTGGGGTCAAACCTCCGACACAACCTCGAATTGGAACTGGCCAGGAATTGAGCATAACTACAAGAATTCTGCTCTGTGTTATACTCAGAGACGTGGGAATATTTATGGTAATACTAAAAGCGCAGTTTGATGGTTGTTTTCGAAAGAAAACACACACAAACAGCCGCTGGTTAGGGAGCAGCATCGGCATATTAACCATAACTAGAAAAAAGGAAAAATCCGCCACTCTGTGTTTTTGAAAGCTGGAAGTCATCCATCAGCCAAGGGAGAGTGGATGCTGAACTTTGGCCACCTGGTCTGCCTTTTGGTGGAACAAATCACGGGGTGGTACCTACTCAAAAGACAGCAAGCATTTATGTTGTACGCGTTGCGATGTTTTAATTGCAAAGGTTACATTTCTTACTTGCACTTAAAACACTCATACGTTAAAAAAACACACACTGATATCAGTCTAATGGTATTGATTAATGCGTGTCACTCCAGTCTAGATCTGTGAGGTTTGATTTTTCAGAGTCGGTTTTTGGATCGGTTTCAGGAAAAAAACTCAGTTTCGGTTCGTTTTTTCTATGTGTTATTAACATTTTTCTCACAATCGGGCGTTTTTGCACTGTTACGCAACTAAAGTTTAATGTATCTGGGCCCTTGTTCCGAATCCGTATCAAGGGCCCCTGATACAAGCGCGTGATTCTGCTGTTGCCAAAATAACGGCATTAATATCGTTATTCGATCGCTTCGCGTTTTTTCCCTTCAGAGAAAACAATATTAGGTGAGGCGAAGCCGAACGTAATATTGTTTTCTCTGAGCCGTTTTTGACAGTGTATCTGCCAACTAAACGCCCGGTAATGTATTTATTATGCACGGCATGCTAAAATGTCACTGGGGAAGTTAACTCAACGAATAGTTAAATTATGCACACTTTTCGAGGCTTCTCTCTTGAAGTTAAAGGATTAGCCTTCGCTATGAAATGTGAAAATCTCCACCTCAATAAACGATGAAGAGCATATTTTAAAATATAATAAACCTTTACACCAAGAGGGATATTTAATTCACCAGTAATTGTTGCAAAAGTTACAACCAAATTCACGTTGACGAAACACATAGTTGCTCCACTTCGCAAGCAGTATTCAGTAAAGTGAATCCCAGTGACGTAATTTTCTCTGAAGCGTAACGTCATCACTGACCTCAATATGGAGTTCCATGAACGCTATTCTATTTTTCAATTTGCGTCTTTCCGTCGATAAGGCAAATGAAAAAGTTCCTCTTAAAATAGTTTTATAACACCTTTTGTGGTGAATATTGTGAGATAAATTTATCATCACCACAGTGTGTGTCTCCGGGAATTCAGACGAAGTCTCGTTGTAGGCACAGAATCGCATTTCGACTCGCCCTAACGGGCTTGTCGAAATACTGTTCTGTTCCTGTAACTCGACTTGATCTGAATTCTCGGAGACACACACTGTGGTGATAATCTGTATATAATAACTAACACTTCAGGCTCTTATCCACAATAGTTCGTACACCATCGATCATCACAAAAGGTCAGTCTATGGGTATCACCATTGGGTGCAACCTACCTTGATCTAGTGGATCAGCTACTATTTATTTATTATTTTGTTCATTAGGGTTTAACGACACATTAACAGCCAAGGTCATACCGTGTCGGTGACAGTTTTACGGGTGGAGGAAGCCGGAGTACCCGGAGAGAACCACCGAGCAACGGCGAGCAGCTGCCAGCTCCCCAACATCCTAGCTCCGCACTGCAGCACATGCAGGGTTAGACTGGTTGAGGACATGGGCATCATCGACGTGCAGTACGCCTTAGTACCTGGCCTCATCGTGCCCCCGTGTTGGTAATTGGGGTGAAGTGCCTTGCCCAAGGACACAACGCGGGAGTTCGAATCGATCGCTCAGACGGTCACCCATTCAAGGACTAACCGGGCTCGACGTTGCTTAACTTCGGTGATCTGACGAGAACCGGTTACCGCAACGCCATCGCGCCCCGATCAGCTACTAAGTTTCCAGGGTGAGACAAAAAACATCAATTAGGGTCACAAATGAATAAAGTTCGAGTTATCCATTTTGTGTTTTCATTGTCACATTTTCTCTCTCATTGACTCGTCCTGTGGACGAGTCAATAAGGTAGAAATGTGACAATGCGAACTCGACGTTTTCGCTCTTTGACGGATCGATTAAGTGACGAGAGTCTGTATCGATCACTAGCTCAGTCTACACCCAGGAAAATAGCTTGTTCAGAAAACTTTCTGGCCGTTTTTTGCTGGATCTTACGGTTTCGTTTTCCAGTTTGGAACTAAACCCGGAACCGAACCGGAAAACCCAAACAACCACCCAGCTCTACTTTCATCCGGGGAGATATTTTCTAAAATATTTTGTAACAACAGATACCGAAACATATTTGTTAGACATTTGCCGCTATTTCTCTGGATAGCAAATAAATAAATATATGTCTTCATTTTATATATTTCGGTCACCACAATTTGCTCACACGGGAACCTGTGTTCTTACAAGAAATGTGTTAACCCATGCAAAGCTCAAAAGCGAAGCTTATATGGAGTATCGGAATGAATGAAAAAATCAGCCATACCAATAAGTGATATTAACCTTTCACTTCCATTTCTACGCAATGTTCATATAATATTGGAAGCCATTTGTGTGTCCACCTTTAGCTAACAATCATATAGATTTTGGCCTGAAAACCACGAGGAACGGTTTACACATAATGTGTTCCGATTCCGTATCATATAGATGACTCATTCTGATTCCGTATCATATAGACGACTCGTGTCCGGTAGCGCTATGGGCTATCATAACAGGCGCGTGGATACATTCTATGTGCGTTTCAGTGATCGACCGAACATTATGTCCCAAAAATGATTAAAAATAATTTAACCCTTTACCTAACATGAAAAGCGGACGGCACTTGCAAAAAACATTCTTGAATAACTAATTTTTTTTCATTTTTTGTCTCAAAAACATAGGTTATGACCACTCGTTGGAACGAGCTCGACGAGCACGTTCCAACGAGGGGTCATAACCTATGTTTTTGAGACAACAAATGAAAAAATAATGAAAATTAACTGGCGGTTTTTGAGAATAGCGTTGGCCGGTTTTGACGGTTACGTTGGGTAAAATGGTTAAGACTTAATCTGTTTATGTGACAGAATTGTTAGATAAATGAATTATCATGATAATGTGCATGTCCTGTGATTTGCATCGGATTCTCGGTGGTGTCCAAAAATGGGATCACAACTCGCCGGCAAAGCCGGCTCATTGAGATCCCATTCTGGACACCGCCTCGAATCTGACACAAACCACAGGACATGAACATTATCATGATAATCCGTATATATCTTGTTTATAAAATACTTCCCCAGAATTTAGTTACTTCTCTCTTCAAAGAGCAAGATCTTTTCTAACAAAAACCAGATATCTTTTGTGTCGATCGTAAAAATAAAGTACCTTTTTCAAAAGCTTAAAAATGCACTTAGTATCTTCTTTTTGTATGGACACGGCACGGAATAATTTTTTTTTATTTGATTGTTTGCATTTTCGGGTTTTGTTTATTCTTTTCGACTTCTATGCACAGCTGGAAGTGAAAGGTTGAAGTAATCAGGGGGAATAATATATAACAAAAACTACAGAAAAAATCATTCTAGCATATATCTACGTAACAACTAGCCTAATACAATTCAAAATATCTCCACCAATTAGTTGGAAACTTTCTAAAATGAAATCGAATGCTAAATGTCAGTGCAATATAAAAATTATCTAAATTAAGTGATCCCAAATTCTATTCCCTATTTCCAAATGGAATCTTCTTATGTTTGAGATTTAACTTGTGGGGTGCTGGATGTCCATGTCTGGGCTTTATACTGAAGTGTTCATGTAGGTGGTGTAACTTCTTTAAAGGCTCCGTATTCAATGAACGCACTGCACATTATCTTTGAATTCAAATTATTCAGTCTGCATTCAGTATTGGCACTCTCCCATAAAATGTAAAAAGGCAAAGGCATGTGAAGACATTGTGAAGCCCAAAACTAATCTAGCACTTTACCAATTTAGTAAGTAAGAATTCTGACTAATACAGAAGGTTATTAGCTTTTTTCTCCATTCCTTAACGCATGCAGCTGTAGCAGAATGAGATACACCTCTGATCATCTTCAAAAGTAAGCTGTTTTAACCCTTTACCCAACACAGACGATATCAAAATTTATTATTTTAAATATAATTTTTTTATTTTTTTATTTTTTAAAAAAAATTCAACAAAACCATATCATGTGACCTCTCATTGGAACGAGCTCGACGAGCTCGTTCCAAAGAGGGGTCACATGATATGGTTTTGTTGAAATTTTTTTAAAAATAATATTTTTTCAGCTGCTGAATTTGCATATTACACGGGCGGATGCAGGCGATTCGTTGGGTAAAGGGTTAATTCCATACAACCGCAAATCACCATTTCCTCTTCTGAAAATACATCAGCATATTGGGCTGGAGATTACGGCTGGTTTCATACCTTGACATTTTAATTGCAGTCAGAAATTTGGGTGATGTCCGGGGGAGTTTGTGATCTTTTCCAATACACTTCATGTCCATTTTTATGTGGTTATTCTGCCTAATCTTTCAATCAGCGTTTACGACTTAATTCGAACATTATTAAGTCACTAAACTAGAGTTTTTGTTCATGGGAATTATTTTCTTACAGTTTAGTTAAGAATGCCTGTTTGAATGTTTCTCAGATGAACAGTAGGTTTCGTGAACACAACAAAAACTGAACTGGGCAAATAATTTCTGTGTGTGTGATGTTCTGCAATAAGCCAATTTCGAAACTGCCATCTTTGGACTTTAATCTATGCAAGGTCACAGGTCGCGAGGTGTAAACAGTGCGATTTCATTGCTAACAAAGCGTTTTCTTGGAATGTTTATACCTCGCGACCAGTGACCTTGTATAGATTAAATGCCAAGATGGCAGTTTCGAAATTGGCTTATTTAAAAAATATCGACACTTTAGTGGAAGAAGGCACTATCTACAATGATTTTACACTGCTGGTGGTGCTTTGTTCTACTTAAGTGACGATATTCCATTTTTAATGATCATTTTAATCGCTGTCAGTTAAATTGGTTGCGGAAAGGGGGAGACCAATCTTCTTACCTTAATTCTTCTGGTAATCTAACACTGTAACCAATTACCAGTAAAATTATGGTTGACAACTGCAGTTACTCCTGCGGTAAATATTACGGTAATGGCTGTTACGAGTGAAAGTCACATCATGTGAAAACGGGAAGAGGGTATCCATGTACAGTGCAGCAATTTTTTTCAGAATAAACACATTCAACCCTTTCATTTATTTATTTACTGGGGTTTTACCCTTTACCCAACGCAGACGATATCAAAATTTATTATTTTAAATATCATTTTTAAACTTTTTCAAAACATTTCAACAAAACCATATCATGTGACCCCTCGTTGGAACGAGCTCGTTCCAACGAGGGTTCACATGATATGGTTTTGTTGACATGTTTTGAAAATTAATATTTTTTAAACTGCTGAATTTGCATATTACGCGGGGGGATGCGGGCGATTCGTTGGGTAAAGGATTAACGATACTTTCGACAACCAGAGTCACCTCGTGTCGGACAGTTTACGGGTGGAGGAACCACCGAGCAACGGCGAGCAATGTCAGACTCCCCAACGTACTAGATTCGGTCTAGCAGAGTTAGCATTGGTTGACGGTAAGTGCATCATCGAAATGCAGTACGCCTTAGAACACAGCGCCACCGTGCGCCCATGTGGGCAGTTGGGATTAAGTGCCTTCCCCAAGGAGGCAATGCAGTTACCCCTGGTGGAGATCGAACTGTGGACCTTTCGGTTTGAAGTTCAATACAGTAACCATTGCGCCACCGCGCTCCGAGATCTTTCATTCTTGCGTTTGCAAAACGGCAACGTCCACATCGAACGTATCTTGTTTTACAAGAGGCAATTTTTAAGTAGATCAGTTAATGTCTATGGCAGCAGTTTAAAGGTATTTATTGTTCTGCTCTGTATGACAAATCAATACCATTCTCGTGCAATGCAAAGCAGTCGCATATCAGTTTTGCTCCATGATTGAACAAAAAGACGTTGACAAATGTGGTTTAATATGGTATTGTCACCGTAATAGTTTACGACAGAAATACTGGTAGTTGACATGAATTTTATCGTATTTCTAATGGCAAGTTTTACAGTGATATTAGTAATTTCAAACTGAATTATTAAATGTGCGAGGTTAGAATACTTATGCAAACTACATAAACAACACAAACACGTCCCATTACGAGCATTTAACCAACGTAACTGCCAGGCAATATTAAATGTTTCTGGGTACATTGTACTTTTATCCAAACATAAAAGTCCAACCCTCGCCGCCCGTACTCACATATCTTCTCGAAGAACAATTTGGCAGTGGAGAAGCAGACGACACAATGGGCAATAAATCAGAAGTAAGGATCTGTAGGAGTTGAACCCTACAGCTCTAGAGACCTGTTGGATTCAATATTTTACTGAAGCTTACATCAAATACAGAATGGATTCACCAATTTTGTCATTGTCATTATCTACTGTATGATATGATACCATCCCGGACACCAGAGTTAATACTGGGTTTACCCAAATAAAATATTAAAGCTTTATGTTTGGAAGAAAAACTGTAATGTTTTCTACGAGCATCGTTCAAGCTTCGATTGATTTTACCAAAACATTGGTTGTATGACCTGCCGTCGCCTGAGTGCTAGAATGTTCTATGTCCCACATGGGACATAGAACATTCTATCACTCAGACGACGATGTGTTAGGGTTATTGTTGTTGACATAGAGTGAGACTTTTGTTCATATCTTTAACGTTGAAAAACTATTCACCACTGGGTGTCACCAACCACCCACAGTTGAAATAGCCTACACAGGAGCTAGTGTGAAATGTTGGTACCACCAAATAGGAGCACGGTGGCTCCGTGATTACGCCATCGGACTTCAAACCGAAAGATTCATGTCTCGATCCGCGTCAGGGGTAACCGCGTTGTGACTTTGACCAAGGCATTTAATCCCGACTGCCCACGTGGAAGCAGTGTACTGAGGCTACAGTACGTCGATGGTGCACTTGTCTTCAGCCAATGCTAACCCTGCTTGTGCGGAGATAGTACGTCGGGGGGGTCTTACATTTAGTAGCCGCTGCTCGGTGTCTCTCTCCGGGTACTTCGGCTTCCTCCGTCAGTAAAACTGTCCGACACGAGGTAAGCCTGTCCGTCGAAGGTGTCGTTAAATCCAAATAAACAAATTGGTACCTTCAATAGACGTAAATTGTTCATTTCGAGAAAAGTCGCCAGTATGAGCAGAAGGTTTAACATTACGCACACTTCACGGGGAGATGGCTTTTGACTTACAAAACCCAGTCATGTGACCTTATGTAATTTATTCACGCCTTTTTCAGTTCTCTTTGAGTCGGAAAGGGCGAGATAAAGTTACATAATGATACCAAGTTACTTGAAGTTCGTATGAGTGATGTTATGGGCGATCAACCTAACAATGTTACCACCAATGCTGTATTTGTGTGATGCCGTTATTTGAGGGAATAACAGAAAAGAAATATTGTTTTATCTAAATTGTGACGCAGAAGAGGGCGGTGATGATGTAAGTTCTGTTGGGTACAACATTGCCTCGACAATAACTTTGATTATTCCTACAACATTGTCAGAACGTCTACATGATTACCAATTGCTTACCTCATATGGTCGTTTTGCAGGGTACTGCTTAGAATCCAAAGCTTCACGGAGATCATCGTTGGTGTCATGAAGTGTTTTATTGGCGTCACTAAAATATGAATTGACATATAATTTACTCAAATTTACTTAAAGCACTTTTGTTCACTGTAATACTGAATGAGTCAAAAACAAACGTACTGGCGTACATAAAACGCACTTCAAGATCAATTAACCCTTTACCTCACGCAGACGATATCAAAATTTATTATTTTAAATAGCATTTTTTAATTTTTCAAAAAATTGCAACAAAACCATATCATGTGACCCCTCGTTGGAACGAGCTCGACGAGGTAAAGGGTTAAAGGCAGGAAGCTTCACCCCTTACCTAACACAGACGATATCAAAATTTATTTTTTTAATTATTGTTTTCTACACATGTTTCAAAATATTTCATCCAAATACTTCATCAAAGTCATATCATGTCACCCGCTTATTGGAACGAGCTCGTTCCACTGAGGGACGATATGGTTTTTGATGACATTTTGTGAACAAACTTTTTAAACTGCAAAATTTCAATAGGAGTTTACGTAGGTGGTTGCTGCCGATTTGTTACGTAAAGGGTTGAAGGCTTGTGCCTCTAGAGCAAGTTTCTAAGTCCAATTTGAGTCAATGGAATGGTGTAGTCTAATAGAATATCAATGTCGTTTGAATAGCCATAGCCTTTTTAAATACTTTGGCGGGAAGCAGGGAGGTTGGGTTAGGTTAAGACCGCCGTGACGTTTGAGTTAAAGGAGCACTGTGATGCAGTTTCCAACAGACAATTTATTACCATTAATTCAATACAAATATTATTTAACTCGTGTTTTCTGCGTGTATTAAATGGTGTAAAAGTTTTTATTACATTTCTAATGGACATCGCTCTTTTGGAAGTGTTCTGGGGATCAAATGTCCCCGATGAATGCGGAAGATCAAGCCCTATGTTGTCGGGTTTTGTTTTAATATATAAATATACGTTTTGAAACAGCTGAGTATCAGTTGAATTGATACCATAAACATACCATTGGGTGACAAGATGTAAATTTAAAAATTTAAAAATAACACTACGTTGTAAACGCTAGCCGCGTAATTTATCATGGAGTTTTGGAATTATATACTTAAATAATCGGGAGCCTTTCTGCCCTTATATTTCCGGAAATACACCTCGTGTATTACACTACCGAATGTATGTATCGCTCCAACCATATCGTGTCTCGGACACATTACAAAGCCAAGTGTATAATGTAGTGATGCCAGTTATTTTAGCGGGGGTATTCGATGACACATCAATCACATTTGTATTTTTTTACATTGGTATCGCGTGTATTTTTTTAACCTCGGAAACGTAGTTCATGATCCCTTTTTGGAACGATCTCGTCGAGCTCGTTCCAATGAGGGGTGAAAAGCTATGTTTTGAAGGCAAAAATTGAGAATACAATATTAAAATTTGAATGACGACTTTTGTGAACAGCTTTAGTCATAACCTTAGCTAAAGGTTTAAATTACACATTATATAGAGAGTAATCAATTTGTTTTGAGCGTTACGGTAAATAATTCAGCGAGAGACGGGACGTGAGTAAATCACGAGGGCGTAGCCCGAGTAATTTACGAAACAGTCAGGTCTCGAGATGAATTATTTACCGTAACGCTCAAAAGAAATTGATTACTCTGTTTGTTACATGACATTTGGAATAAAGAGGTCTTTTACTATAATAATTCAACCCAAACTATTGTCAGATATAAACCAATTTAGTGTAAACACGGAAGCATGCCTAAAATTAGCTGGAAGGAAATACGAAATAGTCCTGTCTCGAGGCGAATTATATACCGTAACTTGCCGTAAGAATGGGTCACTCTCTTTAGTAAATGACATTTTAGGCCAAAATGTCTTTCATTAAAGATAATTCAACACAAAATATTCCCAATTGCAACTCTGAAATACTTCTGAAATTAGCGCGTATGAATACATCACTTTCTGTGTCAAAGCTTCGATTGGAAATGGCCCAGTTTTATTTTTGTGACTTTCGTTCGATATTTTGCTATTTTATGTGGCGTTCCAGTCTCATTTGGGGAATGGCATTCAGCCATAAGATAAAACATTTCTATTTGGATTTTGTCAACTGTGCTAACGAACCTGTTCATAGAGGAAAGAAAGGATTTTTTTAAAATATTCAGAAGGAAAATTCATTTTAATTAACTGATGTGGAACTGGAATACAAAACATCAACAAATCCACGTGTTTGGCAAATACACGACTTGTACCCAATCGTCGTCTGGACGAACCGTCCACTGCAATTTCACCCAAACCGTCCGCTCGCTACATTTTAATCCGAACCGTCTCCTAATAGACCCAAATCATTCTCCAGCGATAAACAAAAATAAAAATAGTTCTGGTGGGGGCGTGGCTTATATACGTCAGTCGTTCCAAAGTTACTATTGAAGGGACATAATTCACTCGTGACATTACCACTTTTTAATCAACATTAAATTCAATGCAAAACGAACTGGGGAATGTAATAAATAATAAAAAGACTCTCAAATCCGTCACGATTTGATATGAAATTTCGAGACCTCATTCACTAACATCAATCTGTGCCTTCGTAAACCTTGGCTCATTATAGTGAACTCGGCACAGAAATTTCATGTGAAATCGCGACTCATTAGTGATCCTCTATTTATTTGGCTTTCCCAAGCCCAGTTTGGGAAAGACTCTTGTTATTCTTCTTTTTCAAAATTTGTCTTCTCTATTTTTTTTTCTTTTTCTTTTTTTTTTTCTTTTTTTTTTCCTCCGTGAATTTTGTCTGTTGAACTGCTCAAAAACAAGCTGTACGATTTTAACCAAATTTGGCATACTTATGAAATGTCATAAAATCTAGTGAAATGTGGTATCGTCATGTCTGTGAAAACAAGTATTTTCAAAATATTCTGCCAAAACTTTCAAAATTTTAACATTTTTCGAAAGTCTCAAAACTGTTAACAGTTATTTAGCTCAAATTTTCCACACATTTAGCGCATAAAATGATACACCACAATCATCACTCAAATCTTCAATATTAACCCCCACTGGCCAAAAATGACATTAATATAGCTTTTTTCTTCAAAACTTCAATGGCAAATTTCTCTAATTATAAGGTTGTTGTAACAATTATTTAGGTATGGATAGATGCAACAATGATAGTGGAAGAAAGTTACTGTTTACTTTTTAATCTCAGATTTAACCCTCAAGCACAATGAGGGTGAGAATAAGAGTACCGTTTGAAAATGCCCAAATTGGCCAACTTTGGTTGCATTTTCTATCATTTTGGAAAGGGTTAATTTCAAACACTTTTCATGTACGTATTCACAATTGACTACCGAGCATATTTGCTGATGTAAGTTTGGTTGTAAAGTTTAACCCTATCCCATTCTGGTTGCATAAAAGTAGGTACCATCCAAAAAACTCTAATTTTTCAGAATTTGGTTAGTTAAGGTGACGATTTACTCCATTTTTAATCGATTGGGCTATGAAAGTTTTCTATAGCTGCATGCAGCAGTCAAAGTATGAAAAATTTTGTTTTATATGTTATTATTAAAAGTTTAACCCTTGGAAAATTTGAGACTTCCCATAAGGGTACTGTCGGAATAATTGTTATTTTTGCCAACTTTTTCATGCAGTTTCTCAGCACTGGAGCCATATTGTCTCAGAACCTTTCCCACGAGAAGATAGGGCATTCACCCAAGAACAATTTTGCTGTTATATGTTTTATTCCAAGTTTTAACCTTCACCCAGTTGTCAGGCCTTTGATGGGAGTACCCTCAACTTGTACATGTTCATTCAAATATTAAGATTCAAGATTAGTCCATGTCTCTTTTCAGATACTCAGTCTGTGATTGATGTTCACACATTAAGAGCATAATATGATACACTAAAATCACCACACAAATATTTCAAAATTAACCCCTATTGGCCAAAAATGATATGAATATATCATTTTATCTTCAAGATTTACTAACTTCAAGGGCAAATTTCTCTTAATTGCGAGGTTGTTGTAACAATTATTTTTGTATGCATAGAATCAACAATGCTTGCAGAAGAAAGTTACTGTTTAGTTTTTAATCTCGTCTTTAACACTCAGGCAAATGAGGGTAAGAGTACCATCCGAAAATGCCCAAATTAGCTAACTGTGGTTGCATCTTCCTGTCATTTTGGAAAGGGTTAATTCTAAACACTTTGGTTTGCTGTAGGTAGAGATGCCTAATGAACAAATCCCCTGCTGTAAGTTATGCCTTGGGGCTTAACACAACATAAGCTTTGGCCATGTAAAGAATAGTACTGTCAGAAAAAAAGTGATTTTCAGTGAATTTTGCAAACATCTGTACTCATTTCCACTAATTGCAAGGTTGTTGTAGCAATTAGTTTGGTATGGATAGATGCAACAATGGTGGTAGAAGAAAGTTACTGTTTACTTTTTAATCTCAAGATTTAACCCCCAAGCAAAATGAGGGTGTGAATAAGAAAGCCGTGAGAGAATGCCAAAATTGACCAATTTCGGATGCTTTTTGTCTATCATTTTGGAAATGGTTAATTTCAAACACTTTGCTTTGCTTATGTAGTCTGCATTTTCACATTGGAAAGTTGGGAAAGCCCGTAATTTGTCCAACAAATTACAATTCTCTAGTTTATCACTGTAGTTCGTCTGATTTTCAACCCTTACGTCCTGATTGTTAATGTCTTATATACTACGCATACAGTGAAATGGACAAGTTGAGGGGAGGTTATTATTTAATCCTGCAACTCTATTGGGGGGGGGGGGGGGGTGCTTGGATTAAATTATCACTGATCTTCCTTCCACTTATGAAGTGTTTTCTGTCTTCTCACTGACTGCCAACTTCTGCTCTTCGCAAAATGTAGACCACTAGTGTGAAGTCTGGGATTCGTGAACCATCGGGGGCCTCTCGATCACGGCGTCACACGACCACGTGACATCCACCCGCTATGGTGAATAACCCCACACGCATTTCTTTTCCGGAAGCCTTTTTGTTTCAGGTCGCCAACTTGATTCCGGTGCCATCTTATGTAGGATGGCCATCTTGTTTTCGATGGACATCTCGGATAAGGGTGCTATCATTGTTTTACGATGGCCATTCTGACTATGGTACAGTAGGTGATGTGCATACACATGTCCGGTTATGTTAAGCGCTTTTGCAGGGCTATCTTTGTAAACAAATATGGAAACCAACAATATTCTTCCCAATAGCACCTTTTCAATTTAAATTTTCATTTTCATTTTAAATTTATTTCTTTAAATATTATTTCACACAGGTTTTCGGAGGAAAGTATATCTGTGTACTTACTGTAACAAATGGAGTTGTCTTGTGAGATTATCTTGTTCTTTGAGGTATTCCATGGCTGTTTCCTTCTCTCTGAAATAACAGAAATAAAATGTTCAATGAAGTTAATTTATGTATATCCATTTAAGAGAGAAAAACGATGCTGCTCCCAATGACGCACTTTCATTCACTGCAGACACTGGTCTCTGTATGACAATCCCTCAAGTGAATCAGCGAGGTAACTGCTCTCAATCCATGACGTCTGATGACGTGAAAGCTGTTACGCTGTGACGTCATGGTGTTTGCCTTACATGAACAATGGTCACAGGGTATCAGATTTCTAAAATCAACATTTTTTTCAATAATAATTAAAAAATGTTGTAAATATTCAATTTCAGAAAATTTCATATCATCAATATATTCATTGTTCACTGACATCGAAGAATATTCTTTAACCCTTTACCTAACATGAAGCAGACGACACTTGCAAACAAAATTCTTGAATAACTAATTTTTCATTTTTTGTCTCAAAAACATAGGTTATGACCCCTCTTTGGAACGAGCTCGTCGAGCTCGTTCCAAAGAGGGGTCATAACCTATGCTTTTGAGACAAAAAATGAAAACATAATGGAAATTCATTGGTGACTTTTGTGAATAGCGCTGGCCGGTTTTATTCGTTACGTTGGGTAAAGGGTTAAATTGCAAGGTGTCGAGAAAATGAAAAGCCTCTAGAACTGTGTGGGTGTTTTGGTTTGATCATTGTTTGTTTATAACAAGCTCTATCCCCACTTCCCCACAAGATGGTGACTGTCGGGACAGGGCATAAAATTTTACGAGTATTCTTTTCTCGTGAACGTTACGTGAAATCAATTTCACGCGAGCTGTCGACAGGTTAAGTAAATCTTCCAACAGTTTAATTTACAGAGAGAAAATTGGTCCAAGCTAATTTGTGCTAAACAGTCGTGGACGAAAGATAATATCAACTGCTATCTGGACGGTATCTGAAGAAACTTTACCCAGTGTAACCCAGGTCCAATCTGTAGTTCATAAAACTACAGCTGTGACAGGTCATCATTCATAATTATTTTGTAAACAAATATGACCAGTAGTATTGGTAAAGTCAGTAAAGAGCCTCGGTTGGGAAGCATTACGTACGTTAATTCAAAGACAATGAATGTTAGTGGTATTTTTTAGATTCAATTGTTTGAAATATTTTTAATTGGCGGAAAAGAATTCGCTTTTCAGACTAAATGAAATATTCCAGACGAATCAATCAAAACATAGGCGATGGGCTACTTAAATGCTAGACTGGTTCTAGGCCATAACAGCGTCAAATTCCCTATTAGCCATTCAAATTCTACATTTTTTTATGTGTTGCTAACCTAACGTAGCTTATCCTGCCTTATTAGAACGAGTTCGTTTCAGTGGCGGCGCTACGGGGGGGGGGGGGGGATGGAGGGCATTCCCCCCCCCCCAAACAAAGGCTTTGCCCCCCCCCCCCCAGTTGCCCCCCCCCCCCAACCATCTCGCATGCATTTCCATCCACCCTCACACACAAACACATTCAGTCACTCTCTCTCACACACAGGCTAGCTGATGAACACATCCAGGCAGTAGAGACTTAAAGACTCGGATGCAGATACTTATAAATTATAATTAAGTTATGAGCCAACAAAGGCATGTCTATCCATATCCCTTGTCTAAAAAAATTCATGGATTTCGCATTATGACAGACGGGCATTATGAGTCTCTCTCTCTCTCTCTCTCTCTCTCTCTCTCTCTCTCTCTCTCTCTCTCTCTCTCTCTCTCACGCACAGACCCACCAGACGCGGATCCAGGATTTTTTGAAAGAAGGACCGCTAATTACCATTACATTTAGTCCAAACTTGGACCCAAAGTCCGTAATATAATTTTTTGGTTTGGTACGTCCACAGGACGTACCAAACCAAAAAATTATAATACGGACTTTGGGTCCAAGTTTAGATTACCTCATAACAAAGTAATGATATGATCCTTTACGTATTTGCCCCCCTTCATGAGAGTCTGCCCCCCCCCCCCCCCCCCCCTGGCGCCGCCACTGGTTCGTTTAAGTCGTTCCGCTGTAGAGTCATGGGTAATGTTTGATGGTAAAACAGAAGATTTTTAGTTTTCCCAGATTTTTGCTTGTTTTTGAAAGCGTTGTCTGCTGTTTTATTTTTTTTCACATACAAGGCGTTAGCATACTGAGATCCTCGCATAAACGCTGAAAGAAGAATGACACGAATCCTTTAATTTACTCTCTAAAATGTGACCAAAAGTTTGGAGAGAAAATTAATACGAGAGAAGAACATTTTTTGAGAATGGGTTGTGTACTAAAAATGTCATCAATTGCAATGACATCGCAAGCGGAGTTGAAGAACAAACAATATTTACATATGTCCCGATACCAACCGCAATAACTTGCAGTGATTGGTCAATGTCTCGTTGATTTTATTTTATGTCGCCGGGCACGCGCATATGCCTACCGTCAACGATTCTTCTGTCCATTGTCAAGGAAAGCGTCTCGTTGTCATGAGCAACGGTTCGTCGCAATGTCTTTTTTCACTTGAAATCAACTGAGACAAATACATTTAACTGAAGAAAATTACACACAAAAGTACCGTTATTACGTACAAAAAGATTAGTTATGTAAACATGGGTAATTATTTATGAAACCGATTAGGTCTCTTTTCATTAATTTACTGTAACATAAACTGAAACGAATCGAGAGCATCTCGCCCCGTTGATTGCGTACGTAAACATTGAATAAAGGGAATTCACTCCAGTCTGTTATGATAAAAGTTAACACCTTACCGAAACAACGTCTGCTTTCTAATATTCGCTGTACAACAACAAATTTTAAAATGATTCTTTTTTCCAATTCAATTTTACTTGTGTAAGACATATACGTTATTCTGTTTGTTGATAGGGGACGGGGACATGGTCTCACGTTCCCTGCAGGAAACAAATATTCAACCTCGGCTGACACCTCGGTTGTATATAAATTACATGCAGGGAACGTGAGACCATGTCCCCTGTCAACAAACAGAATAACTTATAATGTTTATGCTCTTAATACCTTCGATTTTAACGCCAGGTGTGGCATCGTCACATACACCACGACATACAACAAGGTAGAGGTGTATGTATTGTATTTGTGCAGATGTTCAGTAACAATTTAATGTCAGAAGCCCAAATGGGCTGTAGGATTAAATTATTACTGAACCTCCTGCCAGCTAGGTGATTATTGTTATATCTACTCACGGAATTCAAACCTTTGTCGTTTGTACACAGTTATGCGTACCGTGCTGAAAGGGTTAGAACTTGGGTGTTAACCTCTCAGTCCGCCCGTCAAATTCTACAAGGACTCCGACGCTATTACTAGGTTTTTGTTTACCCATTGTTCGTGGTGTTTTCCACGCAATCTATCTTTGATTTAATGAGATGTTCCTTTGCTCACAAAATATACAGATATTCTTCATGCTTCAGTTATAGATATGCTAATGAATAGGTGTTAAATTCACCTTAAAAAGATCAGGATATTAACCCTTTACCCAACGCAGACGATATCAAAATTTATTATTTTAATTATCACTTGTTTAAATTTTTCAAAAAAATTCAACAAAACCATATCATGTGACCCCTCGTTGGAACGAGTTCAACGAGCTCGTTCCAACGAGGGGTCACATAATATGGTTTTGTTGAAATGTTTTGAAAAATAATATTTTTTCAACTGCTGAATTTGCATATTACGCGGGCGGATGCGGGCGATTCGTTAGGTAAAGGGTTAATACATTTGTATTCATAAAACTACGGCGGTGGTAAGTCTTCGTTTCAGAGTTTAACCTTTACCCAACGTAACGGCCAAAACCGACCAGCGCTATTCCCAAAAATCGCCAATTAATTTTAATTATTTTTTTTATTTTTTGTCTCAAAAACGTAGGCTATGATCCCTCTTTGGAACGAGCTCGTCGAGCCTGTTCCAAAGAGGGGTCCTAACCTATGTTTTTGAGAAACAAAATAAAAAAAATAGTTATTCAAGAATTCTGTTTGCAAGTGACGTCTGCTTTTCGTGTACGTAAAGGAGTTAATGTCTTCAAATCAAATGTCGATTGAGAAACGTTTCTAGTATTGACTCACGAAAAATGAATCTTTATGCAATCGTTCATAATTCAGTCTCCCGGCATATATCAATTGGCCGGAAACGCGAGCCATGGGTTCACTTTTTCAAGCAACTGAAATATTCCAGACGTAAATCTAAACATATCAGTTCAATTCAATCATCTTTATTCTTTTGTGCCAACTACATGGTGTCTAAGAATATTATAAGAAAACGCATATTACAATTATCACAATTGCTGTTGTTGCGCATACGCAAAAGTGGGAGAAAACATTATTCTTTCTATGTAATTACGACTACAGACCGACTATTTATTGAACTACAATAGTAGTGCAATAAATAGTCGGCCGAGCCTTCGTCGTTTACTGAAAAATTTCAACGAATCCTTAATTTATTAATATGCGAGGACATATTTGAGAGATTGACTCATTCCGGGCTATAACAGAGTCGGATTTCCTAACTATATAAAACTACGGTTGTGGCGAGTCTTCATTCATTGTATTTAGAAAAAAAACAGTATACTGATGTTGATGAGGTCATCAAAGATTCTGTTACATCAATTCTCGATTGCAAAACCTTTCCATTTCTTACTTCATTCAAATAAAATTAATGTTTATGGTACCTTAAGATTCAATCAGCTGAAATATTTCAGTTGGTCGAAAATTAAATCTTAGGTTCGCTTTTCCAACCAACTGAAATATTCTATACGGCTGGATCTGAAAATAGGCGATGGACTATTTAACCCTTTGAGCCCTGGTGGCATCTTCATTTCAGTGGACTGGCAGCAATTCCATATTTATAATTTGGGGGTAGTTGGTTCTTCCATGTCAGTTCGATGACAGCAGTTGGAAGAGTCCATATTCATTATTTGGTGGTAGACCAATTAATATTTTCAACGTGCAGCTTTGAGGCTGCACGTTGAAAATATTGATTGGTCTACTCTGCACACTAACTTTACAGCCATCCTACTTATGAAGTATCATATTACGGAAACGAAAAAGTGGCCTCGTGGGTCTGAAGGATTAGGCTGGTTCCATGCCATAACAGCGTCAGATTCGTTCGAGGATTTGACTGTGTCTTGAGAGCTTTATTTGGGGTAACATTGTATATAACTCACAGATCTACTTCATGGCATTTATCTTCATACTGTTGCCGAATGGAGACCAGTTCACTTCTCATAAGGGCTAGACTAGTTTGTGCGTCTGTCAGATCACTTTGCAGCTGTCGTTTCTCAAAATTCATCTCTTCCATTTTGCTCTTCAGGGCAATCACCTGTTCGTCGAGTTCTTTATTCTTGGTGTCGTCCATTTCCTGAAACAACGTTAATTTAGCAATATAAAGGACTCGGATTCAGAAAACATTGTTTATATGGCAAACGCATGTCAATTTATTTATTTATTGGCGTTTAAGGTCACATACTTATGCACAATGGCTAATCGTGACCGTGACAGTTTTACGGGTAGGGAAGCCGGAGTACCCAGAGAGAACCACCGGGCATCGACGAGCAACTGTCAGCTCCTCAACATTCTAACTATGTTCAAGCTCCGTTCAAGCAGGGTTACAGCGGTTGAAGACATGTGCACCATCGACGTGCAGTACGCCTTAGTACACGGTGTCATCGTGCTCCTATGTCGGAAACCGGGATAAAGTGCCTTGCCCAAGGACACAACGCGGGTCACCCCGGACGGGGATCGAACTCGGGACCTATAGCATAGAAGTCCAACAGTCTATCACAGAGCAACCGCGCACCCAACGTATGTCAATAACGCAGTGTGTGCATGTGTGTCCCTGTCAACAAGCTATGTTTTACTGGTAAAGTTGGACCCAGTCAGGGGTGGAAGTCCTCTAAAATGGACAATGTGGGTATAAACGATTGACTGACCTTGACTGTATCCCCATGTTGTGGTCACGATTAGCCATTGTGCAGAAGTTTGTGGTCTTAAATACCAATAAATAAATAAATATAGTAAATGAATGGTAGCGTTGCAAACGACTGGGCAAATGGGCGATATATCGTGTAATTCATGAGCAAGACCAATTGTGTGTAGTTCTATAACATTAGCTTGTCACTGATTCTTAACCATTTGAACACCAGAGGCCGTTTTTTTCCGGCAGGGTCACAAGCTACGTCATAATGTCATTAAGTGGGAAGGCGACAAGGTAAATGTGCAGTGTAGACCAATCAATATTTTCAACGTGCAGCCCCAAGGCTGCACGTTGAAAATATTAATTGGTCTACCCCCAAATAATGAATATGGACTCTTCCACCTGCTGTCATTGAACTGACATGGAAGATACCACCAGGGTTCAAAGGGAGAATTCATCCAGCATCACCAAACTGGATAATTGTCACTACAACCGTCGTTCATTTGTCTTTCGCTGTCTCAGAAAAACAACGGACATCATATGACTGAACCAGCTTATGGAGTTACTTCCCTTTACTAATTGTAATTATTTACTGATCTGATCTGATCTGATGCCGATACGCAAAAATATACACTTCTGATGTCAATTTAACCCTTTACCCAACGCAGCCGATTTCATAATTTATTATTTTAAATAACCACAGAGGGGTCACATGATATGGTTTTGTTGAAATTTTTCGAAAAATAATATTTTTTCAGCTGCTGAAGTTGCATATTACGCGGGAGGATGCGGTTGATTCATTGGGTGAAGGGTTAACGATGTGGAATTGTTTTTTATTATGTATGGAAATTTGTAGAAAGAATCCGCGTCGCTGATAATGCGTCTAGTTATTTATTTATTTATTTATTTATCTTTTATTTATCTGTTGGTGTTTAAGGTCATATACTTATGCACAATGGCTAATCATGACCGTGACAGTTTTACGGGTGGAGGAAGCCGGAGTACCCGGAGAGAACCACCGAGCAACGACGAGCAGCTGTCAGCTCTCCAACATCGTAACTCTGAACTCTGCGCCGCAGCACAGGCAGGGTTAGATTGGTTGAAGACATGCGCACCATCGACGTGTAGTACGCCATAGTACACAGCGTCATCGTGCCCCCATGATGGCAATCGGGGTTAAGTGCCTTGCCCAAAGGACGCAATGCAGGAGTGCGCATCAGTCGCTGAAATGGTCACCCATCCAACTACTAACCGCGCTCGACGTTGCTTAACTTCGGTGATCTGACGAGAACCGGTTACCACGACGCCACCGCGCCCCGATAATGCGTCTAGACAAAATCGAAGGTTTGATGCAAAGATCCGGACGTGCACCCAAAGGTGATTAGTTATGTATCACACTCGCTTTACATTGCATATAATTTTGGTATCACTTTGTCGACTCGAGTGATATCACATCTACTCAAATGTCCCAAACCTATATGTAATTAACTACGTTGCGGTGTGTATGCCGGTTTGCGTATATATATGAACAGTCCATTTTTTAAATGATCGGCATCCTATCTCACAGAAGGCTCGGTGGATGACTCCCGGTTTTTCAAAACTAAACTGCTGGAGCTTTCTCCACTCCTTTTTGTAACCGCTATGGTCATATACCGGGGCCGCTAGCAAACCGGCGTTATTGTTTGGTTTTCTTTTCTCTTCTTCCCTTAAATTTGCCATCGCACCAAATTATATTCTGTCTCGCTTCCATGGTGGAAATCAAACCTCTACCATCGCCAAGCTGGATCCGAATAAAGCCCACTCTCTAATGGTCTTAATGGCGTTAAGGGATTGAGTATTGACAATCTATCACGCCAGCGTAATCTGCCGGATATTTTAACCGCGTGCATACCACCTCAGACCCCATTTTAGACAATAGGAAGCTAGGCCTGTGTGATGCAAGTAAAATAAAATAAGATCAACCGGGTCGCAAGAGATTGGTAAATCCCACATCGTCCCTGCGCGCCTGTCGGCGCGCTAAAACCTTTCATTCATTCAAAATGATCTGAGATTCGAGTGTGAATGACGAAAGGGAGAACTGTACACAAACTGAGTGCTGAATTCTACGATTGGGGCAAGTATGGTTTGTAACTTAACTTTGATATCATTTTCAGATATGCTGATTGCAGGGTAGACTCTCTCACTACCAGGACCAATTTGAGTTTGTCATACAAGAAAAATAATTTGCCTCTCCAAACTTAACTTGTCATCAACCTTCTCCGCTCACAAAACAGTAGTTTCTTTGGCAAGCGGTCTTCCTTTTGATTATAACTCTCTTGTACGGGGTACTATCACCTTTTTTCTTTTGTTAAATTATGTATCATTATGTTTATTTAGAGACAAAGAAAGTTATAGGAGAACGATTGTCGGTGCTGGTATAAAGTATATCCCGCTTACAAATCTACGATCCATATTCTCGTACCTTTTGTAGTCTCTTCACGTTCATTTGTAACATAGTTAACTCGTCTTCACACTTTTCTCTTATTATGGAATATTCGATTTCAGCTTTTTCTTGCTCCTGGAAGAAAATAACACTGCTAATGTACAAGACGCATGTTACTAAGTTACTTCTCTCCGCTGATCTCAATACAACTGGATTGTTGTAATGCTCATTTGTCACATACTGAAAAAAGTGTTTCCACCCCAGCTATCGTAAGAAGAGGGTGTTGTTGTAAATAATGTTCAACAAAAATAATTCTGGATGGTCTCGCAATTTCCGATAGTTTTTTTATAGAATATTTTGGTGTTTGTCAAAAATTTGTTGGTTGTTGGAAATGTCGTTAACCCTTTACCCAACGTAACGACCAAAACCAGCCAACGCTATTCTCAAAACTCGCCAATTAATTTTCATTATTTTTTCATTTTTTGTCTCAAAAACATAGGTTATGACCCCTCATTGGAACGAGCTCGTCGAGCTCGTTCCAATGAGGGGTCGTAACCTATGTTTTTGAGACAAAAATGAAAAAAATTAGTTATTCAAGAATTTGTTTTTGCAAGTGTCGTCTGCTTTTCATGTTGGGTAAAGGATTAAAAGTATATACTTCGATGTCGGTGAAAAATGAATGCGTTGATGTGCGTATTTTTCGCGGCAATGCAAATTGAGTATTTAGAAAACATTTCAGTTATTATTGATAAAAACAAATACCGAGATTGGAAAGCTGATATCGTATAATTAGTTTTCGTTTTTGGTAAATACCATGGCATTTGATGAAGTAAAAGCTGTTGCGTTGTGACTGCAGTCGTAGCGTAACAGCTGTCACTTCACAGCTTACAGCGTAACGTCAAAACATCGTCAATTAGGAGGAGTTATCGCATTGATTGATTTGGCGCCATCTTATGGGTTGAAGGGAGAGGGCATACTGAATTGCGACGTTTTCGCTGACTTTCCAGCAACCCAGTGGTACAGGGATCAGTACTTCTTCCTCACATTACAGTTTGCATTGATCACTTCTGTCCTTTAAAGCTAAACTAAAATACATTTCCTTTTTATATATTTTGTCTTTTTTTATTGCCTAGTACCCTCTCTACTTCATACGATGCTTTGCACCTTCAAAGTACCTACTTACTGTGGATCTAGGTTGGCATCTGATTTCGTCCTTTGTTTTTGTAGTCTGAATCTGAGATTTGGTAAAGTGTCCTTAATTTGTTCCGTGTCAAAAAAGATGTTTTCCTTCTATTGGAAATAGTTTTTGCCACCGTCTAACTTTTAAGATATATAATTTTTTGGACAAGCTTTGTATTCAGTTTGGAGTACATAAGTTGTCTTTTCATAGGGATTTGTTTTGATTGCTTATTCAGCATGTATAGACACGATTTGCCTGGAACAAAACAATCATAGAGGACAGACAGCAAGACATCGAATAATCGTTCGAAATGAGGTTTAGTTAGATTGAGCTAGAAACATTATATGTTGTTGTTGTTGTTTCATTTTCCTGTAACAAATTGTTCGGATTGGTAGCCTTTCAACCATTTACCTAACATGAAAAGCAGACGACACCAAAATTTTTGAATAATTAATTTTCATTTTTTGTCTCAAAAACATAGGTTTTGACCCCTCGTTTGAACGAGCTCGACAAGCTCGTTCCAACGAGGGGCCATAACCTATATTTTTGAGATAAAAAATGAAAAAATAATGAAAATTAATTGACGATTTTTTAGAATAGCTCTGCCCGGTTTTGGCTGTTACGTTGGGTAAAGGGTTAAATTTCAGGTGTCCTCATAGGGTTCAAAATATCACATCCACGAACCAGGGTAGTATCGATAGACTCTATTATATTTTAAAACTCATTGACTCCAGGTTACTAAAACTCCATCTTAGTCATTTAAAACCAAAGTTTTGGATGTCAAATAGGTCTCAGATTTTCTTTATAGAGCACAATGTTACATCTATTTTTGAGAGAACCTGGACTGAATGGAAATGTCGGTGTAGCTTTCTTGTCAGTCCAGTATTCCTGAAACTTATCATCTCAGGTAAAGTTATTGAACGGTTATAAGGGAATCTACAGCGCGGACCGAATTACCAGTGAGCACTCTCGGGAAGTGGACGTTCTTTAACTTTCAAATGCTGTGAAAACAGAAATTTGAGACAAGTAGTTCAATCCGGAGATTCGTTTGCTAACACTCCGTTTTGGTATTGTTTTGTTTTGTGTTTTTTTTAGACTGACGTAATTGTCTTGGCAGAAACTGTTGATAACTCACTCTCTGTTGGTTTTATATATTTGTAGAAACAATTACTGAAAATTCAACTCTACTAACCAACAGGCCAGTGAAGTTGGATTGTTACCGATGTTTCTTAACAACAGGTTTTGTTGTTTGCTATTGATATCTACACACCGAATAAAAGGAAAAAACGTCTTGTTGCCCCGTTGGATGAGGTTTATATCGTTGTATTAACCTGATCGTTCTACTTTAGTTCGTTCCAGTTGAGATTTTCAGAGAAGACGATCTGCCCTAGTTCAGAGTGAACAGCGACCATGTTGTATTCGAATTGTTGAGACCAATTATTCGTAGAGATAAACCAAGGGGTTGAACGGGAAACTGATTCGATCAGCAGCATGGTTGCTTCATTCGGCAGTAGGCAATGTAATGTGAAATACAGTTCTGCCGTTACAAAAGAGGTCAGAGACTTTCGACCGGATCGTGATTGGTTCACGATCTGGTTTAAATTCTCTGCTCGATATTCTGTCCTTAGCAACAGAAAGAATCTCACCCGTGGAAACTAAAACGATATTATTGCATTCCACAAGTCATTTGTGTTCGTTTTTCTTGATTAACCCTTTACCCAACGTAACGGTCAAAACCGGCCAGCGCTATTCTCAAAAATCGCCAATTAATTTTCAAAATATTTTCATTTTTTGTCTCAAAAACATAGGTTATGACCCCTCGTTGGAACGAGCTCGTCGAGCTCGTTCCAACGAGGGGTCATAACCTATGTTTTTGAGACAAAAAATGAAAAAATTTAGTTATTCAAGAATTTTTTTGGCAAGTGTCGTCTGCTTTTCACCTTAGGTAAAGGGTTAAGACTTGACTTTGCAAAGTGCTATTTATAAAATCGCAGACCACCGGTGTAAACGTTACGCGGCAATATCCCTATCCAATCGCGATCCGATCGGGAAAGAGAACGAAGGCACAGTTTTGTGGTAAGTCATGTCAACAGTACCTCTTTCTTGACTCTAGCTGCAACCTTTTGCATCTGGTGTTCCATTTCGTCTTCCATGTTGTGTAGATGTTCTTCATGCTGATTTTTCTCTCTAAAATAGGACAACAAAACATGTATTCGGGAGGTAAGCAATATACGTAATCTGATCCCTGACCCCAAAGAACAAAAGCGGAGGAAGTTCAGAGAAAGCAGAAGAGTGGGGGTACTGCTATCAAAGACGCCGTTGGCTTACAATGCTTGGGACCTATAGACTGTTAAACATACAGATAATTGACGATTTTAAGTGCATTCTTATGGCCGATTTAAGCTATCGCTTGCAGGTAACAATGGATTGGTGCGTTCTATTGTAATTTGAGAGTAAGAGTGACAAAAGTCCAGTCAACGTTATGCTAGCATATTTCATCGAAAAGATGCTTGACAACTTATTCACGAGTACCGACATATATTAATTCACCTATGGGCGAAGGAAGCGGAGGCGCAGGGGGTACGTGCCCCTCCCAAATTGTTCTTGAAATATTTGAGAGAGGGAGCGAAAAAGACAGACAGACAGGTTACGCTATCATTATCTTTACCAACGCGTCATTACAATCTTATTAGGAATTAGCAGGAGTCTTTACCCTTGAAATGTCGTCCGGTGAGTTCCAGTGTGTTCTATGTGCCAATAGGCACATAGAACACACTGGAACTCAGGGGACGATGTGACAAAGAAAATTCCTCGTTAATTTGATTCTTTTATAGGCTTCAGTTTAAAGTGGAGAAAATGCGCACTTTTGGCGCCATATTTAACAAATTCCCCCGACGGGCTGAGACAATATTTGGCACTGTGGGGAATTTTGTTAAATATGGATCCCAAAATGTGCATTCTTCTTAATGTAAAGGTGCGTGAGTCCCAAACATAGCTTTATGTATTGTATTCCTACCATGCTGCAAATGCTCATTGGACAGCACTGATATATATTACTGTGTTTGTGCCCGGATATGATTGTGGTACCCAGCTCCCTACAATTTAAAATGATTCTTGCGTCCCTGAATTCACCACGTTATGAATGAAAAACAATAACTACCCAAAGCTGGGGGAACAATCGTTGTCGTGTTGAAATCAAAGTTCAGTGTAGTGAAAGTACCTAAAATGAATGTGGAGTCTTTCTCAGAACGTTGGAGGTATAGTGAGTGTGGACAAATATGCGCCCAGGTATTGAATGCGTTTATGACTGTATTGTAACTCCAAACCACCCACATGTATTTTACAAGAACACATATTCCATTATGCACAAATATTTTGGCTTGCGGAACCTATGCAGTTGTGAAAAGAAAGTACCCATGTCTTCAGTGTGTTTCTAACAGTCGTTAATTTGTATGACACATTACATCATATACTTCTTAGTGTCAAAAGTTTGGTATATGGTAGAGGAAGTGGGGAGGACTGTGTTCATAACACTTCGTACGGTTATTATTTAACCCCTTCCCCAAAGCATATTATATCAGAAATCCTTATATTAATTATTAACTTTTTTCAAAAGTTTCAAAACAATTCAACAAAACTATAACATGTGAACCCTAAATGAAACGAAAGAGGGGTCACATGATACGGTTTTGTTGGAAAAAAAAATTAAAATATATTTTAAACTACTCAATTTGTATCTTACGAGAACAGATGGTTGATACTTTACTTGACGTGACGTCCATATGCTTCATAACCGTCCAACGCGAATCTCAAAAAATTTCATTCAGATATTATCATTTTCGCATTTTCCCCCACCACAACTTATGACACCTCGCTGGAACGAGCCCTTTAGACTGTACCGATGCGGGGTCATAAACTATGCTTCGAAGTAAAAATGGATAATAGCCAGTCATTTAAAATTTGACATAAACTAAATTACGAAAGTAAATTAACAAATAAGGTGCTATGTTGTGGGACAGTAAAACGGTTTTGAAACGTTAAGAGTTAAAAAATAAACCCGAATTTAGAGAAGTATAAAATTTTTCTTTTTGTCTTGGAAATACCTGTTTTATTGTGTCAACCATCTACTTGTTGGGGTCTTGAAACCGAATAAAAGGTCACACTAAAGGCGTCACCCAATAACATTCTAGCAATATTTTAAAGTTTCTCAGTAGGTTGCAGAAAGAACAAAACCTTTCTACCAGCCTCTGACATTTCATTGATTTTTCACACTGGTTTAGTAATGTACTATTCTTTTTGTAACTTCAGCGTATGAAGTTCATTTTACAGCTTGAAAATATAATCAATTATGCTTCCCTGACCGTCGTATATTATGAATAAATACTGGCTTAAAGTCAGTTGTTGTTTAGTTCGTTATCTTACCAGCTCACCGAGCAATTCGTTTAACCCTTTACCTAACGAATCGCCCACAACCGCCCGCGTAATATGCAAATTCAGCAGTTGAAAAAATATTATTTTTCAAAAAATTTCAACAAAACCATATCATGTGACCCCTCGTTGGAACGAGCTCGTCGAGCTCGTTCCAATGAGGGGTCACATGATATGGTTTTGTTGAAATCTTTTGAAAAATTTAAAAAAAATATATTTAAAATAATAAATTTTGATATCGTCTGCGTTGGGTAAAAGGTTAACAGCAGTAACTTCGCAACATTCATCTCAGTACAACTGGATTTCCGAAACGTCAGTAAAAACCACGCAACCCAGTCTGCTCACCCTCACCACACCATCCCATAAGATGGCGTCAAGTCAATCAATCAGTGGTGGAAACGCCTCCCATCTATGAGGCTTGATGACGTGAACGCTGTTGCGCTGTCACTGTAGTCACAGCGTAACAACTTTCACTTCATCAAATATAATGGTGTTTATTAGTGTTTAACTTGCACGAAAGCAAGTTACAGTGTACCAACTGTCCAATCTCGGCACTTGTTTTTTTTGTCAGTACAAACTGAAATATGTTGTAAAAAACTGTATTGCCGTGAAAAATGTTCATATCATCAACATATTTATTTCTCACAGACATCAAAGTACGTTCCTCAATAATCGATCGGCCATTTCGAGGTGTCGTGAAACCCCTAGTCGGTCATATTTGCGATGCCCTTGGTTATATTTTCGTTATTAAATTTCTTTCACTTGAACATACAGATATTTGTGCCAGGCTTGGTGATTTTTTTTAAAAAATCGATTTTTTTTTTTATTTAAATCAGATTTTTTTTTATTTAGATCGATTTATTCGATTTTTATTTTCATACCATAAAATGTTCACCAGAGGATAGTTTCTTCCACATGCTTCCTTTAGATAAGAGAAACAGATAGTATTGGTAGCGTGTTATATCAAAAGCTACCCCAAAAATGGACACAAATAACTGATACTAAAACATGTGTTACCCCCATTTCAGTCTTTGGAGCCTACATTAATTGAGAATTATTTTTCGTTTGGTTTTTAGTGTTTTCTCTGTTCGCTATTCACCTAATTAATTACTTTTTTGACACACAGTGCTGTGATCACGAATCTGGTCAGATTCCGAATCGATCACGACGCACTTACACCAGGAGACCGCGGTTTTCTCAATGGTATACTGCGAAGACAAGAAAAACAAAGGAATATACAGTATGGTCGTCGTGAAAGAAGTCAAAATCCACGCGATGGCAATATTTCCACGCTAGCGTTAACAGTCAATCTCCGACATAAAACAATGGAATCACCCATCCGTGGATTTTCACCATTCCACGGCGGCTGTACTGTAACACCTTAGATTAAATGTCTCGTATATCTTTTACAAAAGGCAGGATTCTACACTGTTGCGGGAAAGAAAGCGGACAAATAATGACGAACATATCGTGACCCAGTCGCGATTTGGTCGAAATTCTCTCTCTGCTTCTACGACCACAGCGGTGTATTAATTCGATCCTGACCGACGGTAGCCGTGTTTTATACCATAATCACCTATTCTAAATCTATATATAAAAAGCCTGTGACTTACATTATAACTTTACACACCAACCGTGGTGAACACGTCGTGTCTATGACGAACACGCCACCAATGAGATTTCAAATGTTAAAATTTGCACCTACAGTGGAACTACATCCAAGCTGACCTTTGGTGACCTCGACTTGAATGCAAACTTGTCTACATTTATCGCCCGTCGCCTCGCGAAGAGTGAAATGAAAGCGGCAATTATTTATTACGTTTTTAAATGAGTTTACCTCATAAGATACCAAATATTAACAAATATGCGTTGTCTTGTGTTTTTCCATTTCGTTTCGGCGATAAAAAGTATCGCCCACTTGTGGTGATGTAAACAAAAACAGATTCGCACGTGTGTACGACTCCTGCTCAGGAAAATCGAGAAGAAATAACAGCGACTCTTTATAATCTGACGATCATGGTATAAATAAAATATACTCAAAGTAGCTTGGTGTACCAAATGTTCACCACTCGTGGTGAACATTTGGTACACAAAGCTACTATTGGTATATTCTACATGTGTCCTTGAGCAACATTTCATCCTGATTTCCCAGGTGGCGCTGTGTATTGAGTCGTACTGCACGTCGATGGTGCACTTATCTTCAAGCTCTGCTAAGTCTGTTTGGAGCTGGAGAGTCTATTAGTTGTTCCTCCTTGCTCGGTGGTTCTCTCTCGGTACTCCGGTTTCCGCCACCCGTTAAACTGTCCGACACGATGTAACCCCGGCTGTTGAAAGTGTCGTTAAACACCAGTAAACAAACAAACATCGTTCTTCTACAGCGATCGTGATGTTCGGTGATCCCGGATTATAAGAATACCGCTTTCCAATTTTATACTAATCTCGTGGACGAATAGGAAAGAGGCGTTTCCTTTGTGAAGAAATTTTTCCTGTGCAAACAGATCAGTTGCAAACAAATTGCCACAAGAGAGTTTATATTTTGAAGATCGTAGAATCAATAAATTATAATTTTACCGGAAATATTATTCCAATAGAGAACAATGGTATAGTGCAGATGATATGAAGCGATTTGAAATGTCCGCCTGGTACATTGTGTTCGTTTGGAAAATTTTCCCAAAATTTGACAAAAAGCCGACGTTGAGCATGTTCGTCAAGTCCGATATTCTTCTACAGATTTCCGCAATTTTCGTTACTGTTTACAAATTTTAGAGGCACCGGAGATAATCTCTTTTTTAAATTTCGCACATACAGTACGTGGAGAGTGTATTATCACTAAATCACCCGCAGGGTGGAGATTCCACCCAAGCAATAATTGCAAATTTGTTGCAAAGCATAACCAGCACAAGCAAAGTTTCAGCCATTGGACCTCCGGGTTAAACCCGGAGGTCCATTGGCTGATACATTGCTTGTGTTTTTTGTCGATATGAACAAAATTTGAAAGTTACAGCTTGGTTGATAACCCCACTTTCTCTCTCTCTCTCTTTCTCTCTCTCTCTCTCTCTCTCTCTCTCTCTCTCTCTCTCTCTCTCTCTCTCTCTCTCTCTCTCTCTCTCTCTCTTGCCTATTTTTATTTGGCAGAAAATATCAGTGTAAATCTATTTGTAAAGTTTTGTACATTATTTAATTGCTACCATTATTACAATAATTATATTACTAAATGTTACATGTAATGGAGAGGAGGGTTTGCTAAGTGTTGAGCACGTGTCCTCCAATCCTTTTGCTATGCTTTTGTTGGCAAATAAATATGTTTAAACTAACCCCACTCCGCGGGTGATTTAGTTACAATTACACTGTACGTAGATTTTTAAAAAAATTACGCAAATATTTTCTAATCGGAGACTGTTCACCAGACGGATATATCCAGCCGCATCAGTCCCTATTTTTTATGTACGATAGATCAATCAATATTTCATCCAGGATCAATGTGGTTCACTGACTGCAAAACTTCAATATATTTCTAAAGTAAACATGAAACTTACTTGTTGAACGATTCTTCCAGTCTTTTGTTATCACTATGTACTTGACGCACATCTTTAATAATATCGACGATAATACCTTCGAACTGTGTGACTAGATATTCCGTCCCGGATGAATGCAGCTTCTGGTATACATCCACAACCTTTTCGTGACTACAAAATTAAAATTTAAAAAT
Source organism: Pictodentalium vernedei (assembly GCA_031216915.1). Taxonomy (NCBI): domain Eukaryota; kingdom Metazoa; phylum Mollusca; class Scaphopoda; order Dentaliida; family Dentaliidae; genus Pictodentalium; species Pictodentalium vernedei. The sequence goes on along the minus strand of CM062289.1, from coordinate 66,631,415 downwards.
GTTTTTCTAATAAGTTAAATAATGTTTTTTGATTTTATTCATCATTTCCCTAAGGTACAGTATGACTGCTAGGGACTGGTCACCTTCCATTGGTGGGCAATATTTCCACGGACCCAATAGTATTCGATTTCAAACACTAATTATAGAAATTATGTTAAAACATTTGATTAAAGAAGCACCGGGTAGAACCCGGTGCTTCTTTAATTAAAATGTTGCTGATGATGATGATTTTTGTAATAATAATTTGTAATAATTGAACTTTTTTTTCGGTTCATGTGTTTTCAGATAAAACGATTGGCTCACACGATTCTGTTTTTTCTTTTCATAACTCAATGAACCGAAAAAAAACAGAATTAGGTCCGCCCCCAGCCACGCCCCTAAAATACCAGTCTTCGGAGTTGCAACATGGTTTCAAATCAATAGAAGTTAGAACACTGGCACGTTCTAAATCTGAAAAATAAAAATAAATTTATATTACTAATTTATCACCATGAAATTATTTATAAAATATTTAAATGACCGTGGTGGATCAATTTTTATTTTTCTTCACAACTGTATTTATTTGACATTTCAATTTTTACGCACACTGGGTGATCGTCTGCGTTCATCGTTTCACCCAAATCGATTGTAAACAATGGCTGGTCACGACGAATACGGCAATTTTGACATTGCAAATTTGAATATGACAATGTCATCTGGCTTTATATCTAACTCCACTTTTACAAACTGTGTTTTTCAGTTCTCGGGAAACGGTCAAAACCAAAATACAATGTAATACTGATGGTCTACTTCCACCTACCACGGAACGTAACTTTTACGTGAAGTGAACAGTTGAATGAAATTTGAGGGAGGCGTGGCTTATGACGTTTTCTTTGCATTACGTAATTCATTGGTCAATAAAAAATTTAATGACATAAGTGCATTTGATTTGGAAAGTGTGTCAATTGCTACCTGCATTTAAATAATATACGCCCTCTTTTATGCCAGAAAAATATAATGTCTACCCGTTTTAGTTTTTAAGTCTTTGTTCGCTGAAGTAGAGGACGACTAACACTATTTATTTATTTGGGTCGCGAACGTTTAATTATAAGGAATGATCGTTTCTTTTTGTCTATTTCTTGAGTTATGAACCCCAAAAAACAAAGTCCAAACTGTGTAAATGGGCTACTACGCCCATTTACACAGTTTGGACTTTGTTTTTGGGGTTCATAACTCAAGAAATAGACAAAAAGAAACACGATCATTCCTCAAATAAAACAAATTTTGAACAACAAATTGCGACAACCAAACTAATCTAGCCCTCAACCTGTTCACCTTCGTAGTGGAGACAGATCAAATAGCGAATCTTTGGTCACATCTTACGACTAAAGAGTTTTTACACCCTGCTCTTTCCAAATTCAATATGATTGCAACGAAGGATTGGTGAAGCTAAAGCTTGCCAACCCCCCCCCCCCCCCTCTCTCTCTCTCTCTCTCTCTCTCTCTCTCTCTCTCTCTCTCTCTCTCTCTCTCTCTCTCTCTCTCTCTCGCTCTCTCTCCCCCGCTCCCTCTCTCTCAAAACTATTTCTGAAAAACGTTCCGACAGGGAGAGGGCGAGAGGGACCCCTGTGCCTTCTCCTCAGATCCTACGTCCCTGATGTGGACGGGTTCGTCTAGCCCGTTCAATAAGGAACCCTAAGCTATGTTTTGGATGGAAAAGAAATGTTTTAGTTATTTAAGAATTTTTTTTCTCACATGTCTCGTTTTCTAATAGTGGTAGGTAAAATTGAAAGAGCTAGCTATTCGATTCATATCATCACAAAACAGTTGGTAAATTATGGGTAGATGTTATGTCGAATTCTCATAATATAATCGTCGCGCGCGGATTAAAATCTAAAAATTACTCTTCTTGTAAGACTTCAAAGAAATCGATATTTCGCAACATTATAATATTATTTTATTCGCATCACTTATGCGCTGTTCGCGATAGTTCTGATAGGTTAAACAACATATTGCAACTTCTTTTGACTAACAAAAGTCGCGATTGTTGGTGGAGTATTCTCTAAATGAACTACAACTTTCTCAGGTGAATATTTTGCACAAAATATTTCTCATATTTTTTAACAACTTTGAAAGTGCATGTCATTTGCTGCCAATGAATGAAACGGCGTTTTCGCGAAATTATCATTTTAGACAAGGGATATTATCCCACGGTTCCACTCAACATCCATCTCGGGTATTACTCCGCTTGTTTCTAACAATCCTATAGATTTTGGCCTGAAAACCACGAGAAATGGTACGTATCACATAATGTGTTCCGATTCCGTATCATATAGGCGACTTAATCTGATTCTGTATCATATAGACGACTCGTTTCCGGTAACGCGACGGGCTATCATAAGAGGCGCATGAATATAAATATAATAATAAAAATGTCAAGAGCTTGATAAACAGCTATCGACTTTTCACGAGTTTTCTCTGAGAATATCATGGTATTCTCTGAGAATGCCATATTTACCCTGACAATCCGGTTTTCGGTCGAGCAGTGTGTAATTGGTTGCAACTGGTACACGGCCAATATTATAAGTTATTGTAAGTGTTATGAATTGACGGTAAGATGGTCTGCGGTTTGTGGGTCGGAGCTTATGTTCAACTAGGCAAAAAAGGTTTGGGGAGACGAAAATGTTCCATGTCGTCCTTTGAGTTCCAATGTGTTCTATGTGCCTACTGGCACATAGAACACATTGGAACTCAGGGGACGACGTGTCACTGATTGACGACCGCTGGGTGGTTTTGGGGTGGGTTTTCCGGTTTGGTTCCGGTTTTTATTGCAAACCGAAACGCAAAACCCAGCAAAAAACGGCCGAGCTGTTTTGGGGGGCATAAACTGGTCAAACTACCTGACTGGTGGGAATTGGACAAGTGAACCCGGTGGAATCGCATCATTTAGTCCAACCGACAAAGGGGTGAATACGTCGCGTTCTCATTGTCACATTTTCTCCCGTATTGCATCGTCAACCGGACTCCACACCGGGCTCTACACCGGACTCCACCGGACTCCTCCGGACTTCGCCGGACGATTCAATAAGGAAGAACATGTGACAATGAGAACGTAACATAGATTAGATGAACTTTATTCATCTGTTAACCTATTTTATATCTTTCTGACTGAGTTGGCTTAATAACTGATCCACTAGAACCCCTGCCAATGATAAAAAGGGAAGTTAGGTTGAACACAATTGTAATACGTACAGACTGTTTTTTTGTTGTTGTTGTGAGCGGTGTGGTACATACTATTGCGGACTTTTTCAAGTAAAGGAGTCTGAAATGTAATTTATACCATCATTACCTATTTAATTTAATCTTGTTTTACAAGGATTGGCGAACAAGTTATGCAACTTATATTAACGCATCTCCTTGGCCCAATGGCGTACGTGTGTGAGATGACCTTCATAGCGGCAACTTCGTGGCCTAGCTCTTCTCGAATACTACGAAGGTATCTTTAGCCTGCACGGAGTGTGTCTCTCTCCGCACAGAGGACAGCCATTTTACGTCCCCACCCGATAGGACGATACGCTGTGACAGCATCAACCCCACAATTGATGCTGACAGAGAGTGTTCAGACACCTCGAGAACTTTCCCCGACCGGGGATCGATCCCGGGACCTCTGGCATGAGAGACCAGCGCATTTATCCACTCGTCCATCATTCTCAACTATATATAAAAAGCCTATGGCATAATTTTTAGCTTTACACACCAACGTGGTGAACACGCCAGTAATGGGATTTCAATAGTTAAAATTTACATCTACAGTGGAACTACATCCAAGCTGACCTTTGGTGACTTCGACCTGAATGAAAACTTGTCTAAATTTATTGCTCGTCGCCTCGCAAAGAGTGAAATGACATCGGCAATTATTTATTACGTTTTTAAATGAGTTTACCTCATAAGATACCAAAGATTAACAAACACTGTCTCTTGTTAATAAAGCATCCATAACTCGAAATAGTATGTTATTAAAATGAAAAAGGCCCTGTGATTTGCGCATTTCTTTTTCCATTTCGATTCGAAAATAAAATTTCCAGCGGAAGTACCGCCCACAGTACTCATGAAAACAAAAGTAGATTTGCACGTATGTACGTCTACTGATCAGTAAAATCGGGAAAAAATAATAGCGGCTCTTAATAAACTGACGATTATGGTATAAATAAAATATACCCATAGTAGCTTGGTGTACCAAATATTCACCACTCGTGGTGAAGTGGTGTTAACCACTCGTCGAAGACTCACGGTTAACACCACTTCACCACTCGTGGCGAACATCTGGTACAGCAAGCTACTATGTTAAATTTTATATTTCTTTTTTTTTGTTCTTAACACATAGAAAAAAACTGAACCCAAACCGAGGCTTTGTCCTAAAACCGAATCGGAATCTGAAAACTCGAATCCTCCCAGTTCTAAACCAACAATGATTCAGTCAAGAGAGAAAACATTTGAAACCTTGATCCAAAGAAACGCAATTTCCTTGTTTTACAGGTTTTTACATTTTTAGAAGACGTTGTTAAATGTGTGGTACTTGCGTGACTCGATGTTCAGGGAGGGTGGGTGGTTAACCCGACATGCTTCCATACTTAATCGCCTGTTTTTCTACTTGTAGTCCTTAGTATCAAAGAACTCACTTTCCAATCGACGACTATTCGAGTTTGTGTCGGCGCCAGAGTAGTAACAATCCCCATCAGAGCGTAAGATTGCACAATTCAGGCCAATTATCCGATCTGGACATTTTCCGGACATACGTGGACAACCGACATTGGGTCGGTGCCGGTAGTTCACTATAGTACGGTCACCGTGGACTGGTCGTAATCCACGCGTGGGCAGTGATGCCCACGCTTGCGTTTACCAGGTATAAAAATCAGCAGAAGCAAAATTTTAATTAATGAAGCACCGGGTTGTACCCGGTGCTTCATTAATTAAAATTTTGATAATATGTGTTCTTACAATTAGTGTATGCTATCTGATATTTAACGTTCGTGGAAATTTTACCCCTCCGAGGAATGTGGCCAGTCCACGGCTGCTGTACTTTAATATCCTAAAATCGTACAGATTAATTCTCTGGTCACAATTTTTACATTGTTTTCTGCAAGCGGATCCCAGAACCTCCTCTTACATTTCAACCCTCACCCTTTCCATTCAAAGTCTCTCCGCAGCTCATTTGTGGATGGGAAGTACCACAGACAGATATATCCAGTACCTTCAAACCAGATGACGATGTCCTCTAAAGTCAGGCCACTTATTAATATGGTATGTTAGCAAATGTAATGGTTTTCGCTAGTCTATCTTTTACGTGTTTACTACGACCAATTGTGGCTTAGTCTATTTGTTCTGTGCAACAATCGTCCAACCAGAATGTTTCTAGTTGGAAGATGATGGTTGCGGTTAAAAACTTGTCCCTATATACCGATAAATTCTGTCTTTTGATTGGTCAGAATGCCATGGACAAATCGCCATGGCAAATGGTTCACCCAACATCCAATGTATATGAGAGCGTGCAACATCCATGGTATAAGCGAACGCGAAACTTCGGGGGTATATGAGTGAAATGAAAGCTTTTCGCATTCACTCGCCTGAGTATAAAAATCGAACCCAAAAACCTGAAAATTGTCACAAATATTATCAGATTTCCGACAATTCGATCATGTTTTGCCGTTATAAATCAAATAGTAAGTTAATTAAATGAAACAACTTGAGAAAAATAAAATAAGAGCAAATATCGTCCCCTGAGTTCGAATGTGTTTTATGTGCCGTAGGCACATAGAACACGCGTAAACAGTATTTCGTTGACATATCGTCCCCTGGAACTCAGAGGACGATATGTCAACAAAATACTGTTTACGCGTTTCCTTACCGACCCAAGGGATATAACTCTATCTATTGTCTTCTGCGTTTATAAAAACAAAAAATATTCACGAATTTGGTCCAAGTGATTACGGTGCGTGAGAAATGCGTCCACAATTTTTTCTCCACTATGCTTCTATTGTGTTTCAAACGGGACGAAAACGTTATCACCGTCAACATGTATGGTATATGGAAATTTAATACCTGGCTGTCTCATTTAAACACTTCGCCTGCGGCTCTGTGTTTAAAAACCGAGATCCAGCTATTAAATCTCCATATACCATATATGTTGGCGGAGATAACTTATAATATCTAGACCCAACCGGCTGAGGGTTAAATTTATTGGCCGATTGCAAATAATGTTTTCACATTTGATGATAATGCACAATATATCAGGAATGTCTGTATATTGACACATTTGCATACTATGAATTAATTTCTAAACTCCTGTTTGTAATCATAATCTATATCTATGCTCCGCGTCTGTGCTCTGAAGTTATGTTAGTTTATTTAAGCAACATGTGTACATAGTAACATTCCAGAATGTAGCTAATGAGCTTGAACAGAGTTAGAATGTTGAGAAGCTGCAAGTTGCGCGTCGATGCTCGGTGGTTCTCTCCGGGTACTCCTGCTTCCTCCATCCGTAAAACTGTCACGGTCACGATTAGCCATTGTGCATAAGTATGTGACATTAAACACAGAAATAAAGTACACTGTAACATGTCCGCAATTATAGGCTCTATCGATAAATAGGTTATCTCCACCTGATTCCGCGAACTCATCTGCGCTGTGGGGGCTAATATAAATACTTCCGTTTGGTATGCGGCATTGTTTGTTTCAGAGGAGCCCGCTATGGTTGGCAATGTGGTGCTATTGAATCGCGTTGTCAGAACTGCGATCATACTGATGGAAAGATCATTCAGCTGCGTCCGCTGTATCCCATAACTAGTTTACACCTGCAAGTTTTAACGGGCATCCTATCGCTTTGTGTGGCGTGCAATGCACAAGCCGATGTTGGTGGTCGAGTCATGGTGATTGTCATCCACAACGCCTGCACATATCAGAACAATCCGTGTCCCCCTCCACCAAACCACTCCGGCTGGGGTGGGCTGGTGAACGAGTATCCCGTGGTGTTTCCTTTGAAAATCTTTTAATAATGCTGTTAAGTGGAACCGACATGTTTACAAAAACGCAAATCAACCGGCTGTAGTTAGCCCAAGAACGACAACTCGCTTTTCTGATAGACGCAACATGCTGAACGTGCTTCCACGTCGTTCAATAGTTTGAAGTGAGAGCCATTTATTTATTTTTATTTATTTATTGGGGTTTAACGACACTTCCGACAGCCAGGGTCACCTCGTGTCGAACAGTTTTACGGGTGGAGGGAACCGGAGTACCCGGAGAGAACCACCGAGCAACGACTAGCAACTACTAGAGTCTAACTACTAACGCCACACAAGCAGGGTTACCATTGGTTGAAGACAAGTGCATCATGGACGTGCAGAACGCCCTAGTACACGGGGCCATCGTGCCCCCACATGGAAAATCAGGATCATGTGCCTTGTACAGGGACACAACGCAGTTACCCCTGGCAGGGTCAAACCGTGGACCTTTTGGTTTGAAAAGAAGTGAGAACCTTGAGAGATAAGCGGCAAGCACTCGCAGACGAATTTCAGAAGAACTGCTCCTCATTTCCACCTATCAATGATTTATGGGTGGAGTTCAAACGTCCCTTCTAAATTTACATCAACCATGATGCGACCGAAACAGCCGCATAAGCAGCAGACGCAAAAGGAGGGCACACAAGATCACTCAGAGAGCACGTGGCTAGGATCGATTTCGCAAGCTCCTACCATAGAAGAGGAGGGTATGGAAAGCTGCATACCTCACTTATATCAACAGCACGATACACAAAGGCAGTGGAAACTGCAAGAAACTCTTCTCATTCATCAAGAGCAAGAAATCCGATGGTTCTGGCGTGTCACCGCAACGTGACGAAGGTTCGCTCCACTCAAAGTCCAAGACTGTTTTCACTACTCATGACTCCACATGTACACTAGATTTGGGTTACATCCGTTTTTGCCCTGCGCATGAAATCCGTGCCAATGAGAATGGAGTGTGGGGCCTGTGGGCGCTCTTAATATCCCAAACCCGAACAAAGTCAGTAGTCCTGACAACATCTCATCACGTTTCCTCAAGTTATCCTCACTAGTCCTATGGCCAGCTTACACTATCATCATTGAAGCATCAAGTGATCCCGGAAAGATTGTGTAAAACAATATTTATCGCGCTTTATTCAAGAATTACCGTCCCGTTATTTATTTATTTACTTATTAATTTATTGGTGTTTAAGGTCGTATATTTATGCGCAATGGCTAATCGGGACCGTGACAGTTTTACGGGCGGATGAAGCTGGAGTACCAGGAGAGAACCACCCAACATCGACGAGCAACTATCAGCTCCTCAACATTGTAACTCTGTCCAAGCTCCGCTCAAGCAGCACCATCGACGTGCAGTACGCCTTAGTACACGGCGTCATCGTGCCTCCATGTAGGCAACCGGGATAAAGTGCCTTGCCCAAGGACACAACGCGGGTCGTCCTGGACGGGGATCGAACTCAGCACCTCTAGCATAGAAGTCCAACAGTCCACCACTGAGCCTCCGGGCTCCCTACCGTTTCCGTTTCTCTAATATCAGTGTGCTTCAAGATAATAGAACATATTCTCAGTCAATGTTCACACTGTCTGGTGCTAATTTAACCAATTGTTCTAAAAAAATTTGATTTGGGACCAAAAAATGTTCATTGGAGAAAATTTGGCACGACGAAAACTTCTTTTCACATGTGATGGAAATCCACTGTAGCATTAAAGAGCTCGATCAATGACAAAGCAAACAAAAAACACCCAAACCTACTTATTTTGTCAGTTGGGTCTGGACAAACTTTCAATGTTAAATGTCAGTGAGTGGCAATGGGGTATTATTTTTTCTTCAATAAAACACTGTAGATTATCACTTTTACAAAAGGAAGAGTTTAATTAGATACATACTTCATACCGTCGCGACTGACTCGCGACGGTATGAATTATTTATCTTATTTAATTCTGCCTTTTGTGAAGCCTCGCGACCCACCAAGCCCAGTGAATTAACAGTAATTAATCGATTAATCTGATATTGTCTTGGTGCATTTATTTATTTATTTATTTATTTATTTATTTATTTATTTATTTATTTATTTATTTGGGTTTAACGGCACATTAACAGCCAAGGCTATATCGTGTCGATGACAGTTTTACGGGTGGAGGAAGCCGGAGTACCAGGAGAGAACCACTGAGCACCGACGAGCAGCTACCAGCTCCCAAACACCGTAACTCCGCACTGCAGCACAGGCAGGGTTAGATTAGTTGAAGACATGCACACCATCGACGTGCAGTACGCCTTAGTACACAGCGTCATCGTTGCCTCGTGTGGGCAATCGGGGTGAAGTACCTTGTCCAAGGACACAACGCGGGAGTCCGAATCGATCGCTCAGATGGTCATCCATCCTAGGTCTAATCGGGCTCGACGTTGCTTAACTTCAGTGATCTGACGAGAACCGGTTACCGCAACGCCAACGAGTCCCCCTGTGTTGATGCAACAACAGATTTACGTACCGATATCATTCAATCTGGTTATTAATTGAGTCAGTGGCACTGATATAACTTGGTGACCGTCCTTTTTGCCTACCGAAGATTCCGACAGAACTTTCGAGTTCTGTCGGATTTTTCCGCGACCAGTTGTGCGGTCCCTCTTGAAATAAATGCCAGTTCATTCTTAGAAACGCGGTCAATTGTTTTGGATTGGGTAGCGAAGAACCACCCTCATTGGCACCAAAACCAAAACACTTTATTTGGCACTAAAATATCTTGAATGGCTAAAAACTTGGCACCAGATAGTTTCGGACCAGCGTGAACACTCTCCACAACCATGTCCATTGACCATCTTGAGAAGATTGACATCCTGTAAGATAAGCAGAATGGCCTTGGGGAAAGACGTTCGCATGAGAGCCAACTTATCTCAACCATCAGTGACTTGGCTAAGAGACTGAACTACAAACAACCGATCGACACCGAGCTTCAGCATAGCTTTCGGCAAGGTGTCTCATTGTTGAACTGCCATGGAACTAGATCAACAACTTTCGTTCCTAGAGATCTCAACAAGCTTTTCTTGACGGGAAAGGTCGGCTCAAGCACCGGTGACATCAGTAGTGTCTCAATGCACAAAGCTCGGACCGCTACTATTCCTGATCTATACTTACTGTCCAAAGTAGTGTCTACTACTAGACCTTTCGGAGATAATTGCCTTCTATACCGTGTCTTTAACGCCACAGAAGACACACATGCCCTCCAATAGGACCTAGAATACTTGCAGAAATGGGAATTCAATTGGCAGAGGAGCTCCAAGTGAGAAGGGATACAAATCGCCAACAAAAGTTTCCTGGAACATACGACATTCAGCTTCCTTGAAAAAGTCAAGCACCTTGGCTTATATATTGACCCTTTTAACTAAAGTAACGGTTCAAAAATGGCCAACGCTATTCTCAAAAATCGCCAATTACTTTTCATTATTTTTTCATTTTTTGTCTCACAATCATAGGTTATGACCACTCGTTGGAACGAGCTGGTCGAACTCGTTCCAACAAGGGGTCATAACCTATGCTTTTGAGACAAAAAATGAAACAAAATTAGTTATTCAAGAATTTTTTTGTTTGCAAGTGTCGTCTGCTTTTCATGTTAGGTAAAGGGTTAAATATGATTTTCTCCACAGAATTGCCATTTATCAAACTCGACAGATATGACTTCAAACTTGGCTTATATGACGTCATTCGCAACTGATATGAACCAAGCTTGGGTTGTTCCCTTTGGTGCGTTACAATGCCCAATCAAGGTGTTTGCATCGAAATCGTTCACCGTTATTCGTTGAATGCAACCAGAAACATTGGCGATACCAGACATATTGAAGAAGCCTGAAGTTGAGTTTTTTGTTTGGTGAGGAAATAATGATGAAATAGGTAAGGAGTAGGTGAATGAAGAGCAGAAAGTAGAGAGTTGTACAGAAAATTTAACGCATACTAAGATTCAGAGTCGTAAATTTGTCGAAGTGGGAGAAGCGTTTGTTCAGCTATCCGAACGTCTTGCCTTCCCCTGCGAACAAGGAGCAGAGGACAATTCGGACTTTGTGAAAATAATGAGAAACAATAACGCTGTCTGAGAATTGTAATAGATCTGAGAACACTTTGTAATTATTTGTTTTGATTTAATAAATAAAGAGATAATTACTTAGGTAGTATCATATCGGCCGAGACATCAGCCGATGTGAAACTAAGTGACCATCGATGGTAAACCCTGAATGAGCCACCATATCAGCAGCGTGATCAAGAAGGCAAAAAAACCCAAAACACTACAACCTTTCTTGGAAGCAATTTGTCCAGTTGCCCTCGAAACGTCAGGGGAACATGCCACAAGCACCACATATAACCCCAGTGTACCCCAGGCTAAATAGTCTTCTACAGTATGGGGCCAATTCAACAAGACGCATACCAATGCAGTTGAAGGAGTACACAGGAGAGCCGCACAACTAACTACTGAAGCCTCCCGGTCGGAGGGAAGTGTTATATCACAGGTCAAGCTAGTATACTACAAACACGGCGCCGGAAAGTAAGGGCAGGCATGATGTATCGTGTGGTACATAGGCCTATAAACAGAACCACTATATCCAATTTGGGACTTCAACAAGACGATATGCGAAACGTTTTCTACAACCATTTTGTCATGTTAAAAGCTATCATGATTCCTTTTACTCGGCAGGGATTTGGATCTGGAACTCTCTGAACTCTCAACTGAGTAAACGATGATTGACTGGAAGTCTTCAAGGCCAGGATCAACATCCACAAACTCCATTGTATTTAATTTCATTTGGTTTTAAATTAGTCTTCCCCTAGCATGGGCTTTAGCTCTATTAAGCAATGTGCGGTAATGCTTCAGTGGAGCCCGACACAGTAACAGACGGAAGAAGACGTAGAAAGCCTGTCGCCAAAGCTCTAGATCTAGTCTATTCAACATAACTCATATTTAAAAGGGATTTTCAGGTGACTCTGGAAAATTAAGAAATCTTCTCTTGTATACATTAGCTCAAGGTGGTAGACTAAAACCATCTGGGAAGACCGATAGCAAAGACTTGTACAGTAGTGTGTTCACAAAAACTGACAGAAAATTACAACCGGGTCAAGACTGAGTCGTGATCCGGTTGAAATTCTCTGTACTTTTTCCTTCCAAATCACAAAAAAATCTCGCCAGTTCAAAAAGAAATGCGAGCACATTTAATGCTTTCTTCGTTGTTGTTTTTTTCTTCTTGATTCGGCCTTGATCTCGCAATATTTATTTATTTATTTATTTATTTATTTATTTATTTATTTATTTATTTATTTATTTGGGTTTAACAAAACTTTCAAACGCCAGGGTCACCGCAATATTTATTTATTTATTTATTTATTTATTTATTTATTTATTTATTTATTTATTTATTTGGGTTTAACAAAACTTTCAAACGCCAGGGTCACCGCGTGTCAGACAGCTTCACGGCTTGAAGAAGCCGGAGTACTAGGAGAGAACCATAAAGCAGTGGCGATCAACTGTCAGACTCCCCAACGCAGTAACGCCACACAAGCAGGGTTAGAATTGCTCGAAGACAAGTGCACCATTGACGTGCAGTACACCTTAGTACACAGCGTCGTCGTGCCCTCTATGTTGATAATTTGGATTAAGTACCCTACCCAAGGACACAGTGAAGTCATCCCTGGTGGGGATCTATCCGTTAACCTTTCGGTTTGAAGTCCAATGGCGTGACCACTGACACACCACGCTTGCTTATATTTGCATTAACTGGTAAAGTGCTAAATTATTTTTGGTTGTCAAAATTTGTTCACAAGTCTTTGCATTGTTATAATATATGGGAGAGTGCCTACAGGCACTCTCCCATATATTTTAACAAGGCAGTCCATTCAGAGTAAATAACTTCACTTCAAAGATAATAGGAAACACATCAATGGAATATGAAGAGTTGAAGTTGTGGTACCTCAACTTCAGAATAAAGTCCAAATATGGGCTTCCAGCAGTCTAGCAGTTAAAAATTGGACCACTGGTGTACATGTGTCCCAACAAGATTGCGATCGGGTCAAGATCGTAGTACAGGAATTTATGTTTGTAAGGGAAGCAAATAAAATGTATCAGACGATGTACGGAGTAGTCGGATCTCTTTGGTGCTTCTGTCGCCCAACAGATCACATTACAGTGGGTTCATATTCGCTGCTGTATCCAAATTAGACCAATCGTTGGTTCTGCGATGCCTTATTTTGTTTCTCATATGTCTTCACATTAAACCGAACGACGTTTCACGGTTTTTTTTTAACAGAAAGCAGCGTAGTAATTAAGACATAATGTACAAACGTGGGCGATTTGAAAGTCAAACGTCTATGCCGCAACGCAGGTTTCTTAGAATTATTATGAAATAGACAATGTCTGTCACAATAGAACACGTGTGGCAGTGGAGCTACTGTTAACATATACGACTTAGAAAAACTTTAAAAACAATCGATTGTGTTCGGAGTGTTCCGCAGCAAGCATGTTGGTATTTGCACAAACGTTCGCTGCAACTTGCTTCCTTGAACATCTATTGTTACAAAACAACACTATGAGCGGCAGATGGCGCGAGAGTACATTGGGCCATTATTAATTCGCGAGATAAGTTATTTATAAGGTTTAAACTGCAAACTTGGAGCTGTGGAATGGAAATATGGATAGGTCCACTCTATACATGTATCGAGTGGCAAGTATTATTAAATCCAGCCCGGTGCTTGAAAACACAAGCAGACTGAAGAGTTGGGAGAATCCCTCTGGATATGTGTGCGACATTAACATAAATACAACCTTACAAAACAACCTCATGAATATCCCCAGCATGGTTACTTTCCATCCAAATACCAATGGAAAAATCATGCGATAACCGAAATCTGTTTTTTTTACCTTTGAACCCTGGTGGTATCTTCCATGTTAGTTCCGTCGTAGCAATAGGAAGAGTCTATATTTATTATTTGGGGGTAGACCAATTAATATTTTCAACGTGCAGTCTTAGGGCTGCACGTTGAAAATATTGATTGGTCTTCACCACACATTTATCTTGCAGTCATCCCCCTTAATGACATTATGACGCAGCTTTTTTGTGACCCGGCCGGAAAAACGGCCTCTGGAGTTCCATGGGTTAATGATACTATGCATATGTCTCTGGACGACCCCTCCCATGCAACTGTTGTCAAACTACCCGTTCCACTTGTATCCTGGAAACTACTGAAGCTGTATTGAGTGAAGACAAACGAAATACAGAAATGTGTTCTTATTGCAACCCACCTTTGACAACGATGGTCAGTGACCAGAGTATGACAGAACGTTTCAGAATGAAATTCTACCACATCTTCTTTTATCTGTACCTCAAAGTCAAGACTAATGACAAGAAACGACTTTTTGACCTGTATCTCTATCCCTCCACGTTCCTATTTCTATACTGTTCGCTCGAAAACGGCTTACCTTGAATGTAAAGGGAGATATAACTTCCGTTCCATCTACCCTGCCCAACTATGAGCTCGAAGACTTCCATCAATTGCATATCATTATCATTCGCTTGCAGCCTGTGGGAAGCACGGTTCTCGGCGGATCACCGAAGTTAAGCAATGTCGAGCCCTGTTAGTCCTTGGATGGCGACCGTCTGAACGATCGAATCCCGAGATGTGTCCTTGGGCAAGGCACTTAACCCCGATTGTCCACATGGGAGGCACGATGACGTCGTGCTCTAAGGCGTACTGCACGTCGATTGTGCGCATGTCTTCAAACAATCTAACCCTGCCTGCGGTGCGGTGCGGTGCGGAGTTGCGATGTTGAGAAGCCGGCAGCTGCTCGGCGTTGCTCGGTGGTTCTCCCCAGGTACTGCGGCTTCCACCTCCCGCTTGCAGCCTGTGGGAAGCACGGTTCTCGGCGGATCACCGAAGTTAAGCAATGTCGAGCCCTGTTAGTCCTTGGATGGTGACCGTCTGAACGATCGAATCCCGAGATGTGTCCTTGGGCAAGGCACTTAACCCCGATTGTCCACATGGGAGGCACGATGACGTCGTGCTCTAAGGCGTACTGCACGTCGATTGTGCGCATGTCTTCAAACAATCTAACCCTGCCTGCGGTGCGGTGCGGTGCGGAGTTGCGATGTTGAGAAGCCGGCAGCTGCTCGGCGTTGCTCGGTGGTTCTCCCCAGGTACTGCGGCTTCCACCTCCCGTAAAACTGTCACCGACACGACAGGACCTTAACTGTTAAAGTGTCGTTAAACCTTACTAAATAAATAAATGAATAAATAAATAAATAAATAAATAAATAAATAAATATGGGGAGCACATAAACTGCTGTCCGTCGTACTGCTCTCTCTCTCTCTCTCTCTCTCTCTCTCTCTCTCTCTCTCTCTCTCTCTCTCTCTGACCATCTGCCTGCCTGCCTGCCTGCCTGCCTGCCTGCCTGCCTGCCTGCCTGTCTCTCTCTCTCTCTCTCTCTCTCTCTCTCTCTCTCTCTCTCTCTCTCTCTCTCTCTCTCACTCTCTCTCTCTCTCTCTCTCTCTCTCTCTCTCTCTCTCTCTCTCTCTCTCTCTCTCTCTTTCTCTCAATAATCACTCTAGGGTGTGTATACCTCTTCGTAAATATGACCCTTAGTATGAGTTAATTAGTTTTGATGCATTCTTTAAACATGGATGAAACATAAATCATCATCACCATCGGCACCCCCGGTGTGTATGTACAACACTCACTGATTCCTATACAACTGGTTTGATGGAACGCCAGCGAAAAAGTCGCAACACAATCTACACCCTCCTTTCGTACCCCTCCCCACTCCTCCTCCCCGTACAACGGCGTAAAGTCAATCAAAGCGTTACCACCTTCCGTCAGAGACGTTGGATGATGTGAAGGCTGTTATGTTGTGACTGTAATTACAGAGTAACAGTTTTAGCTTCATTAAAGACCATGATGTTTACCAAGAGAGAACATTATTAACACGGTATCGACTTTCAAGTATCGGCACTTGGGATTTTTGTTAATAATAACAAAAATATCTTGTAAATATTCAACTTTTATTGCCGTAAAAAAATGGACACATCATCAACACTTTCATTTTTTGCCAACATCAACGTACATCTATTGACTGTAATGTTAACGGAAATTTGATTGGTCATGAGATAATTGATATAAACCCGTATGGTATGGAAAACGTCCGAACCCACGATATTTCCTCTACCCACATGAAACTTTTCCGTACCGTGTATTTGTCTCGTTCGGTTATTTCATGGCATGTGTTGACGTCACGACGCTGAAGTAAATATCGTGGCAAATGGAAAACTTCGATGGATAATCTTCAGCTGTAATATCAAACACTAGTGGTGTGAAAAGTTCTATGTTATAATAGTAGGAGTATGCCATTGTTCAACAACTGCTGCATTAAGAGTGTTAATGTGTATTTTGCAGGCCCAAAGAAAGGAGAGGGGTGATTAAAACTTCACACTGTTCTAAGTTTGTTGCACGTTAATTTGTTATAATACATTAACCCTTTACCTAACATGAAAAGCAGACGACACTTGCCAAAAAAATCTTGAATAACTAATTTTTTTCATTTTTTGTCTCAAAAACATAGGTTATGACCCCTCGTTGGAACGAGCTCGACGAGCTCGTTCCAACGAGGGGTCATAACCTATGTTTTTGAGACAAAGACTGAAAAAAATAGTGAAAATTAATTGGCGATTTTTGAGAATAGCGCTGTCCGGTTTTGGCCGTTACGTTAGGTAAAGGGTTAAATTGATTTTATTTTATGCCATGCGTACCTACCAAACAAATGGGACACTGAGTATGTGCAAACATTGAAGGTCTTTGTTGTCAATAGATAAAATCGTCACCCCATTTCTGTTCACGTAGTACAGGTTTTTATCAACCCTCGGCTGGCCGTTTCGGTCTAATGTTATACGGTTGGCTGAGGGTAGGTAAAAACCTGTACTACGTGAATAGACACGGGGAAACTAATAATATTGTATAACATGCGATCGGTGATCGGAAGGCGTCCTAAAGTTGAAAACTTCCTAAAAAAATTCCTTGTTGAGCATTGTCTATTTACAGACACAATTAACTCTTCACCCAATGCAGACGATATCAAAATTTATTATTTTAAATATAATTTTTTCAAATTTTTCAAACATATTCAACAAAACTGTATCATGTGGCCCCTCGATGGAACGAGCTCGACGAACTCGTTCCAACGAGGTGTCATATGATATGGTTTTGTTGAAAGTTTTTGAAAAATAATATTTTTTCAACCACTGAATTTGCATATTACGCCGGCGGATGCGGCGGATTCTTTGGGTAAAGGATTAACACCCCTTCCCCACCCTCAGATGGCGGCAGATGAGACACTTTTTGTCTGTATTTGACCAATGAGCGCTCTAACAATCTATCCAGTTGTGTGGAGATCAGTGACAGGATCTAAAAAAACAGCCCTCAATAATCATGTACTGTAATGCAATTTATTAACCCTTTACCCAACGTAACGGCAAAAACCGGCCAGCGCTATTCTCAAAAATCGCCAATTAATTCTCAATATGTTTTCATTTTTTGTCTCAAAAACATAGGTTATGACCCCTCGAGCTCGTTCCAATGAGGTGTCATAACCTATGTTTTTGAGACAAAAAATGAAGAAAATAGTTATTCAAGAATGTTTTTGGCAAGTATCGTCTGCTTTTCATATTAGGTAAAGGGTTAACACTTCGTCAAGTTTTGGTAACTGTAAAAAGTAGGAACAAGCTGGATAATAAAACTTTGTTTGGCATTGTTGAGAATCATTTTTCGCTTTTACGAGGCCAGTACACGTTTTTGTAGTGTAGACTAGAGAGTGTTACAGACGGGATACGTGGAAAATGATGCGGTAAGGTAGAAATTAACAATTTTTCGTCCCTGTTTGCATGTTTATACAAACATTAATTAATCCTCTGCACCTTCTTGTGAAAATACTAAAATTTCGAACAGGAATTTCAGGCCATAATGAAATTAGAAATTTAATCAATTAAGAGTTGTTTGACGGAACTCATCTGTCAAACATCTGAATTGGTTAAATTCCTAGTTGCATTATGGTAAAACCTTCCTCCGTGGGAACCCCGGAATTGGAGCTGTGCTTGTTTACAGTGATAAACAAGTTCTGTCTTGTTGGTATAATGGGACCCGGAACCCACGGCTGGGGTGGAAGTCTTCTATGTAGACAGCATTGGATAAAAGATTAGCGAAACTTGACTACATATCTATATTATATCTCACGTGGCCATCTGGGCTCCTAATTGGACGAATGCTGCACCCCTATTTCGTGTGGTTTGCATCCACAGAACTGACCAGGCACTACACCCAGGCACTACACGTTTTCTATTTTTAGCACACTACTATGTCAGTTTTCTTTTCATACTGGGCGAATAAAACTAATCAGGCTAAATTTAAATATCGATTCACAGAGGCACAACATCCACAAAACGACCCGGAAAGAAATCATTGTGGAAAAATGTATCGCTTTTCCATTGTTGAAGTCACATTTTCCGAGCCGTTCATTTTATTCCTTGAGAAGATGATCCATATCTCGTTTCGAAGAGAATAATCCATACCTGGGTACAACATTCATGAGAACGCGTCCGGATATGAAAAATCGTTTGATTCGCTGCTCATATTATTTCGCTATTTAATTATATGTTTTGGGCAGTAAACGAATAAATAATGGAATTCATTTGAATCTTCGGATGTTTGTATCGCGTACTGACCCATTCGGTAATGTATATGTGTGACAAATGTGTGGAAATTATCAAACTGCGTTGTTGTCAAATTTCGAAAATTTTAGCTTTCATTCGCGAGTTGCGCGATTCTAGAATACACAGTTCCGTTAGAGGGAAATGTTTTGTTTACCCTTGCCGACCGATTCAAAATTTGTCTTCTGCTCATATCAATAATCCAAGTTAGCCGTGTTTTGGAAGAAGAAAATGTTTTTTGAAAACTACATGGTATTTGTTTCTATATAACGCTGGTTGGTAGGGCTGCTACCTTGGTAATAGATCAAGAAATTGGACAGATGTTTTTCTTGATGAGTGTTCGATATAATATAAGGATTAGTGCATGTCTTGTCGTTGACTACGCCCATATAGCGCCCAGTGAGGTGGTGTAGTTCCCTCCGCTTCGCGGCGGGAACTACACCACCTCACTGGGCACTATATGGGCGTAGTCAACTCCAAGCCATGCACTATTCCTTAAATATTGCAGTCATGGAAGAATGGGGATCAAAGAGATAATCTTTGAAAACCATATTGTAGAGATTTTAACATGCTAGTAACTCAATTTGCAACAACGAGTACAGACATTTTAATTGTAATTATCAAAATGTAAATAGACTTTTAAGTCTCTTAACAATTTTAATTATTCGGCCAAAACCTTCTAGACACTTGACTCAAAAATCAACATTTACAAGTTGAAAAATAACACCATTGTGTCCAGCTTCCATATTTTTCAGAATAAGCAAAATAAACAGAATTTGTAACCCAAACATGACATTCTGATTTTAGAATTACTCAGGTACATTTGTACATGTTTCCATCAGTGGAGATTGGAGGTTATGGCTTTAGATCACCACTGATCTTATACCCTTTCGCAATATCAGAATAAAAATGTATCTTATTAAATGCAAGTGATGACTGGATCAACACTTGGGGGGTTTGCTTGCCAAAGATGATTTTAATACATTATTAATTTTATTCTGATATATGCTGGACACAAAGGCTGGTTTTAGATTACACTTAACTGGTATTTCGTTTAAAACCCTACTTTTTATTCTACAAAACGGGGAGGAATGTGGTACCAGACGGTCTTCAGCAGGCAACCCCAATGTTCTTCAGGCGCCTTGGGAAATGACTTCAATATCTTTGTTTATTTGGCGCACTTACACTGAAGAATTCGAACTGTTCACATCGTAATTGGATACTTTTGACAACCCTGCTTTGCAGAGACCAGAATTTTCAGCTTAAGTGACATTATCATGTAGGAAAATCACTACAATATGTGAGATGTGCCATTTTTCCTGGGAAGAATAAAAACTTGTAAATTCCTGTAAAAACACATTCGCTAAACCAAGATCCAAACAAGACATTTATTTAGTGTTGGTAGGTATAATACTGATCGATATTCTTAATTCTTATCTTTGAGGTAGTGGCTTCTAATAAGCTCGCCACATAGGCCAACTTCCCTTTTGTTACTGTTAATAAACGAAAACAACAGACAGCTCCGAGAGCTGTCTGTTGTTTTCTGTTATTAAAAGTAACAAATCGAGACTCTGCTTCATTTTTTACTGACCTCATAGGTGTTTTCTCAACATTTACCTGCTTTTTAATTGGATCTTCCTCGATCCTCTAGTAATTTCAAGGGAGATAACTTTATCAAAATTCGATTTACATGAAGAAAAAAATCAGTGATGCAGCAAACCTCGAGAAATACACTCTGTGCAATACAGAAATTTTACTTTCAAAATTAATTACTTTTTCAATTTTCTTTTGAAACGTTGCAGGGAGGAATCATTAGCTACATTCTGGAAGAAAAAAATTAAACTTTGAATTGTACAGGGAAATATGTTGTGACTTTTCCAGCAGCTTCCTTGAAAGATGTTGATGGCAATTCAATGACGAATGGATCCCTAGCTTGTTAAATAAAAGATAAATATATATCGACCAAGCATATTCAAAGGAATAATGTGATTATGATTCCACGACAACTAGACATTTACCAGAAATTGAAGAAAACATCGAAATATTAATTAATTAATTAATTAATTAATTAATTGATTAATATTTTGCAGCATACACAAGTACAATGTCTATTAACAAAAAACAAAGTAAGTGTACACTTCATGGAAATCCCCATGCACGGACCTGAGACATTTCTTGCTAAAGTGACGCCAGTTTGAAAGATTAATATATTGAAAGAAGAACTAATGGGTTTGGAAGATGAGGTCCCTTTATTTACAAAAGAACACTCAGGACAAGACGGATTTGCACAGGTAATGATGGAGGAATATGACTTCAGAGTTGTATTAATTATTGTCTTTTTAAACAGAGACCGACTGTGTTATTGTGTTTCTGTGTGTAAATCGTTCCAAATTCCCGGAAAAGAATGAAGGGAGAGATCCGCAGAGAAACGTGTTCTCGGCTCGAGTGTACGCAAACTCCCAGATTGTCTGGTTTCCATTCCAGAAGGATTCACGTAAATTTTAAACGTACTGTCAAAAGACACTCGCAGTTTATTATAACACCAGCCATACATGAACAAAAGAACATATAATTTATATAGGTCCTCGAAATATAAACCTTCATGAAAATTAGAAATGTAGTTAACTCAAAACATTTTTTTGGCGTGAATAAAGTTGGCAGTCCATGAGCAAACAGTACAGTCTACAAATCTAATTGGGAAGGAGGGTCCGTAATAATTTATTCCTACAGCCCTAAAGGGCTGTAGGAATAAATTATTACTCACCCTCCCCACAAATAAAAGACAGATGATGTCATTTCGCAGTAGAGTGTAGAATATGAACACAATGTCATACAAGATGTCAGAGTTTAAAGGGTTTAGTACGTCGAATACGATGGTATTTAGTCGTTGACAGATATCGCAATGGGGAACCGTCACTGGATAATTCAATAGCCAGGGTGGAGAATTCCTACGAGATCCAATTAGCCGTACACTAAATATCAATTCCCCGTACGCCCGTGCGTTTTTATTCCAATCAAATATTCTGATAGTTCGATATATTTTATAAGACTGTTGTTAATTAGTGGAAATTTATACAGATATGTTCCTGCATGGTGCAAAACACCACTGAAATATGATAAAAATGTAAACATTATTGGTATTTTTCTCATAATGATGGACGGCTATTTGTTGGTTACATTTAGGACACGTACAGTACGTGGAGAGCGGATTGTAACTAAATCACCCGTGGAGTGGAGTTATCACCCAAACTATAACTTTCAAATTTTGTACATATGGACAAAAACACAAGCAATGTTTCAGCCAATGGACCTCCGGGTTAAACCCGGAGGTTCATTGGCTGAAACTTTGCTGTTGCTGGTTATGCTTTGCAACAAATTTGCAATTATTCTTCGGGTGGAAATTCCACTCTGCGGGTGATTTATTGATAATACACTCTCCACGTACTATATGCAAGTTTAATTAGGAATAGTCTTAATCTATTTGTGGGAATGGGTGATTACTCACTCAGATTTTCCAATTTAGATATGTGTCTGAAAATCTGGCAAATATACAAGCATATTCTATAATAAATATAAAAATATGAAAACTCTCTTATAAAATTCTCCACCTCACCGATCGCGATATCCGATGTTGGTTGCCCACAGTGAATAAAGTGAGTAACCGTTCAAGGTAATGATCTCCACACCTCATCATACTCTTTATTCGTTGCGTATCGGTGGTGTGTGGTGAACCTTCAAAGCAGATAGCACTGGTACAGTACCAGTTATGATAAAGATAATATTATAAAAAAAATGGGAAACTCCATTTGTTCTTCGTTCATAATCAGATGCAGCCTGTATAACACGAAGAGCACTGTCGCGCGGTAATAATGGTCTTCATAACAAACGAAAACATGCAGAAAATTGAAAGGGTCTTTTGAATTGCATCTGCAACTTATTTCGGCTGATACCAACAGTACTTCAATCTGATGCAGCATTTATCTCCAACCAACTGGAAATAAATACCCTGTAATTCGCAATATGTTACCTTTAGCGCTGTCAATATTTTGTAAACACTTACGCATAGCTGAACACTTTGTGAGTCCAGTCGAATCCTGTCTATACTTTCATAAAATTTAGGTACCATCCGTTGCGTAGATATGTTACAATTTGGATATGTTACAGTCGCTCTGTCAAACCAGACATTTGGTCAAACGCCTGAATGTACTAGTCATGTGTTCATATGTCCGTGACGGTTAGTTATTTGGTCAAATGTCTGAATTTTCCTGGCATTTCGCTAGATGCCTTAAATTAACAATCAGTCATAACGATAAATGCCTGTACATTGATACTGAACACGGCATCCAATAAAATGCTAGTGTTGTTTTTAAAGGTGTGAGGTGGTGATGGTTGATAAAGCATTAGGATTATGTCAATAATCTTGCTGACTGTTGATAGCAATTTGAGAGAAGGTAGGAACTTCACAATTGCATTACTGAAAATTTATAAGCCCAGTACCTTAAAAAAACATAACTATTGTACATTTATATATACAGTACGTGGAGAGTGGATTGTAACTAAATCACCCGCTGAGTGGAGATATCACCCAAGCTATAACTTTCAAATTTTGTACATATCGGCAAAAAACACAAGCAATGTTTCAGCCAATGGACCTCCGGGTTTAACCCGGAGGTCCATTGGCTGAAACTTTGCTTGTGCTGGTTATGCTTTGCAACAAATTTGCAATTATTGCTTGGGTGGAATCTCCACTCTGATGGTGATTTAGTGATAACACACTCTCCACGTACTGTAAAACTATATATCTTATTTACTTGAAAAAAGTGCCAAAAGACAGATCTGATATTGCATAAAAACAATTACAACGTTTCGTCTTACCTGTCTTGGCACATAATAATATTAGTTCAGAAACCCTTAACCGCCGGATAGCGCCTCACATTTTTCTGCTTAGCGACAAACTGCTAACATTATTAACTCATTGAACCGTGGTGGTATCTTCCATGGCAGTTCAATGGCAGCCGTCGGGAGAGTTCGTATTCACCATATGGGTAGACCAATTAATATTTCCAACGTGCAGCCTAGGGGGCTGCACGTTGAAAATATTGATTGGTCACCCCACACACATACATATAGCAGACATACTAGTTTATGAAAATTATGAGGTGTCATCCTCATTGGAGGAAAAGCTGCCTCTCGGGTTCAAAGGGTTAATATGTGATTCATTCAAAATTGTTTGAGGACATATTTGAAACTGATTCCTCCCAATTATTCCTTTTAAAACACTAGAATGACAGCAAATTCTGTATTACACCTCTTCGAAATTTAGAACGATACCGTGTCCTCGCAACGTTATGGATGTCAAAAATAGGTAGAGCTTTGTAATTGCCAAACCATATTTTGTAAATCTTTACGTTAAAAGTCTATCAAATGGAAGTTCTTATATTTTTTTAGAAACAAAGTCACTCGATTAATATCCACAAAGTTTCGGTCACATGACATGTATCAGCTGGAAAAGGGTTACTGTTTATGTAAACTTCATCTTGTCAACAAAGGTCTATGGTCCCAGCTTTTAAACACAGGAATCTCAATTAATGGAAGATATGTGACAATTCAACTGCTTGAATTTAATTTTACATCGCCAATATAAGCAGAAATTCCACAAGGAATTGTCCTGGGTCCGAGCTAATAAAGTAAAAGCTTTGAGTTTTAGTGTATTGTTGACAGCGCATTGACTATAACATATGTCTTGGTGGCAGAATTTAAAAAGTGTGCAAGACTATCTAATCATTTTCCGCCATACCTTTAAGTTTGGACAGATGAAACATTAGTTACAGTTTGTAGATGGGGCACATGTAAGCTTATGACAGTAATATCCAACTTTTGTTGGCGTTTCTGCCATTGAATGATGCAGAAAAATTATATTTCAACGAAATACAATCAACTTCTTCAACACTTTTGAGTTTTAATTATTGAAACATTAAAACGTTTTTTGTTGTTGATGTTTTGTTTATGTATAACAAGTATGCATATAATGCCAAATGGTGTTAGTTACAGTAGAATGAATTGCTTCATTTGAACTTTTTAGAACATTTTTGTATTTTTGATAAAAAAAGAGTTTCCACGGGGTGTGATCAACTCGGGCCACACCTATCCGTTCAGTATATTAACCCTTAAAACCATAGCAGCCGTTTTTTCCGGCCAGGAACATGATACGTCATAATTTCATTAAATAGGATGGATGCTGAGTGCATGTCTGTGGTAGACCAATCAATATTTTCAACGTGCAGCCCTAAGGCTGCACGTTAAAAATATTGATTGGTCTACCCCTAAATAATGAACATGAACTCTTCCAGTTGCTGTCATTGAACTAATATGGAAGATACCACCAGAGTTCAAAGGGTTAAAACTTTACAATATTATTGTTTACTGTCTACTGAAGTGCTATATGTGTACAGATCTTTTCACTAATTGTTGCCATATTTCAGTTCCATTTTGCAAGGGTTCCAAAAGCAATATGGCAGCTACACCCTTACTGTAAGGCAAGGGGGCAAGGGGGCAGAGCATTTCCTTTTTTGTTAAAAGTGCACGAGAGGAAAAGACTTTACTTTCCGAGAACTGTAACTGAGAAACTCTCGAATATTCGTTACTAAAGTATTTACGTGGGCAATGGCGACAGAAGTGGGGGTGGGTATAATCACGAAGGCTTATTAATAATCATCAAACTATGAAGCTATACAACTGACGGGGCTAGTTTTAAATTTCCGTATCACCCCATGGGTGCAGCAAGGCGCCTCTGCCATTCAAAAGCATTGCAGATAACGCCTTGTTGCTCTCTTGAGTGCCACGTTACAATTTATGATACGTTGTAATCTCCGGGTCTTAACTCACATCCAGAGTCGAGTGCCCGTTTGATACCCCTGCCTCCCTTGCACTCGGGTGCTGTGGCACACATGCACAATTCTAAAGTGACATGATGTCTTCCTGACTCAGTTCTGAGTTACAGCAAGCTTCCATTTGTGTGTTTTTGTTCACTTTACAAACAACATTTTTGTATCTTTGACAGGAAGATCAAGTAGAACTGGAGACAAAATCTAAAATGTTATTGAAAATATTATTTTTCGAATGCAAAGCATTACACGCAAGTTAAAATAAATCCAACCATTTTCTGCCTTCACGAAAGTGAATGAAATGTTGCTCTAGTTAGTGCTGAATTCATTATTCGCTCGAATTACTGCCTGCCTTCTGAAACCTTCTTTATCAGTTCTATTTCGGCATGTTTACACTTTTTTGTCTTTCATCGTCGGGTACAGATTGTTACATGGCTCTTTCACATCGGATATATTTTATTTCCATTTTAAATAGGAATATGTAATAGTGGAATTTCTCTTGTATTTATTCTCCTTTTTTATTGTTTGTTTGTTTTGGAGTTTTTTATTTTTGTTTTGGTGGTACCTATCTCTGGAATTGAGTAAGTGATAAAACCAATACATTTCACATGTACAAGAATTCGTGTGTTCCACATATAAATCGGATTTAGAAACTCCTTCTGATTTCAACAATGAACTTGAAGCTAACAATATGCCTGATGTCGACTTTTTACGACAGATTCGTAAAGTCACCGGAAGAAACATTCCAGGTTCATTTATTAAATCAGAGCAACCATTCCTACCAAACTGTAACTTAAATACTTAAGGGGTACTTTATTCATTTAGCAGTTGATCGCTCCATTGCCACTAACGCATTCCATAACGCGACCGGGAGACACTTCCAAACAAATTTCATGAGTAAACAAACATTTTCATTTTTTTCCTCCAAAACGCAGCTTGTGACCCCTCATTTGAACGAGCTCGTCGAGATATTACAAGTTATGTTTTGGAGCAAACATTGACAAAATATTAAAAGTTGAATAAGGATTGTTAATTGTGCGGTTTGGGTATTGCAAAGTTTGTGCGTTTGTTTATTTGGGTTCAACGACACTTTCAACAGCCAGGGTCATATCGTGTCAGACAGTTTTACGGGTGGAGGAAGCTGGAGCACCCAGAAAGTAGAGCTGTAGGTTAACCGAAACCGAACCGAGGTTTTTAGTTTTCTGTAAAAACCGAAACCGAAACCGTCGACATCCCGTAATCTAAGGTTTTTCGTTTTTTATTGAATACTCTCTTGCTGCAGAAATTCACAGAATGTAGCCATCCCAGAGTAGTGAGAGTACCCAGACACTACCAATGGCAGTGTCTGGGTACTCTCATTACTCTGGGAAGGCTACATTCTGTGAATTTCCGACATTTCAGTTTAGTTGTGTTTGCAGCTTTCCCCAAGTTGCGTATAGGTGTCAGACCTCGAAAAATGGCCAAGCACAATAAAAGTTCTGTATATTTAGGTAATTATTATATTGGTCTTCCTGATTCTTCATGTATTATAGCTTATTTCGGGCATTCATTGAGTTTCACTCAATTTCACTGCCATTCAGTTAGGACTCCGGACATAAGAATGAGTTTTTTTGAATTTTATTTGGCCTCATGAACAAACCGAAAACCGAACCGAACCGAACCGAGGTTTTACTCCACCTGAAAAACCAAAACCGAAACCGAACAAGAAATTTAAAAACCTACAGCTCTACCAGAAAGAACCACCGAGCAGCGGCGGGCAACTGTGCGTCTCTCCAACGTGCTAACCTAGCAGAAGCAGAGATAGCAGTGATTGAAGGCAAGTGTACCCAAAACAGAAAGTACGTCTTGGTGCACTACACCTCTGAGCCCCCACGTGGGTAATCGGGAGGATAAGGTATTACATAAAGTAAAGAGTTGAATGACCTACATTAACAGAACGACACGCTTGTGTGAATGGGTTAATCGATATGGCATGAGTGTCAGCGCGGAAGGATAGAACGAGAGGCCGCGGGCGTGCTATGTTTATTACACGCCTTCACGTCTATAAAAAAAACAATTATTAGACGGACACTCGGTAATTCATTTGACAGCTATCAACAAAAAGAACACCAAATTTGCGAGGGAAATCCGTGTTAATATTTTGTCCCCTGAGTTCCAATGTGTTCTATGTACCTACAGGCACATAGAACACGTTGACTCTCAGGGGACAATTTTTAGATATCGCTAGCGATTCGAATTGTAATTGCGGTGCACGATTTGAAGAAAATTCCAGTGAAATTTCGCTTCGTTATAATAATAGTCCATCAACGATTTCCGTTCCGCACATGTGTGCGGAACGGATTTTCATTTTCCACATGGTTTATTTATTTGGGCGTTTTTAGGCATTTTGTGGCATTTAGAGACCTTAGTTAGAGGTGCCAATGCGAACAGACCAACTACTTGTACCTGTCTATTTCTGAGCAAAATATTAACCCTTTACCCAACGTAACGGCAAAAACCGGCCAGCGCTATTCTCAAAAATCGCCTATTAATTTTCATTTTTTTGTCTTAAAAACATAGGTTATGACCCCTCGTTGGAACGAGCTCGTCGAGCTCGTTCCAACGAGGGGTCATAACCTATGTTTTTGAGACATAAAATTAAAATAATTAATTATTCAATAATTTTTTTTGCAAGTGTCGTCTGCTTTCCGTGTTAGGTAAAGGGTTAAAAAGATCTGTAAGAGAGCCTTCGAGAAATCGTCTACCCCACAGTGTTGGGAAAAAAAAAAAAAAACATTTTTTTCGAGAAGAAAAACAAATGTATTTTCCTTTCAGGAAAAGCCAAATTGCGTTGCATGATTTGGAAAAAATTCAAGGGAAATTTCGCTTCTGTTTATAAATAGTCCATCAACGATTTCCGTTCCGCACATATGTGCGGAACAGATTTTCGTTTTCCGCATGGTTTTGTGTTGCTGTAGACGGGAAATTCATAGAACAGGCGTGTAATAAAAGTTATTTCCAAATATGCATCACACTCTCCATAACAAATAACTTACCATGACAACGCTTTCAAACCCTCTTCGAAGAACGAATCACAATATCCCCCGACTGTGTCATCTTCTAGTGGTGCAATACTTTGAAGTCTTTGCCTACGTTTCTGCCTCTTTTCTGCAATTAGAGATTCACTTATCTCACGAAATCCCTTTGCGAATTCGTTGACGGATATTCTTCCATCGCCATCAACGTCTAATTCCTGGAACACTGTCTGTAGCTCGTCGGTTGAAAGTTCGCTGCATATCGAACTAAGTTCAGTTTGGTCGATATAGCCCGACCCGTCAATATCACAAGCCTTGAATAATTGCCCGAGTTGAGCCTCCTCCATTAGCAGTAAATCTCAACAGAATCTGGGAGATGAGGATGTTGGTGTAGAGGTCTGAATCCGGATGAAAAAAATGGTTTCACATTGTCAAACTGAACCATTCGTGAACTACCTCGAAATGACTGCCATTCAGAATGGTTTGAAAACTGAAATCAAACAAAAGAAGCGGGGATAAAAATGGGTATGAAGATTAATCCCAATGCATTATTACTTACAATATTTGCAGACGACAGTCTCCTCCATTATCTCTCCCAGAGTTGAGTGAAATTGTTCTTCTGATTTTACAAAACATTAGGGGGCGCGGTGGCGTTGCGGTAACCGGTTCTCGTCAGATCACCGAAGTTAAGCAAGGTTAGTCCTTGGATGGGTGACTGTCTGAGCGATCGATTCGGACTCCAGCGTTGTGTCCTTGGACAAGGCACTTCACCCCGATTGTCCACATGTCCACACCTTAGTACACCGCGTCATGGGGGCAGGATGACCCTGTATACTAAGACGTACAACACGTCGATGGTACGCATGTCTTCAACCAATCTAACCCTTCCTGTGCTGCAGTGCGGAATTACGATGTTGAGGAGCTGGCAGCTGCTCGTCGTTGCTCGATGGTTCTCTCCGGGTACTCCGGCTTCTTCCAGCCGTAAAATTGTCACCGACACGATACGACCTTGGCTGTTAATGTGGCGTTAAACCCTAATAAAAAATAAATAAAATTTACAAAACATTACATCCCTTTGGCTTTTATCACACGACGAAAAGTGTGACCTATAAAATAACAAACAAATAAATACTCTCACATGAACACCAGATCTCGGGGCTACAACGGTTGAAGACATGTGCACCATCGACGTGCTGTACGCCTTATTACACGGCGTCATCGTGCCCCCATGTGGGCAACCTGGATAAAGTGCCTTGCCCAAGGACACAAAGCAGGTCGTCCCGGACGGGCATCGAACCCGGGACCTCTAGCATAGAAGCCCAACAGTCTACCACTGAGCCACCGAGCCCCGTGATTACGCCGTGGTTGTTGTTTGGAGTTTAACGACACTTTCGACAGCCAGGTTCACATCGTGTCAGGCGGCTGTTGTGGGTGGAGGAAACCAGATTACTTGGGGAGAACCACCGAGCAGCGACGAGCAACTGTCAGACTCGTCAACGAATTAACTCTACACAACGTCCCCTGAGTTCCAATGTGTTCTATGTGCCAGTAGGCACATAGAACACATTGGAACTCAAGGGACGGCAGGCAGAATTGGCAGCGATTGAAGTCAAGTGCACCATCAACGTTCTGTACGCCTTAGTACGTAGCGCCACCGTGCGCCCACGTACGAAATCTTAATTAAGTGTTTTGCTTTAGGACACAACGCAGTGACAGCTGGATGAATGGTCTACCTTTCGGGTTGAAGTCCGTCCAATCCTGTAATCACTGAGCCAGCGTGCTCCAATTACTCCGAATAGTTATGGGAAAATCATGCTAACTAAATTACCTACTGAACCTCCCAAACAGCAGATGGTGTAAAACATTGTTTAACCATGTATAGCATTATAACTTTCAGATGGGACGGATAAAGCAAGCGAGGGAGCTAATGGAGAACTACTCTATAGAAATTGAAGATCTAGAAGGGGGTCTGCAGCAGGGGAGGAGTTTTATAAGGGAAAGGGTGCTTGAGGATTGTAATAGAAACTGGCGAGCTGGAATTAAGAATAAGAGTTCTTTAGACGGGTTATATAAAAGGAGTTTTATAAGGGAAAGGGTGCTTGAGGATTGTAATAGAAACTGGCGAGCTGGAATTAAGAATAAGAGTTCTTTAGACGGGTTAAATAAAAAAGGATGCGGCGGCCTTTGAGGAGTACCTTGATGGATCGTATGCTGGGTCATTTCTGTTCAAAGTGAGTCCGAAGTCACTGGAGTTGAGGAGGAGAATAGTGAAAGGCGAGGAAAGAGTGTGCAAAATGTGTAACTTAGTTGTAACGGAGACCCATTTAATTTTAGAACACCTCAAATATTTTCCGAGTAGAACAAGACTCCTTGGGAAACAAATGGGAAAATGAGACGAAAATATGAAGGATAATGGGATGTGGAATGGCATGAGTAAAAGAGTCAATGTTATAATTGGGGAGATCGAGAAAGCGCCAGTGGGGGAATTATGAAACAGTTTTTGACTGGATGCTGGGAGATTAGGAGAGAGATTGGGGGAGGAATATACAGGGGTGGCACTGGGTTAATGTAGGCCTCCTAGTTAGAGGACCGCGACAAATCAGCGGGAGGACGAAGATTTATTATTATTATTATTATTATTATTAATATTATTATTATTATTATTATTATTAGTTCCAATAACTGTGTTAATATCTTAATTGTTTTAATGTGAATTCAATACTGATTGCCTGGAATATCTATAGAAGATGAACGAAAGAGTATATGTATGTCTCTGTGAGAGACGGAACATGAGATTACATCAACGTTAATCAGCGCGCAAGCTCCACGAAAAATGGGAAAACAAACAGCCCATAACAGCGTCGAATTCCTTACGGAATTAGATTTGCGGCCTGAGAGTGCTTGACATGAACATACATCATTACCCGTGTTTTGTTTTAAGGTAAAATAATTCTCGAGTGGAAAATATCACCATTTTAAGAGTTGTTGATATCTCCGCGTCCATTATATCATAACTGATGCCAATAATCCCACACACCTGAAGATGATCTGAAAGTTTGAAAGATTTCTAGAAGGTTATGGTTGTCGCCCAACCTGGTGGCATTTGAACGTTATGCTGTTTGAAATATGTATTCAGTTTTACAGAGGGAATGTGTAGAATAAATATACAGTGTCTGAAAATATTTTTATACCACACACTAAAACCAGTTGGGCTACAAATTAACTCAAATCAACTGGGTTGAGTGAATATGAATCCAAAAGGGTTCATATTCACTCAACCCATTTGATTTGGGTTAATTGTTCACCCAACTGATTTTAGGGTGCACGAAAGGGTATATTAATTATTTAACTCCCGAGCCTTGGCTATGCCTATGTGCTAGAGAAGTTCTTGTAAGAAAAGTTTTCTTTTTTTAACTAACAGAGTGCTAGAGGCCCACATTCGGGCTTTATTATGAAGTGTAGGTACCGTACGTAACACGTGTCATATTCCGTTTATGTGCTTCGTTCTATCTTGAAATGACATTATTTCGTCTATATAGATGTACCTTGATGTAAGGCAGCAGTGCCTATTGACACTCTCCCAGAAATTGTAACAAGGCAAAGACATGTGGACAAAGTTGGCAACAAAATTAGTTTTAGCACTACAGTAGGATGGGGTTTTACACAAGTAATGCATAACCATGAATGCAAGATCCAGGAATTACGGAGAGACGTTCTTATGATGTTTGCTTAGCATTTGATAACTTAATGTTTTAGATGACATTGTCACAAGACACCTTTCTGATTCAGTCTATCAACTTCGTAGTTTAATTAATTTTATTTTATTCGTAGGGCTCTGTGACGACGTGTACAAAGGCGAACTGCACATCGATGATGTACTTGCCGCCAACGGCTGCTGGTGTCTAGTTAGTAATTTGGTGAGTCGGACAGTTGCTCGCCACCGCTCGCTGGTTCTCTCCGGGTACACCGACTCCCTCGACTCGTAAAACTGGTCGACACGATGCGACCCTGGTTGTTGAAACTCTCGCCAAAACCCAATAAACAAACAAATTTCTTAATATGGACGCCATTGGGGTTGCATGCTTCGTGCTACAGTACAGGCCCCGTGGACTGGTCACTTTCCCCGCGTGGGCAATATTTCCACGAACGCAATAATATTAGATTCCAAATACTAATTATGAGAATAATCATCATCAAATATTTAATTAATGAAGCACCGGGTACAACCCGGTGCTTCATTAATTAAAATTTTGATGATGATGATTTGTATTACATTGTGGGGACGTCACTGACCACGTGTGGATAACGACCAATCCACGGCGACTATACTGTGATGAGTTCATGTTCAAATTAATAATATACTCGGGAGTCACTAAGCCCAGGGCTGCAAGCATTGATCTGATAAAGTACATTATTTTATAAATAGAACTTTTTTCTTTTTGTATAAACATAACTAATGTTCAGTAAAAGTAATACAGTGGGAAAAAATTACACGCTGCGTTAACATTTTGTAAATTATACTCAATTATAATCAATAATTTATATTTTGTTGTTTTACACTTACTTACTCTGAAGATTTGCCGAAGGGTCTTTTTAATAAAAAAGATCTTTATTTGAAAGTTTGTCGATTATACCGTTTGACTGAACACACATTTACAAACGCAAACGAAGCATGGACAATTCGGTTGATACAAAAAGCTAAATTGCGGTTAATGTGTTTTTTAACGTTTGCAAATTCACCCGAGAACATTTCGTGACTGCAAAATTACTGAATGGCCTTTAACAGAAACCTGCCTTTAATTAGAAGTAAAGCCAAGTGAAATCGGATATGGAGAAAAATTAAACTCTACTGGTTGATCAGAAGCTTCGTTCTGGGGAAAAAAGTCTTGGACTGATGGAGTCGAAAGGGAAGGCGGCGTTTTCCTGGCCAGACAGATTTCTCCAAATAGATGTTTGAGAGATTCAAAACTTATCAATCTATTAAAGCAAAGTTTCGAAGATATGAAATTCTGCTTCTTTAATGGAGCTCCAAAACTTCTTTATTCACTGTCTAAAATATCAACCAAATTCAATGATAAGTTGATGAGCTAGAACCACTAATATCTATACAACCGGATAGCTGGAACATAAACGAAAAACATCGCACTCCAACTGCTCCCACCCCCAGCAGCAACGTGGCGTAAAGTCATTCAACGCGATAACTCCTCCCAAATAATGACGTTTGATGACGTGAAAGCTGTTACGCTGTGACTGAAGTCTCAGCGTAACGACTTTCACGTCATCAAACGTCATGATAATGTGTGTATCATCAACATCTTCATCTTTCATAGACATCAAAGTGTACTCTTTAAAAAATGCTAGTTGATTGCGTGGCGTTGGAAATTTAAATTCTTCCAGACATTATGTTGTTGGGCATTGTTTATTGATAGCAATTTTCGCCCCCACCCCCGCCCTGTCCAAGATGGTGGCGATGGAACGACATTCTTATATGTGATCAGTGAGCTTCCTGCAATCCTGCTGACTAGAGATTTGTGGTTCGAACATTGCTCACATGCTTACAGTGAATATTTCTTTGTTCTCTGCATCTTGGAAAGTTGAGCAACAATGTAGATCGATGGACAAGTTCAGTTTTGCTTTGGTAACGGCGCACAGTGCCTGATGCAGCTAGCTTTAACTAGTACAAAACGGTCCTAATTCCACCCCACTTCCCTGCATTGAAATGAGAGGTGGGGTAACCGACAGTTGGGATTGCCGATCTAACTGCCACAGCAGACGCGTCGGGCAAACAGTTTCCATGTCAAAGTCAAATATACAACTGAAGAGAAATTGCGTGCATACTTTATGCAGTACTACAACATTTCGTCCCCTGAGTTCCAATGTGTTCTATGTGCCTGCTGGCACATAGAACACATTGGAACTCAGGGGACGATTTGACAAAATGAAATCCTCTCTAATGGAAGCCTTACTCGAACAGATGTTCCGGCTTAAACCCCGTGTTGGAAAAACTATAAATCCAGACCTCTGTTTGTGGAAATGTGGTACTGAACAGATGCCTCGGTTATATTACTTATTCTTATTATTATAATATTATAGTAAGTGGTAATGGGGCGTTCTTTTCTCTTCAGTGAAACATTGTAGTTATCAATTTTACAAAAGGCAACATATACTTAGATAAATCAATCATATTGTTTAACAACGAGCACCAGTTCTTACGCATCCAAAATTTGAAAAATGAAAATATTAGATGTTGGCTAGACAAGAAGGCACCAATCTCTAAGCAGAGTCTGGTGCCACATTTTTAGCCATTCTGGGTATTTTAATGCTAAAACAAAGTGTGTTGGTGCCAAATCGCTAAAGAGGTAGGGGAGGTGTGAGGGGTGTACTTCGCTGTCTGATACAAATAAATTGATAGAGTATTAGAAAATGAAACGGCAGTTATTTCAAGAATGGACTGACAATTGGTCGCAGAAAAAAATCCGACAGAACTAGAAATTTCTGATAAAATCATCGGTAGGTGAAAATGGCGATGGCCGAAGTTATATCTATATGCCACTGATTCAATTGATGGTCAGGCTAATTGCGGTCGGTGCGGATTTCTTTTGTTGTTCGTATATGGTTATAGATTAATCGACAAATTAATGTTAATCCGTTGGGCTTAGCCAGGCGAGAGTCTTTACAAAAGGCAGTATTTAACTAGATAAATACTTCATACCGTCGCGAGTGACTCGCGACGGTATGAAGTATTTATCTGATTAAATACTGCCTTTTTGTAAAGTCTCGCGATCCGCTAAGCCGAATGTGTTAACAGTAATTAGCCGATAATCAGTTATTATCTAATTGCAACAATAGATGTACATACGGGGTCTCCTCACTTTTCAGTCACATATAATAATATAATAACACTTTGGCCGGCCGCTGATTTGTCGCGGTTCTCGTATGAGAAGGTCTTGGTTACCCTTGTTCTACCAACTGCCTCCCTATTCCCACGCTTCTTCTCTCATCCCAACACTCTCCGATTAGCATATTAACCCTCTCCTTTGAGTTGCCCCCAACCACATGTCCTTCATTCTCCCATCCCACTTCCCCATTATACTCCCCGTGAATTTTGTTCTTTTAGACTGGTATTTTGGGCATTCTAGAAGAAAGTGTTCCAATTTTAGCCATTCTGAATATTTTTAGTGCCAAAGAAAGAGTTTTGGTTATTTTCTGATAGTCTGTAAACTAAAGTACATGTTGGTCGATCTCCCTATTGTCAACATCTAAAATCTCTTCCTATTCTTCAAGTACTCTACCCACACATCACTGACGTTCTGCACAGGGGACATGAGTCAATGATATGGCACGTCGAATTGGCAAACGAATGTTTTCGTCTGTCTCATAATCTTCCTTTAGTTTGCATTTTCTTCTCTACGTGATTTGACTCGATATTTAAAATCTTAAAAAACCAAGTACCTGCCACCGCAACCGTTTGGAATGAAGAAGACACTAACTTGAGAACTAGCCAATGTGATACTTTGATGAAAGATGATTAAAAATGAATGAATGAAAGGTTTTAGCGCGCCGAAGTCGCGCAGGGACGATGTGGGATTTGCAAATCCCTTGCGACCCGGTTAACCTTATTTTATTTCACTTGGATCACACAGGCCTAGCTTTCTTAAAGCCTCAAATGGGGTCTGAGGGGGTATGCGCGCGGTTGGAATGCCCGGCGGTTTACGTTGGAGTGATAGATTGTCAATAATCAATCCCTTAACGCCATTAAGACTACCAGAGAGTGGGCTCTATTCGTTTCCAACTTGGCGGTGGTAGAGGTTTGAGTCCCACCATGGTGGCGAGCCAGAATATAATGTTGTGCGATGGCAAATTTAAGGGAAGAAGAGAAAAGAAAACCAAACAGCAACGCTGGTTTGGTAGCGGCCCCGGTATATGACCATAGTGGTTACAAAAAAGGAGTGGAGAAAGCTCCAACAGCTTAGTTTTGAAAAACCGGGAGTCATCCATCAAGCCTTCTGGGAGATAGGATGCCGTATGTGATTATGAGGTATCTGGTTATCCTATCCCCCCCCCCCCCCATCCCACCAAAACACCCCCCCAAAAAACAGATGATTAAAGAATAATTGGGCATGATTTATATATGATAGTGGTATGATAAATGAATTATGTTTACCCATGATGAAAGTACACAAACTCACTCACATCAAACAGAGAGACCAACACCAACAAACAAACAAAGTGATGTTCGTTCACGGCAACTACGCGGCTGTCAATACACTAAAAGATTTAATTAATTAACTTCGCGGCTACCAAAAAGTCATAATTGCTGTTAAGTGATCACATTTATATGGTATAGACTATAACACTACTTTACCTCTTGTTTTTTTGTCGCTTGCCGGCAAAGTGAGGATAAGCCCGTACGTACCGACATTGATCAGCATAACTATTAATTGAATCAGCGGCAAAAAGAATCAACTAAGGCGACCGCCCGTTTCGCCTTCCGATGATTTCGTCAGAACTTTCGCGTTTTGACGGATTTCTTTCCGTGACCAAATGTCTTTTCACACTTGAAATAATTGGCAGTTCATTTTCAAATTATTTATTTATTGGTGTTTAAGGTCACATTCTTTCAGTACGTGGAGAGTGTATTATCATTAAATCACCCGCAGAGTGGAGATTCCACCCGAGCAATAATTGCAAATTTGTTGCAAAGCATAACCATCACAAGCAAAGTTCCAGCCAATGGACCTCCGGGTTAAACCCGGAGGTCCATTGGCTGAAACTGTGCTTGTGTTTTTTGTCCATATGTACAGAATTTAAAAGTGATACTATGGGTGATACTCCACTCCGCAGGTGTTTTAGTTACAATCCACTCTCCACGTACTGTATGCACAATGGCTAATCGTGACCGTGACAGTTTTACAGGTGGAGGAAGCCGGAGTACCCGGAGTGAACCACCGTGCATCGACGAGCAACTGTCAGCTCCTCAACATTCTAACTCTGTTCAAGCAGGATTACAGCGGTTAAAGACATGTACACCATCGACGCGCAGTACGCCTTAGTACACGGCGTCATCGTGCCCCCATGTAGGCAACCGTAATAAAGTGTCTTGCCCAAAGAGACAACGCGGGTCGTTCCGGGTGGGGTTCGAACTCGGGACCTCTAGCTTAGAAGTCCAACAGTCTACCACTGAGCCACCGTGCTCCCTCATTTTCAAAACTCGATCACTTAATTTGGATCAGAAAATAACCAAAACTCTTTCTTTGGCACTAAAATATTCAGAAAGGCTAAAATTGTTCCACCAGACAGTTTCGGGCCAGCGTGAAAACTGCCCACATATGACAAGAGGTCAAAGAGACCAGCGGTATCGAATGCTAAAAGGTGTTATCTCCTAAATAATAATAAATAGGTAATTAATTTTAACGAGAAAGACCAACGGGTAAAGGATGTGACACTATGTCACAATTTGTCTTCTGTGTTTATATCTTTGACCTAGCGTGATGCCTCACATCAACCACTCAAACCAAGAGTCACATTCTTAACAGGTAGAGTGCTGGAAGCCCATATCTGGGCCCTTACATGGTCCATCGCCACTTGTTAGATTCAATAGGACAGAATATTTCATTTGACCCGAAAAGCGAACCTGAATGGGTGACCAACTGAATTATTCCATACGACTGAATTTAAAAATACCTTGAACATCGAAACGACGGAAGAAATGTTCACACTTGACGCTTCATTTGATCGAATCTTTAACGGCCAAACCATCATGGAGTTTACTAAATATTATAAATGGATGATCTTCATCGAGTCTCCAGTTTATATTGAAATGTACAAAAAAAATTAGGTCTTGATCGTGCGTTAGTTGTGCAAATATCGATATAAACTGGGGACGAGTTGAAGATTTTATTTAGACGGACTGGTGCCACCTATAGTTAAAACTAGAAGTCCTGTCATGAACTGTGCGCTTATCTAGGCTCAATTGCGCGTAGGAGTTGTGCGTAATTGCCTTATCGAATGGCATCCAAAGCACGGCAGATTCTCCTGGTTACTCATAGCAAACACAGGCAATGTGTCTGCCAATGGACCTCCGGGTTACCCGGAGGTCCATTGGCTGAAACATTGCTTGTGCACAGGCCGTATGTACATAATTTGATAGCCTTACTATGGTACTAACGCGTAGATTAACGCGCAGATCGACGTACTATTTGCGCGCATTTCCTGTCAGGACTTCCAGTTTTAACTGGATACACTCAGAAGACATATTAACAAGCAAAAAAGTAGGTACAAAAATCAAGGCGTGGAGATTCCAAGGCTTTAAGTCACACAACCTAAACGAAAACCGGAAGTGTATTAACTCGCGGTCATTTGAACAGATACGAGCAGTGACGCCTCAATATGAACACACGTTCTTCGTTTGCTCAATCCTCGAATGGAACAGTTTGGAAGACAGTGCATGTGATAACACTAACACAACATCATTGTCCAAAAGAAAGGACACCAACCCCTTTCCTATTATAGAATCCTGGATACGCACCTGCGCTGCCGATATCCTCCAAATACCTGATAGGAATTGCAAATGACACGTGCAACACAGTCTAATTTCTGCTAAAAGTCGTCTATTTTCAAACGTCTTATGAAGTTAAAAAACAACCTGACAGCAAGCAACTTTTCATATTCAAAGTGTTAACGTTCACGTTAAAACACAACTCTCGTTTGCTAACATGTTTGCATGGCGCGTGTATTTTCAGAAGTGCTTATGTTTGCACATGCTTTGAATAATCTCAAATTCCTTATAGCGTTGATACGACAATTACTAGAATACCATTTGTAATGAGGTGCATATATCACGAGCTTATTGTGTGTGCTTTTTCCATGCCCTATTCAATGTATATTTCTGTGTTCTTCCCCGCATCTGCAATGCCGGTCACTTTATCGCGGCCTAGGTCGTTAAACATGGTTTACAATTTTCGTCTTTGGGACAGTAAAACGGAAAAGTTAGCTCTCCTTAATCTTCTCAAGCTGTCGGTAAATTTAATACCAAGAGTACAAAGACAGTGCATGTGATAATTTCAACACCACATCATTGTCCATCCGGCGCGCATTCATCTTAAAGGATCCAGCGCTGTACAAGATTCAGATACCAGTTATATGATCCAAAAACTCACAAAAGTAGTCAGGAAAGGCCATTAGGCGTAAAAAAATTAACACAGAAATCTCCATAGACATTGGTTCGCTAGAGAAAATCCACACCTAGAAGGAATTGGGCGTAAAAATTTAACACTGAAAACTCTCATTGGGTTTTGAATTTGACATAACAATTGGCGTAAAAGGAACTGAGCGTAAAAATTTAACACTAAAATTTCCCATA
The DNA here is from genome assembly GCA_031216915.1 of Pictodentalium vernedei. NCBI lineage: Eukaryota > Metazoa > Mollusca > Scaphopoda > Dentaliida > Dentaliidae > Pictodentalium > Pictodentalium vernedei. Next base: position 66,591,396 of record CM062289.1, on the reverse strand, counting down.
AATTTTTTTTTCGACAGAGTGCCATCGGCTGATGGCACTCTGGCGAAAACAAATGTCTATGGGAGATTTCAGCGTTACATCTTTACTCCCAGTTCCTTCCAGGACTGGACTTTCTCTGGCGAACCAGTGTCTATGGTGATTTCAGTGTTAAATGTGTACGCCCAATGGCCTTCCATTACTACTCGCAAAAGCGACTTAAATACATTAAAGTACTTGCGCGATATTTCTTTTAATGCGTGACAGTGAATTAACACTTTTAATGAATGGGCTTAATATTTATTTATTTATTAATTTATTTATTTATTTATTTAATGGTGTTTAAGGTCACATATTTCTGCACAATGGCTAATCATGACCACGACAGTTTTACGGGTGGAGGAAGCCAGAGTACCCGGAGACAACCACCGATCAACGGCAAGTCAGTATCAGAAGATTGCCACTTAACCCTTTACCTAACGTAATGGCCAAAACCGGCAAGCGCTATTCTCAAAAATCACCAATTAATTTTCATTATTTTTTTCATTCTTTTGTCTCAAAAACATAGGTTATGACCCCTCATTGGAACGAGTTCAGAGAGCTCGTTCCCATGAGGGGTCACAACCTATGTTTTTGAGACAAAAAATGAAAAAAATTAGTTATACAAGAATTGTTTTTGCAAGTGTCTTCTGCTTTTCATGTTAGGTAAAGGGTTAATTCCACATACTATACTTCAATGGAAATCAACGAGAACATCTCTATTTCAAGTTTCCGAGTGCCCAAGAATCAAGAAAGGGCGCTGGTTTTATTGCAACTGGCACAGTAGAGGTCAGAATTCACGCCGAGAGGGTTCCCTTCTGTATCAGCCATCTAGCTAAACTATAGTAACTACGCACCTCAGTCGGCTACCTACTTATCGTACGCACCAATCGTCTAGCGAAACTATACTAACTTAGGTTATATGGTTTCTCGGTGGCTGAGTGGTGTGCGTGGCTAGTATTCTTTCGCATGACCAGTTGGTGGCCGAGTGGTGTACATGTACATGGTTAGTATTGTTCGTTGGGCAGTTGGTGTTGAATGAAAATCCCTCGACGTGGTTTTGAACGCCCGATGTGCAAGTTGCCAAAACATATTCCGTTTTACACTAGTTGTTTTGGGGGCATTTTTGTGTGTGTGCAAAGGGTACATTTTCTAAGTTTAACTTATTATACAATTATCTGCGCATGCCTGAATTTTGAAATTTCACTGTTGCTATCGAGGGCACAGCTTCTTCACTTTCAGTCCAGACAGTATTTCTTTCGTAGCTAGACTTACACCTTGGTACAAGACTATATGAGTGTACATGTCGCAACGGATGTATCTTAAAATTAGTGTTGGGTGGGTTAGTATTAGTCTTAGTTATTTAAATGTTACTTATATCGAACGTATTAATATTTGTGTTATTTAATTTAATGTTACCTTTGTCTGGCGACTTAATATTAGGGTTATTTATTCAAATGTTATTTATTTATTTATTTATTTATTTATTTATTTATTTATTTATTTATTTATTTATTTATTTATTTATTTATTGGTGTTTAAGGTCACATATTTCTGCACAATGGCTAACCATGACCGTGACAGTTTTACGGGTGGAGGAAGCCGGTGTACCCGGAGAGAACCAACGAACAACTGTCAGCTCCCCAACATACCAACTCCACACAAGCAGGGTTAGCGTTGGTTGAAGACAGAAGCCCCATCGACGTGCAGTACGCCTTAGTACACAACGTCATCGTGCCCCCACGGTTACCTGTGTCGGATGTGTTAATATTTGTGTTATATATTTAAATGTTACCTGTGTCGAGAGAGTTAACATTAGTGTTATATATTTAAATGTTACCTTGCTCCATGGGTTATTATTAGTTTTATTTATTTAAATATCATTTGTGTCTGACAGGTTAATATTAGTGTTATTGAAGTGTTACCTTGTCGAGTGGGCTAATATTAGTTTTATTTGTTTAAATGTTACCTGTGTCGGACGGGTTAATATTAGTTTTATTTATTAAAATGTTACCTTGTCGGGTGGGTTAATATTAGTTTTATTTATTTAAATGTTATTTTGTCGGATGAGCTAATATTGGCTTTATTCATTTAAATGTTACCTTGTCGGATGGGTAAATATTAAGTTTTATTCATTCAAATGTTACCTGTGTCGGATGGGTTAATATTAGTTTTATTTATTTAAATGTTACCCGTGTCGGGTGGGTTGATATTCGTTTTAATTTTTTAAATGTTACCTGGAGAAAGGGTTCATATTAGTTTTATTTATTTAAATGACCTGGATCGGATGGGTTAATATTAGTGTTATTTATTTAAATGTTACCTGTGAACAGATGGTTATTATTACGGCGATGACTAATACAAAATCAATAATGAGCGATAAAGTATCCTACTTTCCTACATTGCAGACATTTCAACAATGAAGAAGAAATAATTGGTTTTTAAATTTTTGAAGTGGCTAAGTATCGCTTTGATCTGTAAAGCACTATATAATAAAATTAATGGACAAAGTCCATGTTGGACAGAAGCTGACCTGGTCAAATCTCTGTTTCCGTTACTTATTTGTATGTGTAGCTGCATTGCATGTTAATATTTATTATTCTTTTAAAGAAAATGAATAGACGGCTGTTGACTAAATGCCTAACGCGATAATACGCCTAAAATCATGATGTAACTGCCGCCGAATCTGTGCTTTTCTTGTCTGTCGTTGACAGAAAATTTATAACTTTGGCGTTGGTGTGAATGGGACGCCATATGATGAGCATTATCAACAAAGTAAACGTTTCTCAACCGCAGCAGCAGTGAAGTAGTCACAGGGGGGGGGGGGCAGTAGGGAGTGACTGCTTGACCCTCAAATATTTCCCTGCCCCTCCCCCCAAAACATTGGTCCAATGCTACCTTCAAATAACATATAGGGCCCTAAAATGTCCCCAATATAGGGTTGCACACTATATAAATGTCTCAGATTCGTTCTAAGAGCAGTGAATTTTGCAACATATTCCTGGGGATGAGAGGCATAGTCCTAACAAGGACACTCCGCCTGTTACCCCCTACTCCCACTTCCCTTCTAGGAAGTGTGGGAGGGGGTGGGTAACAACCCGAGGGTCCTAGTTAAGAATAGAGGAGGTCTTTACCTTCTCACAACGGCCTTCCTAATATCATGTTTGCCACCCCAAAAGGGACACCCACTATTATAGAATCCTGGCTACGTGCCCGCGCTGCAGACATCCTCCAACTACCTGATAGGAATTGCAAATGACGATTTGTGGTTAGTGTTAACTCACCATATCAGAGTCCTCTGGTGTCGGGAGGTTGCACCGTAGGACACGTGCAACACAGTCTAATTTCCGTCAAAAGTAGACTACTTTCAAACGTCTTATGAAGTCATTCTATTGATGTTAAAGAACAATTTGACAGCTAGCAGCTTTTCAGCTTCAAAGAATTAACGTTTAAGCTATTACGCGACTCTCGTTTGCTAACGTGTTTGCATGGCGCATATATTTTCAGAAGTGCTTACGTTTGCACATGCTTTGAATAATCTCGTTTTCCTTTTTGCGTTGAAAATAATGCCTAGAATACAATCTGAAATGAGGTATAAATCATCACCAGCTTATTATGTGTGCGTTTTCCATGTCACATTCAATGACAATTTCTGTGTTCTTCCCCACATCTGCAATGCCGGTCACTTTATCGCGGCCAAAATCGTTAAACATATTCGTCTTTGGGACAGATTTACGGGAAAGTTAGCTCTCCTTAATCTCCCCAAGCTGTCTGTAAATTTAGCACTTAGAGTATGGGAATTTAATACACAGATTGAAATTTCGAAATCTTATCGAATTTGTTTCATCAATGTGCGGGACATTTCACAAACTTCAGGCATTTTACTGTGGAGTAGTTGAACTCGTGTGGTCGCTTTTCCGACCAGGAACATGATACGTCACAACATCATTGAATAGGATGGCTGTTCAGTAAATATGTGGGGTAGACCAATCAATATTTTCAACGTGCAGCCCCAAGGCTGCACGTTGAAAATATTGAATGGTCTACCCCCAAATAACGAATATGGACTCTTCTAATTGCTGCCTTTGAACTGGTATTGAAGCTACCACCAGAGTTCAAAGGGTTAAACTACAGAAGCTGGGTTTTTACAATTTTTTCTCTGATGAACGTTTGATACTATTATTCTCCGCTGAAACCACCTCCAAAAACAAGAAAACACTTTCACCATCTTTTGATGCTCTGTAACTTTTTTCTACCTGTTTTACGTTTTAGTTGAAATATTGTTATGAAAAATGTATATACTTTATATTTAATTATATCTTTAATGATTTAAGCACAGACATTGAGATTTTGTTTGTGTTTGACATTATTGTTTAGCTTTCGAATACGATAACCATGGAAAATGAATATTATTGGTAAAAGAGGAAATTTTTCAAATTTGCCAAAAAGTTGACGGAGCGAACTGATATGGGTTCAGTATCGAGTATGAGACCCATTATTGTTAATTACAGCTTGACAATGCCTTCCCATGCTCCCAATCAGGTTCCAGATGGTCCTTTGTGGGATGTTGTTCCATTCTTGGACCAGCATGGCACCAAGCTCCTGGACACTTCTTGGTTGGACGGACTGAAATAGCAGGCTGCAGCTCATTCCAGACTGGGATCTTGCTGGCCAGTCAATACGCTCAATCCTCTCCCTCTGTCGGTACACCAGGACAGCATGGGCAACATGAGGACGGGCATTATCGTCCATCAGAATGAATCTATCACCCACTGCACCTGCATACACTCTGACATGGGCATCTGAGATCTCATCAATATACCACTGTGCAGTCAATGTACCACGGCCAAGGACACAGAGCTCTGTACGTCCATCCCAGCTGATGCCGCCACAGACCATTATTGACCCTCCACCATAGCGGTCATGCTCAGCAATGTTGGGTGCGTGGAATCGCTCTCCTGGTCTTCTCCATACCCTAGAACGCCTATCTGTGTTGTCTAGGCACTACCTTGACTCATCTGTAAAAAGGACAGGTCGTCCATCTTCTCTGGTCGATCCAACGTGTTCCATGGCCCATTCATATCGTGCCTGGTGGTGGTTCTGGGACAGCTGAATGCGAATGCATGGTCTTCTCGGTGGGAGACCACCCTCGTGCAACCTTGCCCGGATAGTCTGGGTCGAAACATTTACCTCGGATGCATTTTGAAGGTCACTGCGAAGCTGGGTTGCTGTGTCAAAGCGGTTCCTACGGGCCTGCGGTGATCACCAAGGGCTTCACCAACCTGACGATGGGTAGCCCCTTGTTCCACCATCCCTCCAGCCCACCACATTTCTACTTCAGACAAATGTCTTTTTACATTTGCATTTGACATATTCAATCATTAAATTACAAGGGTTTGTGTTGAAATGAAGACTGAGTACCCTACACATGTCATGTACATGTAGACAGTACACGAACACATCATGGAAATCAAGGGGTACATGCTTTCCATGACTGTCATGAAACGTCTGCCTGTCAGGAGAGTTAATTTAAACACTGGGAACCATCTCAATACATTCCTCAATCATATCCACCAAAAATATCGCAAATGTGTCGCAAGAAAATTTCACAATGATGTGTCAAATATGTGGCGCTAAGCAAACGTTGAGTAGTATATAAACGTCTTGGATGGAGGTAAGATTTGCTAAATTTCTTCCTGGGAAGAATACAAATTTGCAAATTACTGTAAAAACGCAATCTCTAAACAAAGACCCACGGTGGACATTTGTGTTGGGGTGGGGGTGTGATAATGGTAGATATTCTTAATGACCGTATATTTGTGAACAACTTGCAACTAATTACCTTAGCATAAAAAGCTTGCTTTTGTTAGTTTACCCCAATGAATTTGATACTATCAGTTTCTTTTGAAACCCTTTTATAAACAAGAAAAATTGTGATTTCACCTTTTTCTGAAGTTCTGTAAGTTTTTTTCTGTTCATTATATCAACAGTGTACGTATCGTGACATATAATACAGTCACTGTCCTTCACTTAATATAAAAGTGAACGAGGTGAGATTCACTATTTATTTTTCTTGGGAAGAATAAAAATTTGTAAATTACTGTAAAAAACACAATCGCTAAACAAAGAGCTATGGTGGACAAGAGTTGGGGTGGGGCTGGGGGTGTAATGCTGATAATGATGGTTTATTTGTGAACTAGTTGCTACTAATTAGCTTAACACAAAAAGCCAAGTTTCCTTTAGTTACTTTTAATAAACGTTGAACTACATCCAAGTTGACCTTTAGTGACGTCGACCTGAATGCGAACTTGTCTAAATTTATCGCCTCGCGACTAGTGAAATGAAAATGGCAATTATTTATAACGATTTTAAATGAGTTTACCCCATAAAACACCAAAAAGTAACAAACATGCATTGCCTCGTGTTAATAAAGCATCCATGACTCGAAATAGTATTATGTTATTGAAATGAAAAAGGCCCTGTTTCTTTTTCTATTTCGTTTCGGTGATAAAATTTACAGCGGAAGTACCGCCCACCGATGCTCATGTAAACAAAAACAAATTCGCACGTATGTACGACTGCTGCTCAGTAAAGTAGAGAAAAGAATAATAGCGACTCTTAATAATCTGACGATCCTGGTATAAATAAAATATACCCAAAGTAGCTTGGTGTACCAAATGTTCAACACTCGTGGTGAAGTGGTGCTAACCGCGCGCCGAAGGCTCGCGGTTAACACCACTTCACCACTCGCGGTGAACATTTGGTACACCAAGCTACTATTTATTTATTTATTTATTTATTTATTTATTTATTTATTTATTGGTGCTCAGCGCCACATCAGCAGCCAAACACACACCGTGGCGAGAAAACGGTAAAAAGTAAAACATGTCACTGTGAATTACGAAGGAAAAAGATTGATTAAAATAGAAAAGGAGCGTGGATGACTGCATTTCGCTTCAATGGAGCATTCAACGGTCGTGGATTGATGGCATGTGATGCACAATACAGGTCAAATAATAAACTTATCGGTCCAGTGAAATGATGTAGTTCGTCGTATCACTTCACTGAAGCGATAATATGTAAATCTTGACCCCAAGTTGCCAGTTACAAAGTACTACCATTGGTAATGGTATCGTAAATAGTAATGTTACGAAAACGCAACATGTGTTATGTAATGTAATAACTTTATTTGCAAAAGACATTATAATACATGTTTATAACATAATTGCCCAAGATACAACAAATAGTAAAAATAATATATCACATCTAGGATTTATGAAGCTACAAATTTGTCTTCTGCAGGGAGGTGACATAGCCAGCTGGCTGTATTACTGTCACCCACCTCAGGGAAAGGGAAAATGTAGAGTATGGAAAAACAAAAAAAAGTGGGAGATAAAAAAGCAACGAATGAGGGAAAAAAAGTGAAGAGAGAGAGAGAGAAAGGGGGAGGGAGAGGAAGAGAGAGAGAGAGAGAGAGAGAGGAGAATCGGCTGCAACTGAAAATAACATGGTAGAAAAAATAAAGTAAAATATATATATGTATGGAATGAACTCTGCAGTCCTGGTGATAAGTGGAATTTGGTTTCATTCTTGCACTGAGAAGGGGGGCATACATGGGAATGTGATATTTTGCCCAGAGCCAGCTGAGAGATTTGAGTTCCTCGTTGGCAGTTTGTGTTCTGGAGTTTTCAGGAACCAACCCTAATTAATAAGGACTTTTCGGACTTATTCAGTGAGTATGTAGTGTCGCGGGAGTCGGTACTTCCCGACATTCGTGGCATGATCTGTTACTACATTTGACAGAGGCTTCATACGAACCTAGAAACGTGTTGGTCATCTTTTTTTTAAACTGTGCTCGTGGTAAATTTCGAACCAGTGGGTCAATGTCATTCCACTTTTTTGGAAATGTGTGTAAGGGGAGATTTGCTGTGAACTGTGTTCGGGGCCTGAGTTGTTTAATCTCACCTCTGTGTGTTTCAGAACGTGACGTGGACTTTGATCCTTCTAACCCCCAAAATACTACATGTCCATAACTTGAGGAGACGATTATCTGTGGTGAAGGTTTATCATTGAAATGGATATAACTTTATGTTCCAATCATCTTGGACTGAAACTCAGACAAACGTACACAAATAAGAACATCTTTGAAGAACATATAGCTTTGATATTTTACCATTTCGCTCCAACATTAACCATTTCAACGCAAAAGGCCCTTTTCTTGGCCCAGTATCGTGATACGGCCTGAATTCACAGAGTAGATAGTTGCTCAGTGAATTTGTGAGGTGCAGTACGTGCAGAGTGTATTATCACTAAATCGCCCGCAAAGTGGAGATTCCACCCAAGCAATAATTGCAAATTTGTTGCAAAGCATAACCAGCACACGCAAAGTTTCAGCCAATGGACCTCCGGGTCAAACCCGGAGGTCCATTGGCTGAAACGTTGCTTGTGTTTTTTGTCGAGAAGAGAAAAAATGAAAGTTATAGCTTGGGTAATGTCTCCACTCCGTGCGTGATTTATTTACAATCCACTCTCCACATACTGTATACTAATCGATATTTTAAGTCGTCTTCACCCAAGTAACGAATATACACTCTTCCAGTTGAAGGCTCTAAACTGTCATGTTGTATACCATCAGGCTTTCTAAAGGGTTAATTTACTGTGGCTCATACAGCGGATTATTCCTGCAGTAAATCACACGATATCTCGCGGGAGTTACCTTTAAATGTACACACACATCCACGCAGAAGAAGCCGCATTGATAACTGGATGAGCCTGAAACATTGACTCAAAAATATTTATTTATTTATTGGTGTTTAAGGTCACATATTTCTGCACAATGGCTAATCATGACCGCGACAGTTTTACGGGTGGAGGAAGCCGGAGTACCCGGAGAGAACCACCGAGCAACGGCGTACAACTGTCAGCTCCCCAACACACCAACTCCACACAAGCAGGGTAAGCATTGGTTGAAGACAGATGCACCATCGACGTGCATTACGCCTTAGTATACAACGTCACCGTGCCACCACGTAGGCAAATGGGGATGAAGTGTCTTGCCCAAGGACACAACGCGGTTGCCGCTGGTGGGATTCGAACCGAGGACCTCTCGGCTTGCAGCCTGCACCTCTACCTACTGAGCCACCGCGCCCACTGACTCAAAAATAAGTGTATATTTGAACCAATTGAGATTGCAGTATATCAGATTTGAATCTGATGTGAAGAACACGTATTCAGACACAGCAGCATGTAAACGTGTTAATATTTGGAGCTGTTGACATCATTTATAGGGAAGCTCTCAGTAAGAGTTTTCCAAAAAATGATGTCAAGTCTAGGAAGTGTTAAGAGAGGAAACTGGTATTTCAGTTTTCTTGTGGTTGTCCTTCAACTTATTCCAGCTGATACTATAGAAATGAAAAACCTGTAACGAAGGATTTAATGTGAATCCCGAATGCAAAGTGAGTCATCCAAAATTGTAAACTTGTTCGGAATATTGAAACGACACATGATTGGTTGAAAAAACCTCTCTGGACAGCCCTGAATTAGAGATTATTCGGTCTCCGGATGATATGAAGTTACACTGGGCTGATATTTCGGCCGATATGAAACTAAACAAATAATAACCTCTTTACTTATTAAACCCAAATAAATAATTACAAAATGTTCTCAAATCTGTTGCTGTTTTCTGATAGTGTTATTGTTTCTCATTCCTTACTAGTGATTAAGGGCCTATATAAGTAATGAAATTTTGTTTATTTTGAAAATTCTCACCTCTGATATTCCTTCCATTCAAATTAAATATACACAAAAATGTACACCAAAATGAAGGTTGGGATGTATTGAACACGAAACACATATGCAATCAACTCATAGAGTCGACTGTAGGCACCACTGGTTCCTGGAAGTCTGCTGCCGTATTCGCACCAGAACTGATAATTTAATAATATTTCACGAAAACAACTTGTGGCCAAATGTGCTTTACATATCCAAGAACAAAGCTAGGAGATAAAAATTCTTCAAAATACGGCAACAGAGCTGCATTGGGGAAAATTCCAAAGCCTTTGCTTTTGTTTACGTATGAGTATACTTTCGATTTCCGGTCGACGTCATCGGACAGAAAAAAGCATGTAAAAACAACGCCGTCTAAAATCAAATAATGAAAAAGATCGCCTTCATACAGTATACTGTTATTAGATTGAGATTGCACAGTTGCCATATTCAGTGCAAGGTATCATGGTACCTGTTGAAATTTCTTAGAATTACGATTTTGTTTTTCGATGGAAATTCGTGGTAACGAGTGATTTGCGCATGTCTGTCGACCATGGAAACCATCTTCAATAAAAAATGCAGACAGTGTTGTCCTTTTCCAAAATGCAGTCCTATCGCTGTATTCGAAAGTGTTTTGAATGCCAAGCTTTGTTCTTGGATATATGAAGTACATTTGGCCACAAGCTGTTCTGATGAAATATTATTTTATTATCAGTTCTGGTGCGAATACGGTAGCAGACTTCCAGAAACCAGTGGTGCCTACAGTCGACAATATAAGTTGATTAAATATGTGTGTCATGTTCTGTACATCCCAACCTTCATTTTGATGTATAATTTGTGTATATTTAATCTGAATTGAAGGAAAATGAGAGGTGAGAATTTCAAAATAAACAAAATTCCATTACTTATATAGGCCCTTAACCGATAAGGATTTGCGACCGTCATCTGCTTGCCGATTAGATGAGCGCACAATCGGCCGATTGTGAGTGCCGCTGTCAGATCGTCACAACCAAAAGGAGTAGTATGCTCAAGAATACATAGAATAGGGTTGATTTTACAGTACAGTCAGGTTGATTGGTTCGTTGACCTCAAGAGCATGTCACTGTGTGTACTAAAATAAAAATACGACATCATCGGAAAGAAGTTAACGGCACAGCGTCTTTCATCAATTATCAAAGACGCCATGCTGTTATCCCTTTACCTAACACGAAAAGAATACGACACCTGTAAACAAAATTCTTGAATAACTAAATATTTTAATTTTTTTGTCTCAAAAACATAGCTATGACCCCTCACTGGAACGAGCTCATCGAGCTCGTTCCAATGAGGGGAAATAAGCTATGTTTTTGAGACAAAAAATAAAACAAATAATGAGAATGGAAAGGTGATTTTTGTAAATAGCGCTGACGGGTTTTTCCGTTACGTTGGGTAAAGGGTTAACTTGTTTCTGCTAATGTCGTATTTCATAGAGTCATCACATGACACGTGGCACCTGTGTCTTGAGCGGCTATCAAGGGGAGATCAGATCAATAAATGAGATACGACCAATCATGATTCCTGCCAATCATTGTGGCAACGTATTAAGCTTGATAATGCTTGTATGAAATCGTGAATCAAACATAAATACAAACAATTTTGATCAAATGGTGTTCCAAGTAACCATCGGCACGAACGGATGTTCAAACACTTCTACCAATGGTCAACCTATGGCTTAAAATCGGCCGATGTCAGATGCGATTGCCAAACACCGGTCAATCACTGTTCCAGGGGTGGCGCCAGGGATTTCTCGACAGGGGGGGGGGGGGCTGACCTCTCCGACAGGGGGGGGGGGCTATAACATTTGACCTCCCAAACGAAGGAAAATGAGTGAAAACTGGTAAATTGAAGAACCAAAATAGAAGTAAATTGAGTATGTTTGTTGATTATTTAACCCTTTACCGACTTGTAACCTGAAAAGCAGACGACACTTGCAAAAATAATTCTTGAATAACTAATTTTTTTCATTTTTTGTCTCAAAAACATAGGTTATGACCCCTCGTTGGAACGAGCTCGACGAGCTCGTTCCAACGAGGGGTCATAACCTATGTTTTTGAGACAAAAAATGAAAAAAATAATGAAAATTAATTGGCGATTTTTGAGAATAGAGCTGGCCGATTTTGGCCGTTACCTTAGTTAAAGGGTTAAAGTAAACATATTACAAGAAGGTCGGGAAATATTTCATCTATAAAGCCAGTTTGACGAACGACATTGAGGAATTTCGTGAGAATCACTATTCTCTATCAAAGTTCCAGTGCTGCACGGGTTCGAGACAGACAAGACGAGATATGTACATTCGATTGTCGGAAATTTCTCGTGAAGTCGGGTTTACGAGACTCTCCGACGGACTGACTAAAAATCTCCGACGGGGGGGGGGGGGGGGGGGGGGGGGGGGGGGGGGGCTGGATCTCTCCGACGGGGGGGGGGGGGGCTCTAGCGCCCCCCCCCCCCCCCCCCCCCCCCCCCCTGGCGCCACCACTGCTGACTGTTCTTTGCACGAAGTCCGAAGTTTCTTCTATTTTCAGTGAAGCGGAACTTGTTTACCACAGGAAAAACGCAATGTCTCACTTCTCGTGGTCCCCGCAGAGTCACACAATACTGAATTGGTTCTTTCGACCAGCGTGTTCGATTTCACAGATTAGTAAACGGTTATCGTACTTTTGGAGAAGATGATAATCTTGGCTTGTAATTGGGTGACAGCTTACATAACATATGTTACCTCATGTTGAAGGCGATGTTAGCTTACAACTTTATATATATACATAAACCAAATTTCTTTTCTTTTTTTTTTTAAAAAAAATACAGCGCATCTGAGTTGACGAGCTGGCTGGTAGCTATTTTTGATAAAAATACCAGACTGGACCTGTATATATTTATATATATATATATATATATATACACTTCATCAAATATTTTATATAACTTCGTCAAATTGCCGAAATTTGACGAAGTTTCGGCAATTTGACGAAGTTATATATATATATATATATTGATGTTTAAGGTCACATATGTATGCACAATGGCTAATCATGACCGTGACAGTTTTACAGGTGGAGGAAGCCCTAGTACCCGGAGAGAACCACCGAGCAACGACGAGCAGCTGCCAGCTCCCCAACATCGTAACTCCGCACTGCAGCACAGGCTGTAAGCCGGAAAGCATCTTTGCGTGCTTGAAGTGACACACCGTATCACAGCAATATTTAAATCGCTAATTTGTATATAAAGTTTGAGTCTTGATCCCCATTTTGGAGAGTCCCTCCCTTAACCCTTTTAGCCCTGATTATAACTATCAGGTCTGTTCAACTTATTTATTAATTGGGGAGGATCAATTGATATTTTCAACGTGCAGTTTTAGGGCTGCACCATGAAAATATTGGTTGGTCTTCCACGAAAATTCAAGAACCAGAAACTTACATTGTGCAATTATGTAGTGTAATGACCCGGGATAGACAAGGGGGTTTTCGACGTCAAAGGTTTAACTTTAAAAAAATATTTTAAGATGGACAAAAAAATATTTTATGATGGACAAATTTTGAACATATAGACAAAAAGAGAGAAGCAAAGTTTCAGCCAATGGACCTCCGGGTTTAACCCGGAGGTCCATTGGCTGAAACTTTGCTTGTGCTGGTTATGCTTTGCAACAAATTTGCAATTATTGCTTGGGTGGAATCTCCACTCTGCGGGTGATTTAGTGATAATACACTCTCCACGTACTGTAGTCCAAAAAATATCAAACGAATTTTGAATAGCGCATTACTTTGTGGGGGGGGGGGGGGGTTATGCTATCTGTAAGGTGGGGAGTTCAAATTTGTGACTTAAAAGAGTATTGTCTAGCAATGAAGGAATCCTTGTTCAAATGGGTGGTTTTATTTGACTACAAATCGTATTAAATTAATTAACATTTGCATGTGGGCGTTTCCGTTGTGAAGTTATTTACAATACTGAGTAATAAGGCGACACGTGTACTTGCGTGGGACGCGATAATGAAATTCGAAAACATTTCCTACCGATGTCGATTTATTTAGCGCGCGTGTATATTGGAACCATAATTGCCCCAGATCATGTGGTATTGAATTCTCAGGTCGATTCAATTGAATTGGAAAACCAAAAATGGAACCGTATTATTATACTGGATCCACTAATATGCGGAATTCGTTATTTAACTGCGATTCATCGTATTCATTGTTATCAATATCCAAGTTGTGTTATGCCACCTCCAAACTTAGAAGTACTTTTTCAGATCATTTTTGTTACGATACAACCACCCTCGATTATGGGGGCGTTGGTAGAGGTGCAGGCTGCAAGCCGAGAGGTCCTCGGTTCGAATCCCACCTGCGGCAACCGCGTTGTGTCCTTGGGAAAGATACTTCCCCCCCCCCCCCATTGCCCACGTGGGGACACGGTGACGCTGTGTACTAAGGCGTACTGCACGTCGATGGTGCGCATGTCTTCAACCAATCTAACCCTGCCTGTGCTGTAGTGCAGAGTTACGATGTTGGGGAGCTGGCAGCTGCTCGTCGTTGCTCGGTGGTTCTCTCCGGGAACTCCGGCTTCCTCCACCCGTAAAACTGTCACGGTCATGATTAGCCATTGTGCATAAATATGTGACATTAAACACCAATAAATAAATAAATACCCTCGATTATAATAGATGTGATGTCTGCGTGAATATTTTCTCCCAATTCGCGATATGTCTGTACCCTATATTTAAGCATTCTGCTTTGTTTATTTTGTGTGGAGATGTGGGGGTAGTTTTCCCAAGTTATTTTTAGAATGGAAATCTTAACCCCAAAAGGTCCTCTGTTCAAATCCCACCTGCGGCTGCCGCGATGTGTCCTTGGGCAAGGCACATAATCACAATTGCAAACGCGGGTGGCACGGTGACGTAGTGTACTAGCCTAGGGTGTACTGGGCGTCGATGGTGCGCTTGTCTTCAACCAATCCTAACTCTGCTTGTGTGGAGTTAATACGATGGGGCGTATGACAGTTGCTCGTCGTTGTTCGATGGTTCTCCCCGGGTATTCCGGCTTCCTCCACCCATAAAACATCCGACACGAGGTGACCCTGATTGTCGAAAGTGTCGTTAAAATCCCAATAAATAAATAAATCTGAGGGAAATTTTAGACTTGTTGTTTACCCTTTGAACCATGGTGGAATCGTCCATGTCATTTCAATGGCAGCAATTGGAAGAGTCCATAATCATCATTTAGGGGGGGGGGGACCAATTAATATTTTCAATGTGCAGCCTTGGGGCTGCACGTTGAAAATATTGATTGGTCTATCACTCACATGCACTCATCTATTGACTACACCACACATGCACTAAGCACCCATGCTATTTTATGAAAATAAGACGTATCATGTGTCTGTACCGGAAAAGCGGCCTCTCTTGTCTTCAAAGGGTTAAACGAGGGATGCACGGCAAATGATAGAGGAGTGAGAACGCAGATAGCGTCCCTTGAAGCACATCGGTGTCAACTGCAATGCTAATGCATTGCAGTTGGCACCTGTATGCGGGTTCAAATGTCAATTTGAAGGGTTCTGTAAAACTTTGTTTCACGATGAAAGTACATCTAATTAGTTTGCCATATTGATGTTGTTCTTTTACAGACAAATGATCTCCCATTTTTGGTACAGACTTATCGAAACGCGAACTTACCCTTGTACACTTGGAGGCAGTCTTCGGAAAAAAGTACTGTTCAATTTCTGTGAATTTGTTGTTTTGTGGTTTGCTGGAGGATTTTTTTTTTTTTTTTTTGGGGGGGGGGGGGGGGTGGGGGGTGTATTGGGTTTTTAGGGGGGGGGGGGGTTGTTTGTTGTTGGTTTGTTTTGTTTTTGTTTTTTGTTTTTTTGTTTGTTTTTTGTTTTGGGGGGGGGGGGTGGGTATTGAATTTGTGAGGAGGTTCTTCGCCGTCATAATAAATACAAAACATTAGATGTAAGCCACATGAGTTTGATGTCATTGTGGGTTTTTTTCAGATTTTTTTTTTTTTGAGCATTCACTCAATTTCCAGCCTCTTCAGATATTTGGGAATATGCCAGCGTAAGGGTTATTGGGTGGGCTCGGTACGAGGTGGAAAAAAACGTCGCGTGCATCACGCTCGCATGCAGTCTGCAAACTCCACAAACAACATTTTGGAGGGAACAAAACCCTCCTCTGCAAATATTTAGCGAGTTCAAACGGGTATTGTTCCGTCTAAAAGAGTGATTTCCGGCGATAAAATAAAATGGTTGACCTACAATAAATAAAGTTTGTATCCAGGAAATCAGAAACTTAAACACTAGAAATCTTCTGAATACCATAATATTTAGGGTAGTAATTATTCAAATAATAAATGCACGGGTCATTTGGGTGTTTCTTTTATCAAATGAAATATGAATGCGCGGTTGGTAAACACAGTGTAACACATGGACGCTAAAAGGTCTTTTTCATAGCACTGGTTGTTGAAAGCTAAATATCGAAATTTCAGACTGGCCTTAGTTTACATGTTTACTTAGATTACTAATACAACCCACTATTTTATTTTATCACAGGAAATCATTTCAAAAGACTGGAAATCGCACTCATATCGTGGAGTGTGATTTCGTTAATATTTTGGTGCATTTGTTCTGATATGTTTGCACACCAAAGCCCATAAAGGTAGTCATTAACCCTTTGAAAACGAAAGCCCTTTTAACGACCCAGGATTGTATTCGACCTGTCGTCATAAAGTGGGTGGGTGCTTAGTGAATGTGAATGGTAGACCAATCAATATTTTCAACGTGCAGCCTTGGGGCTGCACGTTGAAAATATTAATTGGCCTACCCTAAACAATGGGCTAATTAAATTGATGCCATTGACTGACATCGGGGGGATTGGTTTGAGAGGGTTAAATCCTTATTTACCTGGATGATATTTGCTCTCGTGTACGCCTGGTGTTGAGATATAATGATCTCTACCCGTCACCCTTTCATAACCGAGTTTTTTAATGCGGACATTGTGTCCATTGTGTACAAAACCGGCTACATTAAGAGGATCGAGCTTACGTTTCTAGAGATTGGGGAATAATCTTTTAATCCTACAAACCCACTTGGCTGGGTTACATTACAACTCGCCCAGTGTTGTTCTTGACACTTTCTACAGCCAGGGTCACCTCATGTCGGACTGTTTCACGGGTGAAAGAAGCCCGAGTAACCGGAGAGAATCACCGAGCAACGGCGAGCAACTGTCAGACTCCTCAACGTAGTAACTCCACACAAGCAGGGCTAGCATTGGTTAAAGACATGAGCTCCATCGACGTGCTGTACGCCTTAGTACACAGCGCCACCGTGCCCCATGTGGGAAATCGGGATTAAGTGCCTTGCCCAAGGACACAAAGCAGTTGTCCATGGCGGGGATCGAATCGTGAACCTAACGGTTTAAAATCCAATGCCGTTACCACTATGCCACCGCGCCCCCACTTCCGCGTTGAAAAAATGTTCATTGTGTTCCAACGGGCAATTATTATTTAAATATTTAATTATTTATATATTTTATTTTATTTATTATTTGATTTATGTTTTTGCCAGGGAAAGCCCTGGTCCTTCACCTACTGGGGATTCACACCATGGCTGACAATTTTTGTCATTGTAAGAGAATTACAGGAAAGTTAACTCCCTTTAATATTCAAACGTTGTCAGTGAATTTGACACCAAGAGTATGGGAATTTTATACAACAATTGAAATTTCGAAATGTGAGCGAATTTGTATCGTCGATGTGCGCATCATTTCACAAACTTCAGGCATTTTACTGTATTGTATGGCACAGTTGAACTCGTGAGGCCGCTTTTCCGGCCAGGAACATGATACGTCATAACATCATTAAACAGGATGGCTGTTCAGTAAATGTGTGGGGTAGATCAATCAATATTTTCAACGTGCAGCCCCGAGGCTGCACGTTGAAAATATTGAATGGTCTACCCCAAATAATGGAAATGAACTCTTCTAACTGATACCATTGAACTGGCATGGAAGATACCACTAGAGTTCAAAGGATTAAAATACGGAAGCTACTTTTTTACAGCTTTATCCCTAAAGAACGTTTGATATTATTATTCTTCGTTGAAATCCACTCTAGGGGGCGCGGTGGCTCAGTAGGTAGAGGTGCAGGCTGCAAGCCGAGTGGTCCTCGGTTCGAATCCCACCTGCGGCAACCGCGTTGTGTCCTTGGGCAAGACACTTCATCTCCATTGCCCGCGTGGGCGCACGATGACGCCGTGTACTAAGGCGTACTGCACGTCGATGGTACGCATGTCTTCAACCAATCTAACCCTGCCTGTGCTGCAGTGCGGAGTTACGATGTTGGGGAGCTGGCAGCTGCTCGTCGTTGCTCTGTGGTTCTCTCCGGGTACCCCGGCTTCCGCCACCCGTAAAACTGTCACGGTAATAATTAGCCATTGTGCATAAATATGTGACCTTAAACACCAATAAATAAATAAATAAATAAATACCCTCGATTATAATAGATGTGATGTCTGCGTCAAATAAATAAATAAGTAAATCCCCTCTAAAAACAAGAAAACGCCCTCGCCATCTTTTGATACAGAGTCTGGTTTTTACAATTTTCTCCCCAATGGACGTTTGATTTATTATTCTCTGTTGAAACACCTTCTAAAAACAAGAAGATGGCCTTTCATCACCCTTTGATGTTCTGTAACCTTTTTTCTGTTCATTATACCCACGGTGTGCGTATTGTAACATAATACACACACAATCCTTTCCCTTAAAAGTCTAGGTGGTACGATTAGTTAATTGTTTTTTCCCGGGAAGAATAAAAACTTGCAAATTAATGTAAAAACACTTTCGCTAATCAAAGAGCCAAAGTGAACAGTTAGTTGCTCATAATTAGCTTGCCATAAAATAGCCAAGTTTCCCTTTATAACTTGTAATAAACGAAAACAACAGACAGCTCCGGAAGCTATTTGTAGCTTTTGTTATTAAAAGTAACAAAAGGAAAGTTCGTTTTATTTTCTGCCAATGTCAAAGGTGTTTTCTCAACAATTACATGTTTCTAAACTGGACCGTCCTCGCCATAATTTCAGGGGAGATAACTTTATCGAAAGTCGATTTTCATGGAGATATGAGTCAGGAATGCTCTTAACCCAGAACGAGGCTCTATGAAGTTCGGAAAAAATATTTTTATCAACTTCATTCAGGCTGATTATGCCCCTTTTGATATTCAAGATTCTTTAGAGAAAAGTCCAAATCTGAGCTATCACATTATTTCAATATTCTGTACTGAGAAGTCAAACATTCATCACCCTATCGCATAGCACGTAAAGCTCGTATCGCGTCCAGAGTGCAATAGCCTTTAGACGTTTTTTTTCTATAATATTATCACACGAATTATTTCCCATTTGAAGTTTATTTATTTATTTTTTGGTGTTTTAAGGTCACAGGGTTATGCACAATGGCTAAGCGTAACCGTGACAGTTTTACAGGTGGAAGAAGCCGGAGTACCCGGAGAGAACCACCGAGTATCGACGAGCAACTGTCAGCTCCTCAACATTCTAACCCCGTTGAAGCTCGGGTCAAGCAGGGTTACAGCGGTTGAAGACGTGCACTATCGACGTACAGTGTGCCTTAGTACACGGCGTCATCCCCCATGTAGGCAATCAGGATAAATTGACTTGCCCAAGGACAAAACGCAGTCTACCACTGAGCCACAGCGCTACCCTTTTGAAATAAACGAACTCGAGACGAGTTTGGTTTTATACAAAAACAAAATAATTGCATAGCATTTGGCCATTAAAATAAACATCTGAAATGAATTGTTGTATGTTTGGAAATCTTATCCAACACGTCACTGAATTCGTCAGTCTCGGGTAATAATCAACAGAACAGTCTGTACAATCATTCCCCCCCCCCCCCCCTTCAGTTTATTCTCCCCAAGTCTTCAAAATGATAAAAAAAAAATTCACAGCGAGTCATCTTGTGATTATGTTTATAACATGTTTGGCTTAGTCCTATGTGGATTTTAAAGTCCTGAAAGATGGATTTTCTTTATTTTGTTTGTTGGTAGACTGCATATCTGAGGTATATAGTCAGGAGCGTAAACATAGAGGGTGTGACCCCCCTCCCCTCCAATAATTTTCCTGTCGGGACATTTTCATCTGAAGTGGTGTCTTAGGCATCGATTCGCCCTCGTTGGTTATCATGTTCATGTACTTTCTCACGGCACAATATTTGCTTCATGGACTTATGTCGCACACACAGTCGGTCTGATGCAAATGGAGGTCTGTGACTGAATGGGGATTTTGGGTGCTTATTAAATAAGAAGTTTGGAAGCCCACGTAACTATATGTATTGATCCACAAAGATTTTTTTAAATTATAATCCCCAGTGACAGATATTCCAACTTCATCATCAAGGCATGCCTTCAACGAAGGCATGCCTTGATGATGTAGTTGGAATATTTCTTAAGTTGAGACTTGGGCCATGACGGTAGGAGCAAATTGAAACACCCCACCCCATCAAGTCGTCCATTCGCGACGGTCCTGAGTACAGTATTTAGTTTTGTGTCCCAAGGTCGCACAGTGTTACTGGGGATTTCGGCATCTGTTGGATGAGCATCTGTCTACACCTTTCCTCGTTAGCCAAAATTAAACTTTAGAACAAACGAGCGAATTGGTAGTTACCACCGGGTAGTCAGCTCTTTAGCCAACATACCATATCCGCCCAGTGCTATTCCCCAAATTAACATTCAAGTCCTTTTATTTTTCACCCTTTCGCCTACAGAATAAACTCTCCTTTCGCTTCCATTGTATTTTATTGAAAATCCCGTTTTGTATCTGCTAAATGCACTTCAGAGAGAAAGAAGCATTTCACTGAATGCTGAGGCAGAAGTGATCTTTTTCTCGACGGACCGGCGTACGGATTATTCGGGATTTGGGTGGGTATTGATGATCAAAGTAAGAGATGATTCTTGGGGGGCATTGTTTTGTGAAGTGAGAAGAGGAGTCACTGCAGTTGATGTGGGAGGGGGATCAGAAAAGTGGGGATAGGTGGTGCCATATGTGCAGCTTAAGAGCAACTGAGAATATTCCCTTTAACCCTTTATCTAACATGAAAAGCAGACGACACTTTCAAACAAAATTCTTGAATAACTAATTTGGCGACTTCTGCTGTGAATAGCGCTGGCCGGTTTTGACCGTTACGTTGGGTAAAGGGTTAACAATGCTCCAAATACTTCCCTAAAAGAATAAGACTCATTGAGAAACTAAAGAATGGGATGAAAACACGAGAGATAAGAGGATGAAGGGTGACATGTGGGAAAGGGTCAATATTGTACATGTAGTTGTGAAGATAGAGACCGCGTCAATGAATGTGTGGAATTCTATAACAGTTTGTGTTTGAACGCTGGGGGATTATGAGGGAATGTGGGAGAGGAAATACTCGACGGGAACGGGTTGATATAGGCCTTCTCGTTAAAGAACCGCGGTAACCCGCGGAAGGTCCAAGTAATACTATCATTATTTCTTATTATGTTCTTTTCACGCCACGGTGTACAAATCGAGAAACAAATGAAAATCAAAATTAATTTTTGCCCTACTTGGTCTCAAAATGACGGAAGCTATGTGAATAGAACGCAACTCAGCCGTTTATTCGCGTAAGGTCTGTAAATTAGTCGCTGCATCATGACTCGTTGGAAATTACTACCCGAGAACTGTCATACCTTGTATTTCATTAGTGTTGATATCAAAATATGTCAGATACTAATAAAACGAAGATCGCTTGTAATCCTTCATTGATTAGAAAACTACGCCATTGTTCGTAGGTCACCCGAATAGCATGGGCTTGGCGTGATGGTAGTATATAGAGGTTATTACCACCATGTAGGTTTCCGATATGGTGTGCTGAAGTCGATACCTTGTCTCTGGGCACATATCGATGATGAGTCCTTTGGGACGAGTCGATATATGATCCACAGACGAGGTCGTGATTTCAATACATCATCTAGGAACCCCCCTATGTGGTAATAACGAATTTATCTTACAATATTCTTCCCTTTCTTGACTTGTTCGCATGTATTTTGACAATCATGCACCGTTTATGAACAGATTTTTTTTTTTATAAATGAATATCGTGACGTCATGGTATTACGTTTTGAGCTGTGCATGACGTGTTCCCAATTCGTTATTCCACTTTTGCTATAACTGCCGAAGTTTATGTTAGTGCTTTCTCTGTCTGTTTCCTTATTTTATTTTTCAGGTTTAACGCATAACAGGCCAATAAAAATATCATAATGGCAAAATTGATCTTGCCTAATTTATTTCGCTGAGTTTGGTGATTTATTTATCAATTAATTACTTTTATCAAAACGGTAACCTAACACGTGTAATCAGTTTCCGATATGTGCGCGGGGGGGGGGGGGGGGGGGCACTAAAAATTTGCAAGACGTGACGTCCTATTTTTTATTCGGCTCCTTTTCACACCCACCCACCCACCCACTACGTGCAAATTTTCTACTACCGTTCTCAGACACCCACCCCCCACTCTCCCATTAAAATCCAAAATAAACTTATAAACTTAGTAGGCACAGCTGTCGTTAGGGGGGGGGGGGTTCATAATGTTCTTAACCCTTTACCCAACGTAACTGCCAAAACCGACCAGCGCTATTCTAAAAAATCGCCAATTAATTTTTATTATGTTTTCATTTTTTGTCTCAAAAACATAGGTTATGACCCCTCATTGGAACGAGCTCGTCGAGCTCGTTCCAATAAGGGGTCATAACCTATGTTTTAGAGACAAAAAATGAAAAAAATTAGTTATTCAATCATTTTGTTTGGCAAGTGTCGTCTGCTTTTCATGTTAGGTAAAGGGCTAAACTGGTACCACCAATTTAAACCTCTGTGGGCTGCTGTGGGCCCCAATCTACAAATAACAAGCTGTTCATTATCAGGCTTGGCCAGAGCAGGTGTACATATACGGGAACAAATTTTCATTTGAAATGTTCCCAAAATATTGTCTGCACATTTTCTACATTTCGAACAAGACACCCACCCCCTACTAACGTGTGACATTTTCCCAGATTAAGCCCAATATTCTCACATATAAAGCCTCCTGATGTTGTATTTATGTTAAGAGTGTGATGTGCAGCACCATCTTTAAGGTTTGAAACATAAATGATAGTATATATTAGCTGATATATTGATATATTTTTAAAAAATTCAAAAAATTGCACAAGTTGGGAATGCACATTTTGGGCACACTCAAGAGACCCACCCACCCCCACGTCACGTCTTGCAAATTTTTGGTGCCCCCCCCCCCCCCCCCCCTCTGATGTGTGGGTGAAAAACGTTCTCTTTCTGAATCGAATGATCGCACGTGCGGTTGTTACCCAAAATACAGATTAATATTTTGTCGAGACGATTTTACTTGTATTCGGGGAAATACGTTGTTGTAAGACAGTAAGAAATATCCAATATCTTAGATTGTGATGACGTTACAATGTTAAACATTACCTGCTTCCTGTAAGGTTAAATATCAAAATCGTATTCGTGGTTCAATAAATAGATTTAATTTAATCATTTAATCCCACCACGAAGAATAAAGTTTGCACACGCGTGTCAACACATTCAAACCGATTATTTATTTAATTTTAACCGCCATTAGTAAAACATGATACAGATAAATCAGTTTTCAATGGACATATAAAGAAATACAATTTGGCAATTATTCTTCCGTGTGTCGCGTTTAGGTTGGACGCGTACCAAAAGTTTTAAGTGTGACGGTTAGTTAAACTGTTAGTTCTGGGAAAGTGATTAGTAATAATATATATGTTATCCGCTTTAGTAACCTACAATCGGACAAAGCTATTAATCTGGCTCGACCCTTGAAAATCTGATGTCGAAATATCAAAATTTCAACCTCCATATTTTTCTCATAGTTCAACATGGAATTTAATCAATTCAATCTTGTTTGACAGAGCTCAGAATATTACGGAATTTCAATATTCAAATTTTCCTCTAATGCAATTCATAATTGCATTAGAGGAAAATTTGAATATTGAAATTCCGTAATATCGACCTCAGTGTGTAGAAGGTGAAAAAGATTAACATACTTAATTTGTGGTAGATCAATACAACTTAATAACAGTGACATAGAAAAATAATGAGGCAAATGTTTTGCAATATAATATTTCGTACACGGAGGTCAAATTACTACAGTATATCAGTATTTCCAACCTAAGCTTTTTCTCAATTTAAAAAATAACATTACATTAAGTACTAACAACCTCTCAGCTCATGGACCACCGGGTAGAAACCTGTGATTAACCAGATGACAGTTTGCTTGGGCATCTTGCGCTGTGTCGAGTGAAAGTGTAAATATTCGTCTAGTGGAAAAAGCTTTCTCGCCGTGATTTAGAAGTGATCCACCCTCTCTGTAGTGTAAGATTTTTTTTTAAATCAAAACACTGGAGACACTGTAAATAAAGCAATTAATCACAAGCATTTTTGCCAACGAAACATTTGATCCTTTTCAGCATAGATGTGTTTTGCGCAACATAAAACGCACATTTATTTATTTATTTATTTATTTATTTATTTATTTATTTATATAGGGGGCGCGGTGGCTCAGTTGGTAGAGGTGCAGGCTGCAAGCCGAGAGGTCCTCGGTTCGAATCCCACCTGCGGCAGCCGCGTTGTGTCCTTGGGCAAGACACTTCACCCCGATTGCCTACATGGGGGCACGATGACGCTGTGTACTGAGGCGTACTGCACGTCGATGGTGCGCATGTCTTCAACCAATCTAACCCTGCCTGTGCTGCGGTGCAGAGTTCAGAGTTACGATGTTGGAGAGCTGACAGCTGCTCGTCGTTGCTCGGTGGTTCTCTCCGGGTACTCCGGCTTCCTCCACCCGTAAAACTGTCACGGTCACGATTAGCCATTGTGCATAAATATGTGACCTAAAACACCAATAAATAATAATAAATAAATAATAAATAATTTATTTATTTATTTATTTATTTATTTATTTATTTATTTATTTATTTATTTATGTTCAACAGGAAAGCAATTAAAGTAAATAGTGTTTAGTTATTCGTAAATAATATTACTCGTTTTGAAATCCGAGTTGTGTAGGTGAAGGTGCAAAGGTATGCAAATCAGCAGCGGTGGGAACTCTTCTGCCTGTCCATTTGTTTGGTTTTTTTATTGGTGTTTAAGGTCACATACTTATGCACAATGGCTAACCATGACCGTGACAGTTTTACAGGTGGAGGAAGCCGGAGTACCCGAAGAGAACCGCCGAGCAACGACGAGCAGCTGCCAGCTCCCTGCCTGTCCAGTCTAATCGGTCTGCTCCAGTAATCTTTGAACCTAGCGTGAGGAAGAAGTAGAAGGAGCAGACGAAACCACGACCGGACCATAACATAGACTCCAAAAGAGTGTCTGAAGGTATTTACGCATTAGCTGATATCAGGTGAAAGTATATGGCGCGACATACTTTTTACTTATTGGTGTTTAAGGTCACATATTTCTGCATAATGGCTAATCATGACCACGACAGTTTTACGGTTGAGGAAGCCGGAGTACCCGAAGAGAACCATCAAGCAACGGCGAGCAACTGTCAGCTCCCCAAAATACTAACTCCACACAAGCATGGCTAGCATTGGTTGGTTGAAGACAAGGGCACCATCGATGTGTACTACGCTTTAGAACACAGCGCCACCGTGTCCCAACGTGAGCAATGGGGAATATGGCGCGACATAAAAAGACGTTGTCAGAGTTTTTCGATGTATAGCATAATCATCAGTTCCCGCCACCGCCACAAAGGCCCCCATCCCTACCCATACCCCCACCCACACACACGCTCGTTCACTTTTATCACCTCATGACGCACTGGTCAAGACCCAAGCATCAATAAAATGACATTCTTGTGGATTCATTTTTAGTGGCGTCATGAGCTTAATAATTTTTCAGCCATTGCTTGTGAAGGCTGGTCTATTCTCGGAAGAAGCATTTGCTCAAGTTGAAATTCCTTTAGCCTTCAAGGATTAAATAAATTTCCGGAGTAAAATCTCTGCGTCTGCTTGATAATAGGGATTCCAGTGTCTCAAACTCTACTGGCAGAAACTGGAATTACGATTCTACTGGTAAAAATTGGTATTCGGCTTTTTGTCAGCAGAATCTGTGCTTCCATCATGTTAAACTATAATTCCCGTTGCTACTAGATAATTTGAAATTCTATCAGTAGAATACGTATTTGAAGTTCTATATATGGAATGCCATTTCCTACTTGAAGAACTATCCAGTTCCACTTTCATCGGTGGCATTATAATATGTAGCGATCGTAAAAGGAAAATTTTGAGTTTGTTGTGAAGCCGAGGGGGTATGACCCGGTGAATGACAAACTGGAGATGAATGCGAGTGACAAAACATTGAATAAACAGATCTGCGGCCATTACTATAAAACTTTTACAACTGTATTTTTTAAAATTGTATTTTTTAGTTATGACTTTAAATGAGTTGAAATGAACTATTAGCATTTTCAAAGATGTGGCAATTTGCCAGTTGGCAAATTGCCATATCTTAAAATGCTAATGATTCGTTTTAGTCAGTTATATTAATAGGGAGAAAATATAATTCTAGAAAATACAATTGTAAAAGTTGTATAGTATTGGCTTCTGGATGCAGTCTATCATGAGTACATCTACTTCAGGTATACCTTCGAGAAAAACGCCACCTGCATATTGAGTTTTGTTTAGGGTGGCAACCCACTGCACGGCTTGAAACATTATGTAATACTTTAAAATCGATATGCATGAAGTTTTGCGTGAAGTGACGTTTGTTCGTCCACAAAGGAAAGACACAAAACAAACGGGTGAAAAGAATCAGTAATGATTCAGTCGTACAGCCCTGCATTCAACGCATTTTTTGCTTTGACAAAATAAAGATTAGGATCTTATCCTGAGGGATTCTAATTCAGTCAGTGCACAAATCCCTTGAGAGCTTGTGTGGTGCCTGTCGTTCAGGAAGATTTATGAACTGAAAGCGACCAAATGTGTTTTATCGGTCCTCATTTGGGTTCAGATTCCTCGATGAAACTGGTCAGAAAATGACCTGCTCAGTGCAGTTACCCTGTATTAGTATAAGGTTAAGCAAATAAGGGTCAGTGTTATTTATATCTCCATTTTTGACGTCTATTCGGAAATGTAAGCGTGATGTGTGTGTTTGTAGGGGGGGGGGGGGGGGGTTATAGTCTTTCTCGTGAATTGGGCTCTCTACCATGCCAGGCATCGTCGTTCTGAAAATGATTTGCTTCAGAATTAAATTTAGCAAGGTACGTTTGGAAAACTGATTCCCAGTATCATTGGGCCGATATACTGTTCTGCATGTTAATGCGGAGAGCTGAATTAACGTTGAAAAATGATTCTAAATGAAAAATGAGGAGAACGTATTATTGAAACACCAGAAGCGTGGAGTTTTGGAGCAAGTCAATGTCTTTCACACAAAGGATATGAACGATGTTTTAACAATGTTCTTTCCGGAGCTTCCTTGTCTGAAACATTGATTGCGCCTCACCCTCCCCCACAGAACAGGAGTTATACTTTGGGAGGAAAATCCACCCCGTATGTGTATTAGTCATGTTTCACTCTCCATGTATTATATCACATGCTCGTAACTATGGTTCCCTTATCTTTAACCCTTTACCCAACGCAGACGATATCAAAATTTATTATTTTAAATACCATTTTTTTAAATTTTTCCAAAAATTTCAACAAAACCATATCATCTGACCCTGGGTCACATGATATGGTTTTGTTCAAATTTTTTGAAAAATTAATATTTTTTCAACTGATGAATTTGCATATTACGCTGGCGGATGCAGGCGATTCGTTGGGAAAAGGCATCATACTTGTTTCAAGAGAGGAGGTGGTGGTTGTAGATGTCATGTGGCGAACGGGGTGTTAAAATGTTTAAAATACTCGCAAGCGAGGAATGACATTGAGCTATGCTTGCGACCCCCATTGACAGTATTATTTGGGTTTTTTCAGTTTTCGTATTGACAGCTACTCCGGTGGGGGAGCAGAAGAACCCACAGAGAATCACCAAGTAGAGTTAACCCTTTACCCAACGAATCGGCCGCATCCGCCCGCGTAATATGCAAATTCAGTAGTTGAAAAAATATTATTTTTCAAACAATTTCAACAAAACCATATCATGTGACCCCTCGCTGGAACGAGCTCGTCGAACTCGTTTCAACGAGGGGTCACATGATATGGTTTTGTTGAAATTTTTGAAAAATTTGAAAAAATTATATTTAAAATAATAAATTTTGATATCGTCTGCGTTGGGTAAAGGGTTAAGGAGCGGTCAGACTTTACAATCCACTATCGGGGCTGAAGTGTGGTGATTCCAGGCACACGCAAGTGGCAATGTCAGGACCGATCCCTCAACTTTCTGATCACCTGTCAAAAGCTGCTGACCAGTTAGTCATTACACTCAGAGAAATCCGCGCCAAATTTGGTTCCAAGTAGAACCCGAACCCACCGAATAACCAAAGCGAAAGGGTCTCTATGTGATCTAGAACCAGGAGTTGCCCGTCTTATTTATATGAAAAACTTGCAGTTGCCGCGCAGTTTAATCTTTTACGTAACGAATCTGCCACATCCGCCGGTGTAATTTACAAATTTACAAATTAAGCAATTGAAAAAAATATATATATTAAAAAACATTTTTTTTTTTTTTTTTTTTTATTAGGGTTTAACGACACATTAACAGCCAGGGTCATATCATGTCGGTGACAGTTTTACGGGTGGAGGAGGCCGGAGTACCCGGAGAGAACCACCGAGCAACGACGAGCAGCTGTCAGCTCTCCAACATCTTAACTCTGAACTCTGCACCGCGGCACAGGCAGGGTTAGATTGGTTGAAGACATGCGCACCATCGACGTGCAGTACGTCTTAGTACACAGCGTCATCGTGCCCCCATGGAGGCAATCGGGGTTAAGTGCCTTGCCCAAGGACACAACGCGGGAGCACGAATCAGTCGCAGAAATGGTCACCCATCCAACTATCAACCGCGCTCGACGTTGCTTAACTTCGGTGATCTGACTAGAACCGGTTATCGCGACGCCACCGAGCCCCCTTCAAAACATTTAAAGAAAACGATATCGTTTGACCTCTCATTTGGAACAAGCTCATCATTAATTTATACAATTGTCACCAAATTTGGTTGCCCTACCAGTACAAACTGAAGAAGCAGTGTTGGTACCTGGATAAACCAAAATTTCTCTGTGTGTACGCCTTCAAACTGTCATGTGTATTAACATTTTAGTACCGTGAGCACTGTAGCAACATTTTGTATAGAGTATACAAGAGTGGAAACACGGGTTATTTTCACATGATAGCGATATTGCCACCAAACAAAGGTCAATACAGAAACACAGCAATACTTACACAATTAGAAGCAATTTTGTTTAGTTATCAAGACGTTTAAAACGGTTTGACAAAGGGTTCGAGCAATAACTGGATCAAAAGTCCAATTGAAAGTTTTATCAAGTATTCAGGTATGTTTATTATGTGGTGCTGAGACAGGTATAAATACTTATTGCCTATGAGAGTGGTATACTCCGGCCTTCAAAATTACCACAGGTGTTTTCTCCAATCATTTTGTAATCGCTATGGATTATAATGCCGAGATCACTCCCTGATTACCGTTTCTTCTCTCTGCTCTGACCAGGCTTCCTTATTTGGCTTGCTCCGTCCTGACAGAATCCAAATGTCCCACTGACGCTTGGTCGCGACCGACTGGAGTTATGTTATTGGTCTGGGGGTTCCTATCGATGGAGCGGGCGACAAACCTTTGGCAACCCATGGGCCCCATTATCTCGAGACATTTGCTTGTTGGATATGTACAATAAGCCGGACAGAGCCAGAGACACACTATACTTGTCAATGAGGGTTGTGATCGTGTCAACACAAAATCACCAAAGTGGGAGACTATACTCGATTGAAGAACAGCAAAGGATACCATCTACAGAATTACAACTGAACTGACACAGCAGTATATAGACCATATTTGTCAATGAGCACCGTGAGGTAGTTCAATCAAAAATAACATCAAGGTGGCATATGGGCATATTGTCCACCGGGAAAATTCCCGGTGGGCCCCCAATTGGGTTCCCCCTGAGGCCCCCAAAACTGATGCAGCCCAACACCTGTTGGTGCATGAAATTTCATGAAAATGCCAAAAAGGAGAAATGGATCTGTTTGCATAGACTGTCTGTATATCAAAATGTTCTCTATGTGGACTGCCATTGGCAGTCCACATAGAGAACATTTCGATTTACTACCCGCCTTGTCTGCCACTGATCGCTCAGATGAAAAGAAACAGCTTACCTTCAATTTCAAAATTCAAACTTTTCTCCGATTGGGCCGAACTGTGGTCTTCCCGATGCGTCTCCCACACCCGTAGAACCTTTTTGTGCCGAATGATTGATGAAGATGATACAAAAATGCCACCGAAATACCCTCTATGTGGACAGCCATTGATAGCTGAGATGCAAGGAAGCAGCGTTCGCTGTTCTAAAAATCATAATTTTCTCCGGGTCTGGGACCCCATTGGTACATTTCCCGGTAACTATGCTTGGCTCAAACCGCCCCTGTGTCTAGGGACAACAAACTCCAACACATCTCCAGGATGGGCTGTTGAGTGGGTCTCGGTCGCATCTTTGTCTCCTTTATGTCTTCCTCCTTTTGCCTTCTATTCATTGGATGTGACGGAAAGTATACAACTAAATGGGTCGTAAGGGGTTAACACAGCTCACATCATCCCGCGCGCCTCCTGCAGGAAAAAAACATTCTATTTGCAATGATATGCTATATGAATGGGCATAAAATTAACAATTGATGAAGTATCCACGCCAAGGGACCGAATCAAGAAATACTCTCAAGATAATCTATGAGCAGGGGGGCGTACTGTATTTAATATAATTTGTTGTTGCGACACATGATGTATCTTAGTATTTGCTGTTGAAATCCTGTATGTTTTGCGCGGCTGGGAAGGGCTCCAACGGGGCCTTTCCAGTAGCGTACTGCATAACAGCATAGAATCTCAACATTCAATGACACCTCAGGAGTGAGCAGAGAGATTAACCTCAATCCGAATTGCATCGGATATAAAACATTTAACCCTTTGAACACGTGCGGCCCTTTTTCCGACCCAGGAGCAATATACGTCATAATATCATTAAGTGGGATGACCGCTAAGTGATATTTTGAAGTAGACCAATGAATATTTTCAACGTGCAGCCCTTGGGCTGCACGTTGAAAATATTAATAGGTCTAGCCCCAAATAATAAATCGGGACTCTTCCAACTGCTGTCGGCGAACTAACATAGAAGATACCACTAGGGATCAAAGGGTTATTAAAGGTACTCTAATTAAAAATCTTGCCTTTTGATAATTTAATATTTTTAATGTTAATAGCCTCTTCGTCTGTCTCATTCTAAGTCCGTGGAAATGGAGGACAAAGGTTGACTGACTCCGCAGCACCATTAGCACACGCGCCCGAAAAATAGTACAAAATAATGGGACAATAGAAGAGTTCAAAGTACTTAACCATCACTAATCCATGACTGCGTGACTCCGAAAATATTAATATTGATGTGTAAATCTATTGTAGGTCAATTTGTTTTGAATACGAATCTGCTTTGTGGACAGATTACCGTTAGTTCATTCACACCATAGAAATAACCCCACAATACATAAATAAATAAAATGACATTATGCAGAGAGGCGAATGTGCTTAATTGTCTGAAGGCCGTGGCTGTTTCTAAAAAACCCGCACACTTTATACTACAGTCAACGTTTGATGTGTGTTCAACGTGTCCTGCTTTAACAGTTCTAATTATTTTCCAACGGGCGACCGCTGTAATGATCGTATCATTTTAATTTTACATTCAAATATGTTTGTCAAGTATAGCCTTTCAGACAGCCTTTCCTATTCTCAATTTTTATTTTTTTTATTTATTTTTTTTTTTTTTTTTTGGGGTGGGGGGGGGGGGGTGGTCATGCAACAAATAAGACAGACAAATTGACAGGAAGGAAACTACCGATCACCGACATATTTGGTACTGGGAAAACCCATAAAAAGAAACTTATTGTGTATTGTATTTTTAGGCTCCCAAAATTCATTAAACAATCGCTCGTCTTATTTGCCATATTCAACAATGATAGAAGATTTCGGTACAATGCTTCAAAGGTTTTTTAAAACAATATTTTTTCTCAAGACAGCTTAATTTCTGAGATTCCATCACCCTCCGACTGCAACTTTTCAAGGCAGGTAACTCTAATTCAAATATTTAATTCTGTCATACCTTCTACAGTGAAGGGCATACCGCATTTGTTTTTGGAATTTTCCCTCTCTTTTGGTTACATTCCCAACTTATTCATTTATTGGGGCTTAACGACACTTTCGACAGCCAGGGTCACCTCGTGTCGGACAGTTTTACGGGTGAAGGAAGCCGGAGTACCCAGATAGAACAACCAATGACCCCGTCATAGGTAATTGCTAGTTTGGGTATCCTTTAGTTGGACCAGCCCTAGAAAGTCGTCAAGTCAATTGACAATTACGCCCTGCGATCCTTCGAAATTCGATTATTTGAAATCGCCCGGATTGTTCGTTTCGATTCGATTGGAGACGCGTTAATCGGGCCTGGCATTCTTAAAAATGTAAGAGGGATAAGAATCGTTCCCCTTACAAGGCCTAGGGGAGCGATTAGCTCTCCTCAAGCTTACAGAATCTAAAATTGACAAAATGAAGTTTTACTATTAATGAAATCTGCCCAGTAGACATTGCACATTTTATTTAGTGCTGCTAACAAGGTAGTCTCTGTGACACGGCTACACTGCCCGTCCCACACCTCCGGGCCTCAACAAGGCAGGGATGTGTGGGAGAGTCGGTGTGACCGTCTTACAGAGACCACTAACATAGCAGAGGTCTGAAAAGATGTGGCTTTTAGGAATAGGCTGCTATGGTAATTATTATTTTCTAAGGCCAGGAGGGTTAGTTTTCGCCCTCCTTAATTTGTTTAAGGCGAGCAGTAGGCGAGCGAATAAATCGCTCTCCTGAAAATGCCAGGCCTGGTTAATTCGGAATTTGTCGGGTCGATGGGATGTTTTAAAAATCCAACCAAGTGTCCTATTTTGATCTCTTCATCTATCATCAGGTCTCCTGAAGGGAAGATCATTATCAGATCTCCTGTAGGGGGGAACCATCATTAGGTCTCCTGTAGGGGGGACCATCATTAGGTCTCCTGTAGGGGAGATCATCATCAGGTCTCCTGTAGGGGAGATCATCATCAGATCTCCTGTAGGGGGACCATCATTAGGTCTCCTGTAGGGGGACCATCATCAGGTCTCCTTTAGGGAGATCATCATCAGATCTCCTGTAGGGGGGCCATTATTAGGTCTCCTGCAGGGGGACCATCATTAGGTCTCTTGTAGGGGAGATCATTATCAGGTCTCCTGTAGGGAGATCATCATCAGGTCTCCTGTATGGGAGATCATCATTAGGTCTCCTATAGGGGAGACCATCATCAGGTCTCCTGTATGGGTGATCATCATCAGATCTCCTGTAGGGGGACCATCATTAGGTCTCCTTTAGGGGAGATCATCATCAGGTCTCCTGTAGGGGAGATCATCATCAGGTCTCCTGTAGGGGAGATCATCATCAGGTCTCCTGTAGGGGAGACCATCATCGGGTCTCATGTAAGGGAGACCATCATCAGGTCTCCTGTAGGAGAGACTTGATGATAGAAGAAGAGTTAAGGGAGGTTCCGCTTCCGAAATTGCATTGGTCTCGTTCTGGAATATTTCGCTTCCGAAACTACTTTGATTCCGTTCTGGAATAGTCCGCCTTTTTAATTAACTTACCAAACGGACGAGTCGCCATTGAATTCAATACTTGAGTGGGGAGCAACGTGGCTCAGTAGGTAAAGATGCTGGCGGCAAGCCGAGAGGTCCTCGGTTCGAATACCACCTGCGGCAACCGCGTTGTGTCCTTAGGCAAGACACTTAATTCCAATTACCCACGCCGAGGCACGGTGGCGTTGTGTACTAGGGCGTACTGCACGACGATGGTGCACTTGTCTTCAACCAATGCTAACCCTGCTTGTG
This sequence comes from Pictodentalium vernedei, assembly GCA_031216915.1. NCBI lineage: Eukaryota > Metazoa > Mollusca > Scaphopoda > Dentaliida > Dentaliidae > Pictodentalium > Pictodentalium vernedei. The sequence goes on along the minus strand of CM062289.1, from coordinate 66,557,437 downwards.
TGGAGTTAGTATATGTTGGGGAGTCTGACAGTTGCTCGCCGTTTTTCAGTGATTCTCTCCGTGTACACCGGCTTCCTCCGACAAGATGTGACCCTGGCTGTCGAAAGTGTCGTTAAGCCCCAATAAATAAATAATAAATAAATACGTGAGTGGAGACTAGCAATGTTTACGGTTGTCAGAAGGTGAAATATTTATAATTTGAAGAACTGAGAGTTTCGATTCGATTCAATTCGATCCGAAATCCTCTAACTGATTCAATTCTATCCTCAATTTGAGATTCACGGGGCTCTAATCGACAATGCTATGGTAGAACCGTGGTAGACACCATAGCTTCTACTATGATATCACCGATAAAAGTGGTTAGTTTTGGTGATAGTTGTCTCGTCTGAATAGCTCACCTTGAAACAGAGGTACATGTATGATTAGCTAAGAATCATCGGAATAATTCGTATTGTCGTTGGGCAAACATGGGTGACGTCCATCCCTCCAAACGTTGAAAAGGGTTACGGTTCTGATGATGCAACTCACCATAAAGACGACACAATTATAGATGTACTTGAAAACTTCAGGCAAAAATATGCGAAGATTACCAGTTTTCTAAATTTTAAAGTTCGCGATATTCTTCTTTAAACGCTATCGGAGATACAATGCGAACTGCACTCTTTCAGACTGGATTTCAAAATTACTTTATTCGCGCGAACGAAAAGAAAAGTATTTTCACTCTAGTGCGTGGAAATATTTATTTTTTATCCTCATTCGTGAAACAATTAAGGTATCTACTCAAAATATGTTTTAATATCTTTTAAAGTGCGTATGAGTTTGATATTTACTAATTCTCTGAGCACTTAAATGAAGACTGCAGGCGATCTTCATACTCACGGAACCCATTCGTACGGTGTGTTACATCACAGCGTGTCAAGGTCATCGTCAAATGACGTCAGGTTTTATCATCGTCATAGAGTACATCCTGGTTGTTGAAGAGTTAACACTTTACCTAACATGAAAAGCAGACGACACTTAAAAAAAATTCTTGAATAACTAATATTTTTCATTTTTTTGTCTCAAAAAACATAGGGTATGACCCCTCATTGGAACGAGCTCATCAAGCTCGTTCCAAAGAAGGGTCATAACCTATGTTTTTGAGACAACAAATGAAAAAATAATGAAAATTAATTGGCGATTTTTGTGAATAGCGCTGGCCGGTTTTGGCAGTTACGTTGGGTAAAGGGTTAATAAATAATTATACCATGGGTACCTATTCTACTACATATAAAAAAAGCCTATGACATAAATTTTAGCTTTATACACAAACCGTGATGAACATGTGTGTTTGTGGTGAACACGCCAGCAATGGGATTTCAGTAGTTAAAATTTACATCAAGAGTGGAACTATATCCAAGCTGACCTTTTGTAACCTGAATGTAAACTTGTCAAAATTTATCGCTCGTCTCCTCGCGAAGAGTGAAATGCAAGCGGCAATTATTTATTATGTTTTTAGATGAGTTTAACAAACATGCGTTGTCTCGTGTTAATAAAGCATCCATAACTCGAAATAGTATGTTATTAAAATGAAAGAGGCCCCGTGATTTGCGCGTTTCTTTTTCCATTTCGTTTCGTCTCCTGCTCAGTAAAATCGAGAAAAAATAATAGCGACTCTTAATAATCTGACGATCATGGTTTAAATAAAATATACCCGAAGTAGCTTGGAGTATACCAAATGGTCACCACTCGTGGTGAAGTGGTGTTAAACGATCGCCAAAGGCTCGCGGTTAACACCACTTCACCCCTCGTGGTGAATATTTGGTACACCAAGATACTACGGGTATATTATGTATATGCACCGGTAATTGAAGTAAAGGTATTTATCGAAGATCTAAAAATGTTGGTGAACAGAAATCCGGTCACTCTACTGTTTTTGACAAATGGTAAGCGAACGGCAGGTGAATAAAACGATCGTTCGCCCAATGTGTACAGACCTAAGTTCTGACACGAGGTAACGTCGACTGTCGAAATTGTCGTAAAACCCCAATAAAAAACATGCCTAGGTAATGTCCTAACACAATTCAGAATATTCAAACACATATAAATAAATGCTAAAGGAAAATTAGTCCTGAATATAGCGTAGATCATTCCCTAATTAATACATAACCTAACATCTTGTCTGTTCCAAGTTTCTGAGAATATCGTTTGTTTTAAAACGTCACATGCGAGTTGTGTATAAACTATTTCAGTCGGTCAAAATCTGTATGCAACTGATTGTCGAGGTGATCTCCCCTTTCTTTATTCATATTTCAAAAAATGTCGACAGACAATAACCGAATCACGTTAAACAAATAAGAATTTTATAATTTATTATTAATCGGCGTTGCTAGTTTGGAAAAAGATGTCGGTAAGATATATTCTTTACATGAAGTTTTAGTGACCTGATATCGTGTCACGTGATTCTTCACTTTGATTGAACCCAAAAGGGAATTATCTCACGACACGTAAACCATATTACAAGCTGTGTAACTAATATTATTTCCAAATAAAACAAAATACTGCATTTTGATTGGCTGAGAGGTACGGTGTAACTTGCAATCTACAGTGGCTTTTGTTTTACCCCGTGTTTAACCACGGTGTAAAAACAAGAATATACAAGAGCAAGCTATATGGTTAAAAAAGTACCCATTTTTAATTATTAATTCATACCTTCTGCTCGGTTATGTTAGAACAAAAATAAAAATACAGGAAATTTAATATTTATGTGCAATAAAATATTACAGACATGGATGTCATTGGAACTGGCTCATTGAGCCAGTTCCAATGATATCCATATTTGTCTGGTTTTATTTAAGAAACTTGCAAAGTACAAATTTTCTGTTTTTACCCACAATGTAGATTAAAGTATTAAGAACACCAAAATGCTTGGAAATAAATCCGTTATCCTTGTGTTTTCCAGGGTGTATGGGAATTTACACCGGTTTGGGAACTCATACCCCTTCGGATTCGCCTCAGGTTGTATGAGTTCCCAAACCGGTGTAAATTCCCATACACCCTGGAAAACACACGGATAACTAATATTATTTCCAAATGGCATGAAATACTGCTTTTTGATTGGCTGAGAGGTAGGTTGTAACTTTTAGTCCTCAGTATTCTTTAATTTTTACACCGTGATTGACTACGGTGAAAAAACGGGAATACACAATAGCTGGTGAATAGGCTGAAAAAATCATGTTTATTTATATTATTATAAATATTTATTTACTAGCTAATTTATTTGTTTGAAAAAATAAAAATATGGTTAATTTAATATTTTGAAGTAAATTATTACACAAAAAGTTAATGAAAATAAAAATACATATATATCATGTTGGGATTATTTTTTATGGTGCTATTATTTTGGAAGGGGTGTGATAATTTTGTTTTAGTGTCTGTTTAATTAAAAATGGCTCAAATTAATTTTAAGAAACGCTTTGCAAGTCATACTGGAGCTGACATTTTAGAAAAGAGAACAAAGTAATACCAGTAAATGGGGCGCGGTGGCGTCTCGGTAACCGGTTCCCGTCAGATCACCGAAGTTAAGCAACGTCGAGCGCGGTTAGTAGTTGGATGGGTGACCATGTCAGCGACTGATTCGAGCTCCCGCGTTGTGTCCTTGGGCAAGACACTTAACCCCGATTGCCTATGACGCTGTGTACTAAGGCGTACTGTACGTCGTCGGTGTCTTCAACCAATCTAACCCTGCCTGTGCCGCGGTGCAGAGTTCAGAGTTATGATGTTGGAGAGCTGACAGCTGCTCGTCGTTGCTCGGTGGTTCTTTCTCTCCGGGCACTCTGGCTTTCTCCATCCGTAAAACTGTCACCGAAATGATATGATGCTGGCTGTTAATGTGTCGTTAAACCCTAAAATTTTATTTTTTTTAAAAATGCCAGTAAATACAGCCAAGAACAACAAAAGGTGTACCAAATTACTAAGAACATATTTATTGGAAAAAGGAGAAAATATTGATCTTGAAAGCTAGATTGGCTGTCATGTTAACAGAACGAAAGGATTTGGAAATAAATCCGTTGTCCTTGTGTCTTGCGCCTCAGGGTGTATGAGTTCCCAGGCCGATGTAAATTCGTATATACCCCGGAAGATACACGATTTTTTCCCAAGCGCAATATACCTAAATGTTCGTGTTTTTTAAGTATCAACTTCGGAATTAGGTAACTTTTGGTCAATTCTAGAATGTGATACAAACCAGAAGCATGAGTTGTTTAAGCAATCGTTTTAACTTAATTTATTCACCCGACAAACAATTCACCGTTGGCCCCAGTTTATGGATTGTGAATCTCGTCTAGTATACATGTTAGTTAGACTATGAGCCGTCTGAGAACAGTAAGTGCAGAAATGAATAAATCGCCGTCACATGTGTTATAATGTACTTATTAACCCCACAGATCGTCCTTGAGAACTGCCAATACATGGCTTTTATCCTCGAAACTGCATGTTTAGTTCAGCCTGGATGTTATTGGGAACGCTCGTTTCTTTTCAAACATATTTGTTCAGCAATGGTAGGTGAGCGAGTTCTACAATTTGACAAAACATGTCTCTTCGTGGTCAGTATATAGTACTCTTGGTTGAAAATGAGTTATAATACAAACATTAGTAAAGTGTGGCTTCCACTGAGGCAATAACTCTCTAATTCGGTGAAATGGAACCAGAAACCAACAGAAAAATACAACTAACAGACATTTGGATTAGAGTTTGGCGAGTCGCGTGTTGTTGCTCGAATCTAATTTTGACGCGAATAAGACAAAAGAATTCCTTCGAATGGAACCTCGAATTGAATCGTATTTCCAATGATTGTATCTGTGGTACTCGTTGTTATGGATTATCTCCCTTGTATACCAGGCCGTACTTTTTATAGAATATGTGTACTGGGCTACATTGTGTAACGTCATTGGTCATATGAAGCCAACATATCCTATTCTAAATATCGCCTGGTATATAGGATCGATACATATGCAGAACGTCACGATATGTGAATGCGTTCGTTCGCCAATAAGGCGCAAATGCCAGCGTGGAAGGCTAGAACGAAAGGCGCAGCCTCCAGTTCTATCTTTCAGCGATGGCACGAGCGCCGTATTGACGAACGCATTCACACATCGTGATGTTCTGTGTTTATTACACGCCTCTATGACAGAATCCATTAATTCAAAAATTCAGACGTCACACAGTTCTGACGTGCCATTGAGATAAAAACAAAAACAAGACTCGTGTGTGAATGACAAACACGTGTGACAGGTCGATACGTACACACAATTACATGAAAGGAAATTGTATCCAGATTGGTTATTTGTTCGTATTTTTAAGAAATTGGCTGCCGTTAACTGAGAGATATTCGCTTCAAAGTCCAAAACTTGGGTGTTATAAAATCACCCCCCATTAAAGGAATAAGTTTAATTTCGTTAATTTGGTGGATTTGAACAAGTACATTTTCCAATCGACATTCGATTTATCGGCTATCACTGAAGCTTCCGAATTGATCTCGGACAGAATGCGACGGTTTAATTTGCCGATTACGAAATGGGCGAAGTTTAGTTCTTTTGATGGATCCATAATGTCGTGTTGAAAAATAGTCCGTCAACGGAAATCCACCTGGAACACGTGTTCCATACGAATTTATAAATCTGTAACTGAAGGAACGGTAATAGGCATAAACAACAATCACGATGCTTTAAGATTTTGTAGAGATCCGTATTCTTCCCGAACAAACCAGTGAATGTCGAAAAAAATCGAATCAGTAAAAGAATTTTGACTACTACCGAATTTCGGAATTTTGTCGAGTCTAAGTGTGGACTCAACATAGAGGCTGTGTTCACTCTGTCGGGTGCCAATTTAGCCAATTGCATTAAAAGCTTTGATTTGGCACTAACTTCGTTGGCAAGAGGTTTGGCACCACATAAGTTTCTTTCATTTGTGAAGGAAAGCTAACGAAGCAGTGAAGGGTGCGATTGATGACACTTCTTTTGTCAATAAGGTGTTTGAGACTATGATCGGACAAACTTCAACGTTAATTGTCAGTGAGTTGTAATGAGGCATTTTTTTTTCTTCAACAAAACATTGTAAGTTATTGACTTCACAAAAGGCAGTATTTAATTAGATAAATTCTTCATACAGTCGCGAGTGTTACTTGCGACGGTATGATGTATTTATCTAATTAAATACTGCCTTTTGTAAAGACTCTCGACTCGCTAAGCCCAGTGGATTAACAGTAATTTGTCGATTAATCTGTAATCATACAAAAACAACAAAAGAAATCCGTACCGACCGCAATTAGCCTGATCATTAATTGAATCAGTGGCATATAAATATAACTTCGGCCACCGCCATACCCCCCAAGGATCCGTCCTAAGCCCCTCCTATATATCTTTTCGTGAATGACCTTAGCTTCTCCGAGGATCGCGTTCAAGTTTCCCAATTCGCGGATGATAAGGGCCTCTGGGACTCTAATAATACGGCCAATCTGCTCCAAAAACCCCTGCGACGCGCTCTCGATGAGCTTGAACAATGGTGTGCCAAATGGAGAATAAAGCTAAGCGCCAATAAAACCCAACGAATCACATTTACTCGCAAGAGAACTAAACGGGATTTAGACCTAAAACTTATGGATAACACCCTCCCGGAATGCAAAGAAGCGAAATTCCTGGGCATCACCATTGATCAAAAACTGTCTTTCAACAAACATACCGACGACATGGCGAAAAAAAGCTACCAAACGCATTAACTTACTGAAAATGCTTAAGGGAACGTCATGGGGGCCAACCAGTCCACCCTACTCAAACTATACAAAACCTTTGTGCGCCCAGTACTCGAATACGGTGCAATCATACTAACTGACCTCAACCAAACTAATATGGGAAAACTCCAGAAGGTCCAAAATCACACACTTAGAGCTGCCCTCCGCGCCCCATGGGACACACCCATCAAAACACTCCACGACAGGGCCTATATCCCCACCATTAAATACCGCCTAGCCATCCTGGCCGCGAAAAATCATGACCGGTTAGCCGACAGCAAACTAATCTCCGAACTTGGAGCAATTTGCGAAAGCCGACAAAAGCCAAAAAAAATTTTGAATGGGGGGGGGGTGGGGGGGCACATATTCAATGACACTATGCGAAGGAAGCAATCTAACATATGAAAATATATTTGGATGGGCACGTTAACACAGTCTGTTTAGTTTGCTGTGTCAACCTTCAACATGGTCAGTGGTACGAGTGACTTCACTATCAAAGTGGTTTCGGCGTCTTCCTCCAGACATACAGTTAAAACTAGAAGTCCTGTCATGAAATGTGCACAGATAGCACGTCGATCTGCGCGTTAATCTACGTGTTATGATCATAGTAAGGTTTTCAAAGTCTGTCCATATGGCCTGTGCACAAGCAATGTCTCAGCCAATGGACCTCCGGGTCACCCGGAGGTCCATTGGCAGAAACACTGGCTGTGTTTGCTACGAGTAACCTGGAGAACCTGCCGTGCTTTGGATGCCATTCAATATGGCAATTGCGCGCAAATCCTACGCGCAATTAAGTCTAGATAAGCGCAAAGTTCGTGACAGGACTTCTAGTTTTAACTGTACACCCTCGACTTGGTGTAGTGGGAACCAATGGGAGAACAGCTGCTCTCCTCACTAACAGCTTCAGTTCCTCATCCGTAGGATTGCCACATCTTTTTTGAGGTAACTGATGTAATGACAGAAGTATTATTCTAATTAAGAGAAAATATAACTTTAAAGGGTTGTTACATTATTTTTATTTCAAATAATAATTCAGAGCCAGCATTGTCAAAATAAATAATTGTAATTGAAAAATGATGTTAGTATTACATTATTTTTATTGTTCACTTATTTTACTACTAATAAGATGTATCTGTGTGACAAATAAGAAATAGACTTTGAATGATGTTCGTCCAGGGTGAGACAGAATAAGTATTTTTTCCAGATGAATGAACCCAGAGGATAAATATATGAAACATTCCATGTTTTCGCACAGTTTCGAGGTTCCGAAACTGTGGGGGGGGGGGGGGGATTAGGGCTGGGGTTTATACTGCCACTGCGTACGTCCTGATGGGCAGCGACGAGCAGTGGCTGTCCTGGAGCCAACACTATAAACCTCTTACAACAGCATTTTCTAGAACTGTGTTTTCTACATATCAATATAACTGACTAAAATGAATCATTAGCATTTTAAAAGATCTTTGAAAACGTTAATGGTTCATTTTAACCCATTGAAAGTCATAACTAGAAAATGCATATCTAGAAACCAAGAAATTAAAACTTGACAGACAGTAGATTGATACATTACTGGAGAAAGTGTTTGGAAATGTTTTGAATGGCTGAATTCAGATAGGCAGGTTTCACTGGAATAGACCGTATTCATTTTGATCGATATACGTGTTACCAACAAAAACATCACCGAGATAATCTTTGAACGAGAATTTTGGTGACCAACGTTAAGAATGCTTTGATTTAAGATTGCGTATTTCCGGAAAGAAATATTTTTGAAAACTCTTTTTGTGCTCACTTTTCTCATCCTTGTATAGATTGGAAGTCTGCGTGAATTTTCCTCCAAATTCGCGTCATGTCTATAAGGAAACTTGGCGATACTTCTTCGTTGTAAGGTGGGAAGTTGTTTTGGTTTTCGCGGTTTTAAGTGTACGTTCTAAATTCAGTCAGGAGAGAGCCGGTGGCATAACGCAATCCTTGGTATTCTAGTTCGGTTTTCTCCAACTCTTTCCCTGTATTTTATATCTTTTTTTCTATTTACCTGCAAATTGAACTGTGATGGCAACCTGTTTCTGCTCATCTTTCTATTTTTTTCTTTTGTAGAATTCTAACCAACAAAATTATTTGTGAACTGTTTCCAACTTTAATGGTAAATTTAATTTTTCTGCTGGCATCTTGTTTCGAACTGTATTATTTGAACTGTAGCCTACCTCGGTACTGGTTCAGTTTACAAGATTATATTATTTATGCTTTCATGCAAACATATTCCGTGATATATATGTTACAATCAAACTGTGAAATTAGTCATTTCGTGAAATGCCTAAAACTTTCAGTCATTTCATGAAATGCCTGTGGAGGTCAGTCATTTCGTGAAATTACTAAAATTTCTAGTCATTTCATGAAATGATTAGAATTTGTGTCTAGGCATTTCACGAAATGACTGATGTCTCTTTGATTCTATGCACTTCTGGTTTTGTGTGAAATGAGGGAAGAAATTTCAAAAATTCAATGACCACGTAAGTGTTTCTTCAAATTTGGAAAGAGATGGTAGTCGCTTGGTGACTACCATCTCTTTCCAAATTTGAAGAAACACTTACGTGGTCAAGGATTTCAAGATGATGAGGAACTTACGAATGTAGGACACTAAGAAACAGGACATTAAGAAACAGGACACTAAGAAACGGACACTAAGAAACGGACACTAAGAAACAGGACACTAAGAAACACTTTTTTTTAAAAGTTACAATATTCACTTTATTGACCTGGTTTCAATGACATCCATATCAGTACGGTTTTATCAACTTTGCGGAGTTACAGGGCGGAGAGGGGTTAAATATTTGATAGAGTAATTTAGTGCTGATTGTTGTGCTAAAGGGTCAGTAACTTATCAAATTCAATTTCCTGCATATAGCAACATAAAACCATGCTAATATGGATGTCATTGGAAACGGGTTATTGACCTGGTTCCAATGACATCCATATCAGTATGGTTTTATCCATTCCACTTTGCAGAGTTACAGGGCGGGGAAAGGCTTAAATATTTGATACGGGAATTTTGGTTTCCATTACTTTGTTTTAAAATTGACTTTCAGACAATTTTAATTCAATTTTTTGAAACTAAAGTATTAGGTAAAAAAACGGGAAAAGTATTTCTTAGTGTCCGTTTCTTAGTGTCCTGTTTCTTAGTGTCCTACCCAAAAGTGTTTCTTAGTGTCCTGTTTCTTAGTGTCCTGTTTCTTAGTGTCCGATAACCGGAACTTACTGCTGCTGCGGAGGCTTGGTTACAGGAACAAGATATGGACTTCTACAGACGCGGCATCAACGACTGGCAGACCAGGTAGATCAACCTGGCCGTGGTTGGAAAATTCACTACTTTGAATAGGTTTCACCACAACACCTTTTGTCATTGGCCACTTTCTTTTTTTTCTGACATTCCTGACACAATTCTGATGTCTGTCATTTCTGAATAAGCTTCTCAACATCACCACATCGTATCACTTCATACGGATTAAGAAGGTAATACACGTGACGTCTTTTAGTGTTCTTATTGCCACTAGCTTTCTTAAGATCCTCTGTAATGTCCATATACTGCTCTTTTGGTATGCGATATTTGGGACACTTCTCATACCAAGAAAACAACTCATCACGAAACTTTAACTCAGCATTATCAGACATGTTGACAGTAAACTAATTGAAATGAAGTATTGCTGACTGGTGGTCATACAGTGAACAATTTTTATGAAATTCTATGAAATAACTGGTATTTCACACTTTGGCTGAACCTAGCAGTCATTTCGTGTAAAAAATCATGAAATAACTGGTAATCTTGGCCATTTCTCGCTTTGACTGAACATGGTAGTCAAATAGTGTAGAAAATAAGGCATTATTTCAGACACTTCATGAAATGCCTACAAATTTTAGTCATTTCACGAAATGACTGACGCCCACAGGCATTTCATGAAATGACTGAAAGTTTTAGGCAGTTCACGAAATAACTAATTTCACAGTTTGACTGTAACATATACACAATAGAAATTTTTTTTTATTCTTCTCTTTTCGCGCGCTTCCACTGCAAAACATTTTCTTGTTTAATACTCTTTTCTGACAGTTCTTCAGCCTCAGCAAACTTTGATATCCTACTACACCGCGAACAGACATTTAATTAAATAGACTTCCAGGGAGGCACACAGTTATTCCATAAATCTTGGAATCGTTTGGGATGAAGAACTGGATGCCGTCTTTTTCGTGACAAACCAGCAAACTCATCCACAAAGTCACCGACCTTCGCGGCAGAATGATTGCCAGTCACTGGGGTGGCTGTCGCTCCCTAACAAGGATTTTGTCGGAAAATTAGGTTTCTGGGGTGAAAGTTTATCGACACGATGGTTCATTTATGTTTAAAGAACTGTCAATTTTAAATCAGTGTTTCGGCGATTGAGCCTTTTATACGTTATCCTTTTTCTGAAAATTTTGTAGAGGGTGATACCGAGGACATCCTTATTGGTAAGGAATTCGAGACTGTTACATTTTGGACAATAACCTGATGTACAAAGTATTACCACGAGGAATTAACTGTGGCCTGTATTGAAGTTTTCATGTCATAAATATGCCCAGTATCAAGGGCAAAGTTCATCACTGCCGTTATCATGTGTTTTACTCTTCGGACACTATTGGTTGTCCTTGTGTTTTCCAGGGTGTATGGGAATTTACACCACTTTGGGAATTAATACACCCTGAGGCAAAGCTGAAGGATGTATGAGTCCCCAGACCGGTGTAAACTCCCATACACCCTGGAAAACACAAGGATAATGGATTTATTTCCAAGAATTTTGGTGTCCTTAATACTTTAACCTAAATTGTGGGAAAAGCTGACAGAAAAGTTGTACTTTGTAAGTTTCTTAAAACAACCAGACAAATATGGAGGTCAGTGGAACTGGCTCAATGAGACAGTTCCAATGACATCCATATCTGTAATATTTTCTTGCACATAAATATTAAATTTCCGATATTTTTATTTTTGTTCTAACATAACCGAGCAGAAAGTATGAGTTAATAATTAAAAATGGATACTTTTTTAGCCATGTAGCCTGCTATTGTATATTCTTGTTTTCACACCGTGGTTAACCACGGTGTAAAAAAACCTACTGCGGATTGCAAGCTACACCGTACCTCTCAGCCAATCAAAACACAGTATTTTGTTTCATTTGGAAGTAATTGTTTATATTTTTCATCAAACTTTGACACTTTTTATCTCAGTCAGATTGGTGTGCCAACTTCATCAGGAAGTGATACATTAGGCAGTCAATGATAGAATGACGAAATTTGCACCGCACTGGCAAAAGCGCACAGAAAAAATATTTCATAAACTTCTAGGGTTGTAAACCAAAGGCAACACTAACCCAGTGGTGGCGCCGGGGGGGGGCTACAGCCCCCCACACCCGTCGGAGAGGTCCAGCCCCCCACCCCCACCCCCACCCCCGTCGGAGATTTTTAGTCAGTCCGTCGGAGAGTCTCGTAAACCCGACTTCACGGGAAATTTCCGACAATCGAATATAGATATCTCGTCTTGTCAGTCTCGAACCCGTGCAGCACTGGAACTTTGATAGAGAATAGTGATTCTCACGAAATTCCTTAATGTCGTTCGTCAAACTGGCTTTATAGATGAAATATTTCCCGACCTTATTATAATATGTTTACTTTAACCCTTTACCTTAGGGTAACTGCCAAAACCGGCCAGCGCTATTCTCAAAAATTAATTTTCATTATTTTTTTCATTTTTTGTCTCAAAAACATAGGTTATGACCCCTCGTTGGAACGAGCTCGTTGAGCTCGTTCCAACGAGGGGTCATAACCTATGTTTGTGAGACAAAAAATAAAAAAAAATAGTTATTCAAGAATTATTTTTGCAAGTGTCGTCTGCTTTTCAGGTTAGGTGAAGGGTTAAATAATCAACAAACATACTCAATTTGCTTCTATTTTGGTTCTCCAATTTACCAATTTTCACTCATTTTCCTTCGTTTAGGAGGTCAAATGTTATAGTCCCCCTGTCGGAGAGGTCAGCCCCCCTGTCGAGAAATCCCTGACGCCCCTGCACTAACCTTACTTCACACACAACCCGATTTTTCGTTCGCCCACAGATTACTAAATTTCAGATAAATAGAAAGTAAGTCTACTTGAAGCGCACTTGGTATTTGTATATTCACTCTTCCAGAGCCACGATTTCTTTTATATGGCATCAAAACGTATCCCGCATTCAGGGCCTTCTTTAGGGTGGAGAGGGTATTTTGTGGGAGGGGGATTAACACCCCAATGATATTTCAGCCGAGATATTTTTGTTAGAATTTGGGTCCAGGATATCAATTATCTCTTGCTAGTAATCATGTACTTTCTTAACTCTTCACCTAACACGAAAAGCAGACGACACTTGCAAAAAAAATTCTTGAATAACTAATGTTTTTCATTTTTTCTTGGTTTTGGTTGTTACGTTGAGTAAAGGGTTAATAGAGAAGATTTGATACTGGAACTTGGGTCACAAACACAGTGGATCATACAAATAGAAGTCGGTAGTACCCAATCTGGGCTATTCGGGGGAGAGGGGCGGTGGGGGCAGAATGGCACGAGAGATGGTGGTGACTATGGACAAGTCAGCAGTGGTGGTTTAAGACCTATGAAATAGATATCAAATATCCCTATGTAACTATATTATGCGCGCATGTTATGCATAAGCACACGAGCACATATCGGAACACCCAGCGTGCGCCCATGTGCTACCTGTGATATGTACACACTGTAATACATTGTGTACTTGCCCCATAGACACATTCCATCAACTTGGTAACACACTTTCCGTGGAATCCCATTGTGACTATACCTCTAGAATCTCTTCATCGTATGTGCCTATGTGCTGCATGTGTAGTTCGCACATTGTGCATGAGCACATATGCACATATTTGCACATTCAGTATGTGTCCATGTGCTGTATGTGATGTGTACACATTGTGATATAATGTTCCAATAACAGTAAAATACCTGCCCTCTGGTGGATGAGAGCTGGCATAGGTTCTTTTATGTTTACACTCCAATGACAAGTGTTACCGTCTGACGTCACAACGTGAAATAACCCGTTTCATAATTGCTGCATCAACGGAGTGACTACCACGCCGCTTCATTTTTCTGGATTTTTCACACGCGCAGCAAACGCTGTTCCGGATGAAGTGTTGTTTAAATTACAAACCGATTTACGATTTGAACTGAGACGGAATGAGTTTACCTGGTTTATTGATTGTTTATCCAGTACCGTCGTGGGGTACACGAGGGGTTTATTTACTAAACCAGTGATCGTTAAAAGTTGCCTTGAACAAGGCAACTTTTAACGATCAAAAGCTTAGAAAATAAGCCTCTCGTGTTTCACAATGTAGGTTTTGATCCACGGGTAGTGTCTTATTGGAACATATACGTTATTGTGATGAATTAACGGTAACATGGCCGGAGGTTTGCGGCTCGGAGCGTATGTTCAACCTCGACGTTTCGCGTCTAGGTTGAACATAAGCTTCGAGCCGCAAACCTCAGATCATGTTACCGTCAACTCATCACAATAATTTATAATGTGTACTGGCACATAACCACACCTCGATACGATCAATATAGAGTTTCTAATACGTAAGTTACCCTAGCTTGCACTAGGTCTTGGCATTGTATAGACTGATACAGGCTTAGATGAATGACTTGATTGAGACTATTAGAGATCTGGCCAAGGACAGATGTCGAGACAGAATCGTGGGTAGCTACTAAGTTGGAAGACGTGCTACAAGTCGGTAATGGTGAAACCTTCCAGCACAAGACAGAATAGTGGTAACCAATAGTAATATTACAATGAAGTAATGGTACAGGACTGCAAAGGAGATAGAAGACTATAGTATTGGGTGAATACAATAGCGCTGGACCACACGATAGATGGTGGTGACTTTGGGCAAGTCAAAAGTGGTGACCTTGCAGCTATGAAGGATGTGGGGCCGTCGCGAAGACAGGCGCTTAATAGGGTTCGGCGCCATAACTATCTTCAAAAGGTATCCTCAAATAGTACACCTCCATGGCATAGGTATCCTCAAATACCCGTATGTGCTACATGTGTTGTGCGCACATTGTGTACTAACACACAAGCACATATCGGCACATTCAACATGTGCTACATATGATGTGTACACATTGTACACTAGCACACGAACTCATCTAGGAAAGTCAGAATAGTTCATAAGGGCCGGGGGAAGTCATAGATATACAAGGTAGGCCAAGGAATGGAGAGAATGGGCTATAATAAGATCAAGATAGGCAGAAGCTGAGGATTCCGAAGGAATCCGATCTAGTAAAACTGGTCAGATCTATTTGGGTAATTCTACGAAGTAAGAACGGATCCAGAGTAATTAGATTGTCTCTTATACAAAAGAACGCGCCTATTATTAGAAAAAAAGACGAATCTGGTGGAAATCCGCATCCGTTTCGGTAGTTTTGGGTGGTTTTAGGTGATTTGGGGAAATTGTTGGGTTTATTTGGGTAATTGGATTACTTTCATGCAAAAGAACACACCCCTCTCCTATTAGAGGGTTCGGGGTCACAAAGCAACCACGTGCTACCATAGAAACCAAGATGGCGACCTCCAGTATACAAAATGGACGACAGAAACACTTATCACCTTAATGACACGCGCTGCGCATGCGCACCAACGCCACGCCTCACTATGGAATTGACGCCACGATATGGTCGCTTACGCGCGCTACTATGACAACCTAACATGGTGCAACTGGTTCAAGTGACATGCCGTCTCTATAGCGGTCTGGGTGATCAGGTACGTCCGGGTACATGATATACTACTAATACTTAACTCTCTCCTTCATACACTTGCATTTTAACAACTTAACAAGTCTCGCAGATTCTGTACGTGTTTACTACTAATGTGACCCTGGGAAATTGAGTCGGTACTTAACAATATTTCTGATTAATGCAAATCTATTCATACATCGCACATGTCATTAAAACTGATCACCGTATGTTTCGTGACAATAAAAAAAGAAATATAATACCCCAATAAAAGAGCACATTGCAAATAAAACAATACCAGCAGTCGTTTTATTACTTCGTGTTCAAATATTTTATTATTATTATTACTAATGTAGGAACAGCATGTGCAGCCGAATGATGGGAGATTATTGTGGGGCTACGCGTTGACGTAATCATGGGTACGGAAAAAGTAACGTTAATCCTTTGTAATAGGCGCTGACGTTCTGTTGGGGCTTTTTCGCTCAATTGGGGACATTTGGTAGCAGCATCTATGGAAGTCCACGACAATTTCTGCTGAATTTGCCCCTCGGGCCGATTCCGGATGGGGCATTTGCCGGAAGATAATTTTATCACCACTCTGAAGTACCTTCGACTTCGCCACACTCTTCGAGTTCGCCCAGTCTTACAGTATTTGCGTGTGAATGAGAGGGTGAGTTTATCTGTATGAGTTTTGCGCTTCTGGGCCGGGCCAATAACACCACAGTATGAGTTTCTAGTCTTATTTTTAATTTTTGGGGCCAAAGTTACTACAGAAACAATACTAGGAAAGGCAAATTGCGGGTTAATTTCTGCTGAATTCCCTTTAAATCTTCTTTCGTCCATGACACAATACCATAAAATCATTTTTGAGAGGTTTTCAAGAAGAAGGACCAGAAAGACAATTTTATATTAACACCTACAAGCCGTAACTGGGCCCCTGCGAAGCTTCGAGATTCCAGTTGAATCTGTTCGTATAGATTCGGCCGCACGATTCGTTTCCATTCGAATCTTTTCTCTGGAATATAGCTTGTCATCAGTCACAATATATGTAGTTCTGGTGGACTTTTACACTAATGATATTGAAAATAATCAATGAGTGCAGTTTCCGCTATCTAAACAAAAAATTTATCTGTACTTATGCCACGAGCCATGCTAATTCCAGTCTCAACGGACACTACCACTGTTGAAAGAAGATTTAAAGTTTCCAGACAATATCAAAAATGAGCTGTTATTATTGGCTAGCCATCTGCAGTGTCTAGTACCGATAATTCACGCACCCGTTTCTGTTTTTGAACCATAATCCTTACTGGGTAATTTATTTATTTATTGGTGTTTTAAGGTCACATATTTCTGCACAATGGGTAACCATGACCGTGACAGCTTTACGGGTGGAGGAAGCCGGAGAACCCGGAGAGAACCACCGAGCAACGGCGAGCAACTGTCAGCTCCCCAACATACCAACTCCACCCAAGCAGGGTTAGCATTGGTTGAAGACAGGTGCACCATCGACGTGCAGTACGCCTTAGTACACAACGTCACCGTGCCCCCACGTGGGCAATGGGGTGAAGTGTCTTGCCCAAGGACACAACGCGGTTGCCGCAGGTGGGATTCGAACCGAGGACCTCTCGGCTTGCAGCCTGCACCTCTACCAACTGAGCCACCGCGCCCCCTACTGGGTAATATTCCAACTACATTACCAAGGCATGCCTTCGACGAAGGCATGCCTTGGTGATGTAGTTGGAATATTTAATCTGTCGCGACTTGAGCCATCACTGTCAAAGGAAGTCAGGTTCACATCAACCCTCTCCAACTTCTCCAGTCGGTCATCTTCACGATGCCTCTGATTCGATTCGAGTGAGACCCGATTCGATTCGTCGAGATTCAATTCGAAGCGAAAGTGGGTGATTTGCTGTGCCCTAGTCGTATCTTATTACGGCATTGTCCTTGTGTTGCACTGCATCAAGATGTGCGTGTGTAAAGGCACAATGTCATCCATCCTATGTCAATTGAAAATAACAAAATCATAAAGATTCATAAGAAGAAACAGAATATAGTCATAATCAGTAACATTTGAAGTTTTCTTCACGTCAGCCACCCGCAGTTCAACAGTGATTTAAAGGACATGGGGGGGGGGGGGGGATGGTGTCTTCTCGAACGTTAAACGAGAAGAGGAGCAGACCTTTACATGGTCTCTCAGAGAAATATTTCAAAGATTAGATGTATGAAATGCCATTTTCAGACACTGATTCGAAACTAATTTTAAAATCTAAGGTACGCAACATTTCATGTCTCAGTTTTCATACTTATACATCTATCTTTTCAACACTTACATCTATCTGCACCTGACGAATATTTGATGACACAACACTCGCAAAAAATAAAATGTTAAATAAGGGATTTGACATACAGTATACATTTGTTGCTACAATTATTATTTAATATTTATTGATTGGTGTTTAAGGTCACATACTTAAGCACAATGGCTAATCGTGACTGTGACGGTTTTACGGGTGGAGGAAGCCGGAGTACCCGGAGAGAACCACCGAGCATCGAGGAGCAACTGTTACCTCTTCAACATCCTAACTCTGTTCAAGCTCCGCTGAAGCAGGGTTACAGCGGTTGAAGACATGTGCACAACCGACGTGTTGTACGCCTTAGTACATGGCGTCATCGTGCCCCCATGTAGGCAACCGGAATAAAGTGCCTTGCCCAAGGACAGGGTCGTTCATCATTCAACTTTTCACTCACGATTCATTAGTTAATGGTTTCCATATATTGTTTGCCTAAATGAAACTTGGCTGTCACATTTATTTCTCATAGCCACAGTTCATTGCGTTATGTGTGGTTTCCAAATATTAAACAGGATCTGTTTAGAAGAAACTTGGTAATGTAAACTTTACAAAAAAATCAGCCTAACTGGAAGAATTTTTTAGCATAATACCTTGATGGAAACTTTCATTGATAACCCTTTACCCATCGTAACGGCCGAAACGGGTCAGCGCTATTCACAAAAATCACCATTCAATTTTCATTATTTTTTTTTTTTGTCTCAAAAACATAACTTATGACCCCTCATTGGAACGAG
Source organism: Pictodentalium vernedei (assembly GCA_031216915.1). Lineage (NCBI taxonomy): Eukaryota > Metazoa > Mollusca > Scaphopoda > Dentaliida > Dentaliidae > Pictodentalium > Pictodentalium vernedei. The sequence goes on along the minus strand of CM062289.1, from coordinate 66,538,784 downwards.
CTTTTCATGTTAGGTAAAGGGTCAACAAAATAGGTTCAAAACACATAGTTATAAAATTGAGTTGAAAGTTTCAATTTAATTCGCACTTTTTATTAGCCTTGTTCTACTTTTGTCTTCAAACAATGCATTTCTGTTCATTTAACTTTGCCTGAATGACTTTCGTGTCAGCAATTCTCGAGGTGAGGTCAAATAAAGTTCGTTTCAAGTGGCACATTTTCAGAATGGTTTCTAAAAACTGATGACTTCCCCGCAAATCGATGTTTTAAAATAATCCTTCCTGACAAAACCTGCTCAACAGACAGTTTTAAAATCTGTACTATGTACCTGAATGGACAAAATATTTCGTTTTATCTTACAATCAACATGTATTTTGTCTGTATTAACTCCGCAACTGTCGTGTATCCAACCCCCTGATACAGATGTTTGTATCAGGAGGTCGGATACAAGCACGTTCTTTGGTGTGAGTTCCATTGTTTTTCTTTTTGTTCATTCGCACGAATAAATAGTTCGTTATATATTCGTCTACATTCTTGACTTATCCCCAATATATTGTGAGATAAAATGATTATTAGCATTATGTGGATGTACAAAATATGTGTCCGAGTCTCGCTCCAGGTTCTAAGGGTAGATCACGACTCGTCTTCGACTCGTCGTGATCTGCCCTTAAAACCCGGAGCGCGACTCGGATACATATTTTGTACATCCATATAATGGTAATAATCTCAAAATATCTGAGAAAAAAATATTCCCAAATCACTCTACAATATTGAGTATATAAAGGTTGAGGGGAGCGCGGTGGCTCAGTTGGTAGAGGTGCAGGCTGCAAGCCGAGAGGTCCTCGGTTCGAATCCCACCTGCTGCAACCGCGTTGTGTCCTTGGGCAAGACACTTCATCTCCATTGCCCGCATGGGGGCACGATGACGCCGTGTACTAAGGCGTACTGCACGTCGATGGTACGCATGTCTTCAACCAATCTAACCCTGCCTGTGCTGCAGTGCGGAGTTACGATGTTGGGGAGCTGGCAGCTGCTCGGCGTTGCTCGGTGGTTCTCTCCAAGTACTCCGGCTTCCTCCACCCGTAAAACTGTCATGGTCATGATTAGCCATTGTGCATAAATATGTGACCTTAAACATCAATAAATAAATATAAAGGTCGAATGTGTTTAATACTTATCTTCCGTGGTTATGTCTAACTTTCAAAACAAAGTGGAGACAACTCATAACCTAAATATACACAATGCAAGCTCGTTCAAGCCTCTGAGATAACCAAGATCCGTGAAAAAACGCCCAGCATATTTAAGGAACTTACATCAGATTTATTTATTTATTAGGATTTAACGACACTTTAACAGCTAAGGTCACATCGTGTCGGTGACAGTTTTACGGGTGGAGAACGCCGGAGTACCCGGAGAGAACCACCGAGTAACGACGAGCAGTTGCCAGCTCCCCAACATCGTGACTCCGCACTGCAGTACAGGCAAGGTTAGATTGGTTGAAGACATGCGCACCATCGACATGCGGTACACCTTAGTACATGGCGTCATCGTGCCCCCATGTGGACAACCTGGGTTAAGTGTCTTGCCCAAGGACACAACGCGGGAGTCCAAATCGATCGCTCAGACGGTCACCCATCCAAGGACTAACCAGGCTCGACGTTGCTTAACTTCGCTTAACTGACGAGAACCGGTTACCACAACGTCATCGCGCCCCCACTTACATCAGATAAGTGAGCAAGGATGTCGCTATTAATTACACGGAAAAACACCCAGCATATTCAGGGGACTGACATCAGATAAGTGAGCAAGGATGTAGCTTTTATTTACATGGACATTCATATAATTTGTCCTATTCGTGCCCTCTGCTGTTTTAATAAAGACATGCCAAGCTCTTCATTCACTACACAGGTTTCCAACACGGGGCGACTCTGGCCTTTGCAAGTGTCAATAAATCCCAACAAATAAAATATATAGGTTAAGCGACTCTCTACCAATCAGTTTTGACCCTGAAATACAGTACCGCGATCACAAATTTCGACCGGGTCACGCTTTGTTCGAACTTCTCTGTCCGCATCAGTGTAGATTCTCACCAATCAAAAGCAAAATGCAAAGATATTGCATCTGGGGGTGCCATTGCATTTGTTTGTCTTATTTAGTAGAAATTCAAACAATTTTATTCATGAAATCTCATTCCACTAGCAGGGGCGTAACTAGGATTTCCTATTGGGGGGGGTAATTTTGGGGTGCCAGGCCGATATATACGACAGGCATATCCGAAGGCCGTAAGCCTGAGGTGAGGGTGGCCATCCCATTGGTGGGAATTCGGAGTAGCCCCCCCCCCCCCCCCGCCGAACTCACACCGATGGGAGGGCCATACCCACCCCACCCCACCTCAGACCTACTGTATCCTCCTCTCATTGGTGGGGGTTCGGGGGGGGGGGGGGCTCGCCGAGAAAATTCTGAAAATTCAATGCGCCGAGAGTGAATCTGGAACCCTCTAGTGCTTTAATTTTCCCATTTTGAGTGTGGGGGGGGGGGGTGGCACTGTCCAATAGTGTAAACATTTCGCCACTAGATCGCATTCCTATTGATTAAAAGCCACTCAATGATGATAGTGTTCTTTGTAGAATAATGCCTGCTTGCGTTTCCAGCCGGGTTCCACCTCTGTCAATTGCAATCTACTTCTAGAATCTCCAGAAGGACGTCAGTGAAATCACACTTTGAAATTTTTTATTTATTTATTTATTGGGGTTTAGCAACACTTTGGACAGCCAGGGTCACCTCGTGTCGGACAGTTTTAAGGGTGGAGGAAGCTGCTGTATCCCCAGAGAACCACCGAGCAATGGCGAGCAACGGCGAGCAACTGTGTGACTCCCCATCGTACTAACTCCACACAAGCTGGCTTAGCAATGGTTGAAGACAAATGCACCATCGACTTGCAGTACGCCTGAGTACACAGCGCCACCGTGCCCCCACATGGGCAATCGGGATGAAGTGCCTTGCCCAGGGACACAACGTAATAAGCCCTGGCGGGGATCTAACCGTGGACCTTTCGGTTTGAAGTCCAAACCGTAACCACTGATCCAGTGCACTCCCATGCTTTGAAATGGATTGTTGTGTAACAACATATTAAAAAAAAACAGAGAGCCTTTTCTGGCTAAGTTTTCATAACAGTATTTCTACAATAAGGCTAAACATGTGAAGTTTGTTGGAGAACTGCATAACATCTCGTCCCCTGAGTTCCAACGTGTTCTATGTGCCAGTAGGCACATAAAACATATTGGAACTCAAGAGACGATCTGTAGGCACCAAGGTATCTGCATGTCTCTCTTCATCACATTCAAGCAGTCTCCACTATTTCCGTTGACTGCAACAAGGCGCCATTTGCAATTCATTAGCATTGCAAATAGCGCCTTGTTGCTCTCAAGGGTCTATATTAGAGCTGTAGGTTTTTAAATTTCTTGTTCGGTTTCGGTTTTTCAGGTGGAGTAAAACCTCGGTTCCGTTCGGTTTTCGGTTTGTTCATGAGGCCAAATAAAATTCAATAAAACTCATTCTTATGTCCGGAGTCATAACTGAATGGCATTGAAATTGAGTGAAACTCAATAAATGCCCGGAATAAGCTATAATACATGAAGAATCGGGAAGGCCAATATAATAATTATCTAAATATACAGAACTTTTATTGTGCTTGGCCATTTTTCGAGGTCTGATACCTACACGCAACTTGAGGAAAGCTGCAAACACAACTAAACTAAAATTTCGGAAATTCACAGAATGTAGCCTTCCCAGAGTAGTGAGAGTACCCAGACACTGCCAATGGCAGTGTCTGGGTACTCTCACTACTCTGGGATGGCTACATTATGTGAATTTCTGCAGCAAGAGAGTATTCAATAAAAAACGAAAAACCTTAGATTACGGGATGTCTACGGTTTCGGTTTCGGTTTTTACAGAAAACTAAAAACCTCGGTTCGGTTTCGGTTAACCTACAGCTCTAGTCTATATGTTTTCTCAAAATAATTGCATCGATGAAGGTTGACGCAGTTTTCTCGTGATATACATAATATTTTTATTTGCTTCCACTCATAAGAAGAGAAATGCAAAACTTTCATTTTTAAACTTTGTGCAAGAATCGTCATTGACATGAAACTGTAACAGGCAGAATGCCGAATTATTTTTGGAAGTCAGATTTTGATTTTGTCTGTATACGGTTCGTTGCAATTTACGAGAGATAGGCAATAGGTACTCTCCGATAAAATGTTACGTTACAGGACAATTCCAACAAAATGATTTGCACCAGGCTGAATATGACGCACGTTCTAAGAATATGAAACATTTGTCGTGGTACCCACACGTTTTAAAGTTATAGTGTGGCTTTCCAGCACTTAGGCGGTTAAACCATTTGAAAACTCAACGTTTTACCTGACACGCTGCAACATACCTGTGCATGTTGATGGAAAGCGATGAGTAAGCTTGGAAAATATTTACTTCTCGGGTTACATGACAGCTGGAGAATAAATTATGTTTGGATTTAATACTTTCTATATGCTACAGTGTTAGTGTATTGATTCACAAGTTTTGTTGGTATTACGGATCGAAAATAGCCGTGACAATTAAAATAATATGTATATAGAGGATCTCAAACTCGTGATGTTTGGATATAAGATTTTTTGAAACTCGTTTGATGAATTCGATTCACAACGAGCCTTTAGGCTCGTTTGATGAATTCGATTCACAACGAGCCTTTAGGCTCGTTGTGAATCGAATTCATCAAACGAGTTTCAAAAAATCTTATATCCAAACATCACGAGTTAAAGAGTCTGTATATCACATGAATTTTCGAATGTTTTTTACACTTTTTATTTAATTCATTGTCGCTAAATTCTCCCAAAACAACCGACAATCAGTTCGTTGGCTCAGACGCTTCACACCATGACGTCATGAATGCGCATTACTTGCACCTGTTGTCGTAATTGACGTCATGTGAACTACGCACAAGAATACAATGCTGCTGCTATGGGACCACGCGCCGATTAGACACTAGTTGATAATCAGGAAATAAGACATGGGTTGTTACGTCGAAATTAACGACGTTTCATGTGATAAAATAGAAGTAGGTATACCCAACGGCGGGGTAATACAAAAACCATCGCCTTCTCACTTTCAGAGAAGCAGCGATTAATAAGTGAAGCTTCTCGGACGCGTTTCTAAATCTGTTCATTTCTTCAAAGCAACGTCAGCCAACTAAACGGTTCCGGATTTCTGTCACGAATTTTCGTTTCAGTTTGCAAAAATAAAGTAAGATTTATTGATATAATAATCAAAGCCACAATTGGAAAGCTGTATAATTTCAAGCATGGAAAACTTCCCCAAGGGCGACTTACTCTTCCTTCTTTATTAAAGGGGTTACCCAACCCAACATGACATCACACAGTCTACAAAATGGAGGTCTTTAAATGCCCTCAAATTTACGGCGGTAAACGCTGTGCACAAATTTCCATAAATCAACTTACGTGGCGCTTTAACCCTTTACCCAACGTAACTGCCAAAACCGGCCAGCGCTAAAAGCATTGCAGATGGCGCTTTGTTTCACGGAAGGGTCGATTTGTAATTGGACAGGAGGAAAAAAAACCCTGAAATCAGATAATAAAAACTAAACCAAACATACCCCTGCTGTGGGTCATATTGTAGTTGACCCGATGGGTATTGGGTCATTGTTTGCCTTGGTGTATCCAAACTAGATCAATATATTGGTGTGCCCAAATGAACCTGTTAAATATATGATACTATTAAAATATTTTAAGGAAATATTTTAAGCGCGTCATTACTACCAATTGGGTTTCAATGGGCAAACCGAAGAGTTGCAGATATTCGCGTCTCTTGAGTAAAGTCACCTTATAGCCAATTCAACGCAAACATCGTTGAAAAGCCGTTGCTTCAGTGGCTAGGAAGTGTGTTTATAGGTAGTCTATTTTAGCAGGAAAAACGTACTTAAATTCCAAGTGAGATGTTATTAATGTCGATAAATAGCTTTAACACTTTACCTAACGAATCGCCCGCATCCGCCCGCGTAATATGCAAATTCAGCAGTTGAAAAAATATTGTTTTTCAAAAAGTGTCTGCAAAATCATATCATGTGACCCTTCGTTGGAACGAGCTCGGCGAGCTCGTTCCAACGAGGGGTCACATGATATGGTTTTGTTGAAATTTTTTGAAAAATTTTAAAAAATTATATTTAAAATAATAAATTTTGATATCGTCTGCGTTGGGTAAAGGGTTAACGAGAGGGCTGTGGCTCAACGTTTACTGCATTGGATTTCAAATCGAAAGGTCCACGGTTCGATTCCAACCAGGGGTAATTTCGTTGTGTCCTTGGGCAAGGCACTTAATCCCGATTTGGTCACCCGACGTACGGTGGCGCTGCATACTAATACGTAATGCACGTCGATGGTATGCTATCTTCAACCAATGCAAAGTCTTCTTCTGTGGAGTTAGTACGTTGGGGAGTCTTACAGCTTTCGCCGCTGCTTTGTGGTTTTTTCCGGATACTCCGGCGTCTTCCACCCGCAAAACTCTCCCACACGAGGTAACTCCGGATGTCCAATGTGCCATTAAACCCAATTTCTCACACTGTAATAAATGATAATGTTTACATGCGAAAATATCTTTTGTGAACATTCTACAGTACTCCGGAATGGAACAACACAAACCATGCGACTATAAAACATTGTAATTATAAAATCGGACAGAACATTTCGATCAGATCGCGACTGTGTCGCGATGTGGAGGAAATATTTTGTCGACTTTTCTTCTCTCAAGACTATAGAACGCAACCCGCCGAAAACGAAACGCGAAAAGATGACATTTCATTTGCTTATTCGTTTGTTTTTCTACCTCTGTTGTGATCTTGCAATATTCCATTTTAGAAATCTCGATCCACATTGTCAATGTGTCGCGACTTGGCAATGATTCCGTCGCGATAGTGAAATAGACCGGTTTTGAAATCACAGTACTATACCCTTTTTAGTGTGGATAAAAGGTCTTCTCATATACTTGATACTTTTCGCTTTGTGGGGTTGTAATGTCGGTATGCTTCAAGTTTTTATGCCATCGTCAAAAAGCCTAAACTGAAACGTTAGCTGCAAAATTCATTATCTATCAGATACAGGTACGTGTAACGTCCGCTGGCTCATATACCTGATGTGACACTCTCCGCGACTGATGCATTATGGGATAACTCCAAATCGTAAACAAACACTCGCCTGTAAATTTGAGTTACTTCGTACACTATTGTCACTGCAACCAATCACAGGGGAGCGTTTGGGGACTGAAATCATCTTAAAGGTTTATTTGTAAAGGTGGAGGTATATTACGACGTCAGGGTTGAACTGGGCCAAGAAAGTTGACGGGAAATGTATAAAGGGGGCCTCGGACCCAGCCAACATTTTGATTTGATTGAACAAAAAGAACGCTGCTTCTTTGCATCTTCAGACCACATATACACCTGGAACTTAATTAAGCACCCCCAGTCTTTTTTTTTTTTTTTTTTTTTTTTTGCTGTGGTGTTAATAGAAACTGTCATTACTGTTATTCTATCTTTAACCCTTTACCCAACTAATCGCCCGCATCCGCCCGCGTAATATGCAAATTCAGTAGCTGAAAAAATATTATTTTTCGAAAAATTTCAACAAAACCATATCATGTGACCCCTCTTTGGAACGAGCTCGTCGAGCTCGTTCCAAAGAGGGGTCACATGATATGGTTTTGTTGAAATTGTTTGAAACAATTTAAAAAATGATATTTAAAATAATAAATTTTAAAATCGTCTGCGTTGAGTAAAGGGTCAAGATTGTCAAAAGCGATTGTTTGCGGAAAGAATGGTCTGTTGACGAATGAAAGACAACACAATGATGCAAATATGCAGTATTTTAATAGCGCTAATTACAAATGCCTGTAACTAATGTTTTTGATAAAAAGATGTTCTTCCGACAAGTATGGAACTGGAACGGTCCATGATGAAACAATGCCGGTAACTACTGACAAAAAAATGTAGCCTTTGATCTCCACAATGGCAGTGTTTGAAGTCAGTAGCGAGGGTATCCACCAATTGCACGGATGACAGGCTGAACCCTCTTCCTAATGCTATCAGTGAGACTACCGATACAGTCTAGAGGCAACTGCTGCCAATCCCCATGCAATGCAGTTCCCACATCGGCCAAATTCTGATCCTTTGCTTGCACGCGACGTTCAAGAAGTCCCTAAGGGATTCAAATCGGGACTCATTTCGGGTCAAGGTAGTGTTGTAATAGCGTTGTTCTGAAGGGGTGTTCTCACAGCATGGAACCGATATGGCCCTACATTATCGCCCATGAATACAGGGCGAATAGCCAACGAGTAGTTTTCAAAATGAGACACGATCACCGAATTGAGAATGTCACGGATGTCCTGATGACCATTGAGATTCCACCGTAGAGTTGCCATGTCAAGTCACTCGCTCACTGATAATCTTAAGGTCATTACCGATCTTAATACCCCACCTCATTCTGCTCTGGTACGAACACGCTCAACCCCCCCCCCCCCCCCCTTCTCATATTTGACATTATAACAATTGTTTCTACGTTCACTATATCAAAGAAACGATATTCCCTTAAGTATACAAGAATCAGCTTGTTCTTCCGTCAGATGGCACATCCGCCTGTTTGTCTGGATAGGAATTCAATAACCCGAGCGATAAGACGTGTGGCCTAGTACAAAGGACCCCCTCAGGCTTTGAGTGATATATTCCAAGCTAGACTAAACACCCCTACAGCCAAACGTCTAATGTTGGAATAAAAGGCATGTTGGGTATTGATTAGTCACACTGCCACCATTTCTGAATGGGGGTGGGGGCCTGGAATTTCTATATCTGCAGCGAGAAATCATAACGTGATGTCACTAGACAACGATTTTACCAAGGATAATATGTATTGCGCTTGGGATCCGCATTGAGGGACTGAGTTGTATTGTTTCGGAAGAAATAACTATACCCTAACTGTGACAATCTATTGACATAGATTGAATAATTTGTTAAAATGTATTATATACAATATTCGGATGTTATATAGGGCTGTAACGATTATTCGATTAGTCGACTAACCGTCGACTATTGATGTAGTCGACGTTTTTTATTTTTAGTCGATCGTCGTTCATTTTCAAGGTGGTACACGTCTACTACACGTCGGGGCTAAATTGCATTGTTTTGTGAGGTGAATGATCAATGAAGGTGAATAACTTTAAATATCTAACCATAGTTAACATTCATATCCGGAAGACTGTACGACTGTCACAGACTGTGTAAGAAAGAACAATCACAGTTACTCGAGAAGAATAGATTCTTCTGAATTTCTCCAGTCTTGTACACACGAATGCACCCATTGGAAAACCCAAAGCGCGGAAGTGACAAAATTATGACGAAAGTCAGAACGTCAGATCACTTCTCAAAGTTCGGAACTTCAGACTAAGATCCAATTTTAACAACTGACGAGGGAATGCATAGATCTCAATATTCAAAATTTCGAGAAACTTATTGCAGAAAGAAAACATATCCAGGAACGTTCTTTGGTAAATTCATTTTAATTCATCGGCTTCAATCTAGTTCAAACTTGGACCCGCAGTCAGTAATATTATTTTTGGGGTTGGTACGTCCTACAGGACGTACCAACCCCCAAAATTATATTACGGACTGTGGGTCCAAGATTGGACTACATGTAGTTTCAGTCGGGACCGATTTGTTGTTCCACAACCCCACTTCGTCTGAACACACTGGTGCCATTGTCATTTTCAGAGTTTTACGAACAGAAGAATGATTTGCTAAAAAATCATGGGAAGCGACTATTAATCGACTAACCGTCGATTACTGGTCACGATTAGTCGATTACAAAAAATGATAGTCGCGACAGCCCTAATCTTCTATGTCTTGATATAATTTGATATCACTATACTTCGCGCCCGTGGTCCAGACTGTTGTAAATTCTCCGCAAAATGGCGACATTAAATAGGAACATAGGTGAGATACAGGAAAACGCTCAATAGGATTTCCAGGCTGTTCTTAATGATATAACATACGCGGATGCAACAGATGACTTTGAAACCGCATTCACGATAAACAACCATTCCTGTAATTATTACACCCCGAATGAATTCAAACGGGAAATCGCGTCCACAAGTCAGGGGACATCGATCTTCCACTTGAATTGTCTGAGCCTAAGTGCAAATTTTCAAACCATTAACACTTGCTCGGTGAAACTAACAGTGGGAAAACACTTTCGACATTATTGGACTGACGGAAATTTTCAAAATAAGTGATTTGATGAACTATGATTTGGACGGGTATCACCCACTACAATATAGGACGCGAACAGTAAAAGACGACATCCCATTCATAATTATTATGCCTCACGTTTGTAACATCAGCCGTGATTGGTTAATTTGACACCTTCTAAAAGTCATAGTACTGGAGTTTTGGGGCAAAACACGGGTACTATCGGAACGTTTTTCCCTGGAGACAAGAAAACAAAAAAACAAAGAAAATGTAAGCTCCACTTCCATTGATCAGCGTCGATTGGGATTTCTCAACACCAAACGCTGGCTCCGTGTCCGTTTAACTTTTTTCGTCACCGGTAGACACAAACTTACCAACAAATATCATCTTCAGTGGGTGTGTTTTCAGTTTTAAATGCAAACAATGAATTCAAAAGAATCAGAAATATTAAAAACTCACGCATTGTTCACCACTTCAGTGAATCCTGAATATGAGTTAAGACTTCAATCAATTATATTTCCACAAGTTTAGCACTCCTGGACCTCACTGAGCCTCCGCCTCAAGTTTAAATTGTTTCACTCCGCTTAATTTTAACAACTGTTGTCGTCAAAGAAACATAAATTTATATTCCATTAATTTATACCACTTATCACACAAACATTAACAATGAATTATAACATGAACAGCATGATGCAGTTGCAAACTCTGGCATTTGGTGATATAGAAACTCCAAAAGCGATGGCACTTGTGACAAGTCATTTTCGAAGAGACGTCATTCGTTCGAAATGACGTCATGTTTTTGGACTCGACTACATTGTTATTACAAGATTGATGGTATGAACATTGCAGTTAACGCTTAACAATGAAAGCTAATTTTTGTTCGGCATAATAAAATAATTAGAAGTTTCTTTTCATGTTCTATCGGTCGATAGTACCTGAGTTTGTGTGATTTCTGAAATAAAACCTTCAGCGGCTGAAGGTTTTATTTCAGAAATCACACAAACTCAGGTACTATCGACCGATAGAACATGAAAAGAAACGTTCTAATATTATATTAGAGAGAACCTATAACCGAATTTACTGAGCATGTCTTCGAATGCCTTGTCATTGAACTTCACCCTGGCACTAAGCACTCATCAATAGTCGAGTGTATTTAACGGCCTAACACAGCTCCCCACGCTGATATTAATGCTTTCCTAGAGAAAATTAATAACCTCATGAACAAGTTAAGCTTGAGCCAAAAGACGTCATATATATTCGAAGACTTTAACACAGACTTATTGAATGTTCAACACCACTCTCAAACAAACTCATACATCGAAAATGTATTCCACAGAGGATTCATCACTGTCATCACTAGACCAACAAGAATCACTGACCACTCAGCGACCTTAATTGACCACATCCTCACAAATAATTATTTGAACTACAAAGCCGGAATTTTAATAACTGACATCTCAGATCACTTCAGCACCTTCATTGTTTACCCGCCAAAACAACAGAATCTAAGGCATGAACTGACTACGAAAAGAATTTTCTCGCGTCATAATATCGAATTATTTATAACCTATCTTGAAACTATCGACCTTAGAGAAGTACACAATTGTACAGAAGTAAACCAAGCCTATGACAGGTTCATTAATATTTTCTTGTAAGCCTATGAAACGGCTTTCCCACTAGTAGATACAAGAAAAATAAATATACTCATCAAATGCGAACCATGGATGACTTTAGAACTGTAGGTTTTTAAATTTCTTGTTCGGTTTCGGTTTTGGTTTTTCAGGTGGAGTAAAACCTCGGTTCGGTTCGGTTTTCGGTTTGTTCATGAGGCCAAATAAAATTCAATAAAACTCATTCTTATGTCCGGAGTCATAACTGAATGGCAGTGAAATTGAAAGAAACTCAATGAATGCCCGAAATAAGCTATCATACATGAAGAATCAGGAAGGCCAATATAATAATTACATAAATATACAGAACTTTTATTGTGCTTGGCCATTATTCGAGGTCTGACACCTACACGCAACTTGAGGAAAGCTGCAAACACAACTAAACTGAAAACTCGGAAATTCACAGAATGTAGCCTTCCCAGAGTAGTGAGAGTACCCAGACACTGTCATTGGCAGTGTCTGGGTATTCTCACTACTCTGGGATGGCTACATTCTGTGAATTACTGCAGCAAGTGAGTATTTAACAAAAAACGAAAAACCTTAGATTACAGGATGTCGACGGTTTCGGTTTTAAAAAAAAATTAAAAACATCGGTTCGGTTTCGGTTAACCTACAGCTCTAGATGACTTCCGGTATGGTTAAGTCATCGTTTACAAAAAACAAATTATATGTACAAAAAACTAAAACGCCCGTCAGAAGAAAATAAACAAAGGTATAAATAATATTGCAATATATTCAATAAATTGAGGCGTACCTGTAAAAACCTCCACTATGCAAATATTCTTGAAGAAAATAAGAATAATACGAAAAAAACTTGGGATATACTCCGAAACTTAATTCGCAGATCGAAATCAAGAAGTCAGCTACCAACCACATTCAAATACAAAGACGGAATTATACACGAGTCCGAGAATATCGCAAACGAGTTCAACAACTTCTTCGTCAGCTTAGGTCGAAGGATTAACGATGAGATCCCAACACAAAGCGACTCACATTTTAGGTCTTATTTGACAGGAAATTTCCCAAATTGTTTCTTCTCCTCACCAACAACGGAAGAAGAAATAATAGATATGACAACTAATACTAAAAGTAAGAACACTTTTGATGCTCAAGGTCTTTCCACGCGATTATTAAAGGAAACAATACTTCATGTTGTAGCCCCACTGAACCATATTTTCAACCTTTCCTTCTCAACCGGTATGTTCCCGGACAACATGAAAATATCAAGAGTAGTTCCTGTATTTAAAAATGGCGATCCACAACAATTCAACAGTTACCGACCGATCAGCATCTTACCTGTATTTTCAAAGCTGCTAGAGAAACTAATGGCAAAACGATTAATTAGCTTTCTTGACACGTACGGAATTCTGAGTAAGAACCAATATGGATTTAGAAAAAAAGCATACAACCATTCATCCCATTATGCAGCTATTAAAATTTGCAGCTGAAGAAAACGATAAACTGACAAAGGATTCAACCCTAACAATATTTATTGATTTGTCGAAAGCATTTGATTCGATTAGTCATGATATTCTTCTGACCAAATTCAATTCTACGGAATCCGGGGAGTAGGATATTCATGGTTTGAGAGTTACCTAGATAACAGACAGCAATATGTTAGCTACCAGTCAAGTGTGTCTTCCCTTTACAAAACAACATGTGGGGTGCTACTGGGGTCTGTACTTGGACCTATACTATTCCTAATTTATGTTAATGATATTAACGCTGCCTCGGAGCTGAATATTCTTTCTTTTGCTGATGATACAACTGCTTACACGACCGGACATGATATGAAATTACTAGATACACAGGCAAACAAGGAAATGGCTAATCTATACAAATGGTGATGTAGAAACAAACTTAAAATAAATGCCAATAAAAGTAAATATATGCTTCTCCACGCTCACGGTAATGATCATAAATCAAATCGATTACGATTGAAACTAAATGGTCCAGATTTAAATTGTTGTGGAAATCGATGTAATGAAAAATCAGTGAAATTCCTTGGTGCTATCATTGACGAGAACTTATCCTTCAAACACCATATCGAATCGGTGTGCAAGAAAATTTCCAGCGCCATTTACTGCCTAAATAAATTAAACAGAACACTAACAGTAAGCGCCCTAAAGTCCTTATACTATGCCATGATACATAGTCACCTCATTTATTAAATAGAGATATGAGGAAATGCGGCTAGTACTAGCCGTATTAATGCCCTACACAAAAAGGCAATTAGGATAATAAACCGAAAAGAATACAACAGTCATACTGACCCCCTTTTTAAAAAGAATAGTATATTGAAATTTTCCGACCATTTCAAATTATCGACTCTCGCCTTTGTACATAACTGGCACACTAATAAATTATCTGTATATTTTGAGAATTACTTCCACATACTTGAAACAAACACGAGACAAAACGATCAATTACGCGCGAACAAACCGAGGACAACCCTTTCCTCCAACTTACCAGTCCAATTGCTAACACTTGGGTGGAACAATCTCGAAAGAAATGTCAATGGTATTACTGCAAGGAATAAATTCAGAGCACAATTAATTAAAGGATATCTGGAATCGTACTCGTCAACGGTACATTGTTCCAGAATTGAATGTCCGGATTGCTGACCTTCAGTTTGTTAGGAAATACAATGGATATAGAAACGCTGGGAGGGGGGATTACCGTTAATATACCCATGAGACTGCGTCTCCGCCCTAGCCCTTGGCACCTAGATCACTTATAGGGACTCAGGCGTGATTATTACCCGTGAAGCCTCTAACATATGCTGCGTTTTGGACATGGGAATGGAAGTATACGATGTGATAATCGTACATTTTTTTCCACGGGCCAAAGCGTAGCATGTGTCAGCTTAATAGACAGACCTCCCCGGGATGCTGCTCTGGAGGGGACTGGGGTCCACTGTGACCCCGGGGTGGAATCGCTTACCATTCTTGAATTGGAGCTCCTGACTCCTGTTAATCCACCACACACTCCTGTTAACATTCATTGATAATTCACTCTTATCTGAATAGAATTCTGGACCACGGCGTACTATATGCCAGCAACTATAGTGCAAGAATATTATATATACATTAGTATTGTATCACGGCGCTTTGTATCATAAATTGTTTTTTGGTTTTTTTCGTTTCTTGTTTTCTTTTTGTTTTGGGGTTTTTTTGTGGGGATGGCAGGAAGACAGCCAATGGCTATGTCATCTCCAAGCAATATACTCACATATTATAATGTATTTATTTTATCCACAATAGATTTGTAAACACGTTTACTGTATAAACAATCATGATCCACTGAATAAACAATCATCATCATCATCATCATCATCATCATCAAGTTTACAATCATGAGAGAGGCATTCTCAGATCATTACTGATCTCAACCATAAGGAACAGTAGGTCTGATGTTTCTGGGCACGTAAGCAGTATTTCTATGCCTTTACACTCTCTTGTGACCGTCTGTGGCGTGAAGCAGGAACCTACTCTCGTCTGACCAATGGACTCTCCTCCATGTCCTGAGATTCCAATGTTGTGCAATACACCACTCCATACGTCGTCTTTGATGCTGATCTGACAGAGCTGGACGCTTGATGACCCTTCGGGACCTCATACTCAGTGCTTTGAGACGGTTTCGGACAGTTCTGTTGCACAAACGCGTGTTAGGGAGCCAAGGGCGTTTCAAAACCCCACTTGAAGCAAAAGGTTCACGCCTAACGAGGCGTGCCAGACTCCGATCGTCCCGGTCTTTCAGGGTTGTCCATGCTTTGGTCAGTCCTTAACATCGTTGATTTGTTGATGTTTTCGGAAAGTCTGCTGATGACAGAATGATTATAGCCATGTTGCCTTCCAATAGCTTTGAATGACATGCCTGTTGCATTCAGGCCAACGATTTGCCATCTTAGTGCCGCTGACAGTATCCTTGTCATGTCACCATTTACTGATAAAGGAAGTGACAAATGGTCTTGTTTTATACCCAGATGTTGCATGTGGATGGTGATGTTTTTTGTGACATTCATGGGTAGCATGCTTCACGTGGACGAGGGGATGTGTTTGGGATACGCTAGCAAGCAGAAAAATCATGTTTCACAAGATGAAATGTACTGCAAGACATAGCAATCATTAAAGCATAATAAGCATAATAATCAGTAACAGCAACTTCACTGTCACAAAACATTTCACAGGGTGCTTAACCCTTTACCTAACATGAAAAGCAGACGACACGTGCAAAACAAAAAAAATTCTTGAATAACTAATTTTTTTCATTTTTTGTCTCAAAAACATAGGTTATGACCCCTCGTTGGAACGAGCTCGACGAGCTCGTTCCAACGAGGGGTCATAACCTATGTTTTTGAGACAAAAAATGAAAATATTTTGAAAATTAATTGGCGATTTTTGAGAATAGCGCTGGCCGGTTTTGGCCGTTACGTTGGGTAAAGGGTTAATTAAGTTCCAGGTGTATAAAAAGCATTTCAATGGCAATCTTGTATCATCTTTGTCGCTCATTTAACAGAGATGATAGCACCGAAGAGGGCACTGGTTTCAGCAGGCCGACCAGAGTCCGGCCCAGTGGGAGAAAATCAATTTTGATTCTTAGATCCGAAAGAACGCTGTTTCCTTGCATCTCACCAATCGATGAATGGCAGACAAGACGGGTGGCATATCAAAATGCTATTTTTGCTCTGCCGAGGTTCGAGCCTCGCTCCCGCACTTCTCTCTCGATCTGTTACACGTCGGAATTAAGTGTATTGCCCAAGGACACAACGCTGTTGCCCATGGCGTGGATCGAATCGTGCACTTAGTGGTTTGAAGTATAATGCCGTACCCAGCGAGTCACCGTGCCCCCATGTGAGCCATTGGGGAAATTATCATCGGTGGATATACATGTAAAATCAACTACGTTTGCCATATAGCGTTGTATATCGTATTAATACCTATTACCTACTCATAAAAACAATTCCTATTCGCTGTGTTCTGAAAATCGCGTTCTCGGTGACAGGCTAACAACATGAGCTGTATTCTTCCATTTGCACACCGTGCTTATGTCTGGTTTCACTTCTGAATCAGCTCAGTAAGTTCCAGAAGCAGCGATTTCAGTAAACATTTAGAATCATTATGGCGCGAGATCAGTGAGGATGCACATGCCTGATTTTTATTGTAATTGTACACATAAAGCACACACATATGTTAATGTCTAGGACGATTCGTCTAAAATGGGTCAGTTATAATATATAAATCAATATACTTGTTGTGTTGCAACCATCCTTTTCAGGTCAGGTCCAAATAAGGAGAGATTTTTGGGAAATACTAACTATTGTAACTCTCTGTTGTCTGGCTATAAACAGTCAAATATTAAGAAGCTGCAACTTGTTCACAACTGTGCGGCAAGATTTTATCACCAGTCAACGGAAATCATGTCGCATCACTCCCCTCCTCTTTCATATGCACTGGTTGCCAGTAAACTGTTGAAGAAAGGATCGAGTATAAGATGCTCCTACTGACATTCAAAGCCCTGAATGGTCTGGCTCCTGATTATCTGGTCAGCTTGTTGCAACGATATGTACCATCTCGACTCCTCCGTTCAACTGCTTCGAACTCCCTGATATTCAGATCAGGCATCCTTGTAACGGCAGGCGAATGGGCGTTTTCCGTGGCTACCCCACTCTTTGGGATAGGCTGCCCGATCACTTAAAAGCACCTCAGACGCTACACTGCAAAAAATATAGGTTCTCTTTAGAACCAAAACTGGTTCTAATCTTGTCCCTGAGATGGAACCATTTCTGTTTGAACAGTATTTATTTCAAATCAAATACATTTATAAAGATTAACATTAAGTATTAACAGAATTAAACATAAATTGAGGGGGGTTCAGCCGTAAGTTTAGAGCTCATACGAGGTTGTCTCAAATCATTATTAAGCAAAGGAGATATGAACAGTTGGCATATCGAACCAGTCTCGGTTCTATACAGAACCAAAACTGGTTCGATATGCCAACTGTTCATATCTCCTTTGTTTCAAAATGTTTGGTGACTGCGTTGAATAAGCTCCAAGTTTTGTGCTGAATCTACTTCAGTTCATGTAATATTCTGTTAAAATTGAACGCTAATCTTGATATATTTATTTGATTTGAAATAAATACTGTTTAAACAGAACTGGTTCCATCTCAGGGACAAGATTAGAACCAGT
Source organism: Pictodentalium vernedei (assembly GCA_031216915.1). Lineage (NCBI taxonomy): Eukaryota > Metazoa > Mollusca > Scaphopoda > Dentaliida > Dentaliidae > Pictodentalium > Pictodentalium vernedei. Next base: position 66,520,627 of record CM062289.1, on the reverse strand, counting down.
TTTGGTTCTAAAGAGAACCTATATTTTTTGCAGTGTAGAACGCTTCCAAAGAGCACGAAAACCATCCTTTTCGCCCGCCCTTTCGGTGTTCATTAACTTTGTATCAACTTTATAATACATGTACAATATAGAAGCAGGGCATTGTAAAGCCTGCGAGAACAATTTTGTGGATTCATGGCTCTAATCTGTATTTATTTATTTATAAGTATAGTCGTTAACCTTTTTCCAACGGAACGGCCAAAAATCGGCCAGCGCTATTCACAAAAAATCGCCAAATAAAGTTTCATTATTTTTTTCATTTTTTGTCTCAAAAACATAGGTTATGACCCCTCTTTGGAACGAGCTCGTCGAGCTCGTTCCAATGAGGGGTCATAACCTATGTTTTTGAGACAAAAAATGAAAAAAATTAGTTATTCAAGAATTTTTTTGGCAGGTGTCGTCTGCTTTTCATGTTAGGTAAAGGGTTGAGGACTCTATTTATGTTTACATCAGAAATTATCTCATTGCCTTATTTTTGTTTACCTATTATTACAAAATTCGTTGATTTTAATGATAAATGTTCCCTTTTCCTGATGAAAGGCTTGCCCGATAGCCCAACCATATTCAAAGACCCATATTTTAGGTGCGCGCCATATTACTCTCTCTTATATATGTTATGCTATCCTTTATCTGATAACCATAGAGTATAACAACCGTTGTATATACTTGAAGTATATACAACGGGTGTTGTATATAATTATAATTTATGCGAACGACCTCTGACCTCTTTCAATTCCATTTTCATTCATTCATTCATGAAACATCGTTATATCACAGGGCAGGTTTTAATTGTACGCTTATTGCACTTTGTCAAAATCCTCTGATGGTGTCATTTCTTATTTATTTTGCTTCAATGAAGGCAACCTAAAATTTTGCTTCAAAACATTGTAGAAATTACTTGAATGTTAATAGTAATTAGTATGCGGCGACAGCGAACTATTTATAGTCACGGCCTCAATCAAAAGTACTCGCGGAACTGCGCTAATTAAAAGTTCGTCTGCTCTACCTGAAAAAAAAACACTTCGTAAAAATTGTAAACAAACGCAAAATTATTTGTTATATTGGGACTACAGCATAAAACACGGAAGAAAACTGGAACTATGTCAAAAAAAGAATAACTCTACTGAAACACCGTTTTGTTACTGTTAATAAAATAGTTGAAATTTATTTTGTTCCAGCGCAGTTACATGATGCAAGAAGTGCAATCGCACTTTACAATCGCCGTCATCGATTTTGTAATGTAAGGGACACAACTCTATGCGCCTTGTCCTATTTCTTTTGTCTCGTAGACTGGTTTTCTTTGGAGGCCCGTGGGAAGCATATATAAGTCGGGTAGACGCACGAGACGGGTGTCTGTTTGTTATCAGATAAAAACAATAAACATATAGTGTGTTTTTATATCTGTGTTATACAACTCGTTGAAATATGGTTTATTTTTTCTCGGCGAAGCCTCGAAAAAATAAACCATATTTCAACTCGTCGTATAACACAGATATAAAAACACACTATATGTTTATTGTCTATTTATCTAACGGTCTTTATCTGACCAGTCAGGTCTATTCACAAAAATTGCCATTAACATTGTATAGCTTATGCACATTCGGAAACATAGCTTATGAAAGCCCCAAAGGCGGACTCGTAAGCTATGTAACCAATCAGGGCTATTCACAAAAATCGTTATTCAAATTTCATAGCTTATAACCCTTCGAAAACATAGCTTATGACCTCTCCCCCCCCCCCCCCCCCAAAAAAAAACTCATAAGCTATTGTTTTAGCCAGCGAATGAAAATTTCAATTATTTAAGATTTGTTTTAGTAACGAGCGTGTTGGATAACGAATTTCAGGTCTAGACAACGCGTAGTATTCATAAGAAATCTCACAGAACAAAGAAGGGTATATTACACATTTCAATGATGTCTTATCAATTAATAACGAGTTGTCCCCCCCCCCACCCCCACCCCCATTGCATTAATTGCCACCATTAATTCTTTATTACACAAAACTCTGCTTCAAACCACCCACCATGCCTGGTAACGCTAATGTTCCTGATTGCGTTCGACGAATAACTGTGAACTTTTCGATGTAAACAAATTGGTTGTGCATAGCAACGAATCGTGGGGGAATGTGACTAAACTGTCTGTTAATCATACCTCAACAATATAAGATAATTAAAATCTTCGATTATAACGTATTCTTCATTGCCAAATTTCAAGTCATTGATTGCAAGTGAGTTTAACTTGGACTATTTAATTTATAGACATGAGTGTGACGGGGGAGAAGAAGCAATATGTTTTTGTTTCTGCAGAAATATCTAGCGCAAAAGGCGAAAGAAATATTTTGATTCCTGGGCATGCTTCCTGGGAAATTTTAAAAAGCGTCAAAAACGTGTGTTCGTCCATTTATTTGAACATCGTGCAAAGGGGAATTCGGGTACATTTAACGGCAGGTTCAACTGATGGCGTCTCTATGACAACGCCCGCAGATGCTCAACGTCTTCGCTGATCAAGTCGAGTGGGCTGTAAAATAAATTTACACGGTAACGGTGGTAGGGATCTGTGAATCACAAATTTCTTTTCGAATCGAATCATGTCTCTGATATCGACATCGAATCGAATTCCGAATCGAATCTTAAAAGACAAGTTATTTCATACTGCATGAAACGGAAGTTACGGAACACTGTGATGACCCTTACGCGACGGAGTGAACACCTTAAACACCAATAACTAAATATTCTCTGTAGCACCGTCGCTGAAACAGCTAGGCCTATTGTCCATAGTTTTAGTTTTTGAAGGCCTAACTTCTTACTATTCACGTTCTTAAGAACGTGAATAGTAACAAGTTAAGCCTTCAAAAATAGGGCCCTGCGAAGCTTCGAGTATTCGATTCGATGTCGACATCGCTTTGGTATTCGTATATCGATCTCGAATAGTTTGCCGATTCGTTAGTCAAACGAAGCTTCGAGGAAAATGAATCAGTGTTCGACAATGTCGACATCAGTTGAAATAAGGAGCGAACTCTTCTAGTTTTAATGTTTCTATCAGGAAAATAGTCAAATTCATTGCAAATTTCTGTCGTTTCACTTTCAGTTTCAGATTCCCAGAAAACCACTCACCGCAAATTCGCTATTTATAGATTTCCAGGAATTCGTGTGAGAGTTATTCGCGGAATCCCGTTTGCTCAGCGGCTCTGTCCAAGTTGTAACCTGTTCACGCCCATCTATACAACCGAAATATCCAGCTATGGGCCTAAGGCCTGCTCCCAGTCCCGGAATCTTCTAACACAATAATGGAGACATGTCGCCTGGAGCGCTTCCATTATTGTGTTAGAAAACTGTGGGAGGAAAACCTCTGTAGTTTCTTTGCATTGTTCGGAGTTGGTACTTGGAAGTTGGAATGAAGTAAAAGCAATTTGTGTGAATGAGCACTGCGTCACTATTCGAGTTAACTAATGCAGAAACTAACACAGTTTAACGCCTTCGCTGCTTTTGATGTATACTGTGTTATTGAATAGAGAACGGACCGAAATCTACAAGACCCAAATTCTGATAATACAAAACAACTAAACATAACAATAATGTATTTAGGCATGCTAACGTACCTGAAGTTAGCGGCTGTAGCTGACTTCAACCCATGGGAATTAATGTGCCACTTGTATTACATTTGTGCTTTTAAGTCTCATGTTTCAATTTAGTGGTTTGTCTTAAATGTCTCTGGGCAGTAACACCTTAATTTGTCCATATTTATGTCTTGAATTTATTGTCGGGCAAAGTGAACATCTGGATGGCCATTCAACGAGAAAGAAAATTAAAACAACGCCAAGTTGTCAAGTTATGTCAACGATCTCTTCTCGCAGTGCTTTCCGGACATCTCTGCACAAGATAATGCCAGTTATAATTATTTCTCGAGTTTATCCCGATTCGATTCGAGATTCGATTCGATGTCGACATCAGTCCCGATTCGATTCGAGATTCGATTCGAACATAAATTTCCCGATTCGCAGGGCCCTATTCAAAAACCCAAACTATGGATAATGTTCTGGGCCAAATTCACACCTTACCTAACAATTAAACATTGTCAATTACTCAAATAAATAGGAATTGAGCCTACATGAATGAATTTTCTAATGACAGTTTTATCCTATTTTTGTTGGAAATGTAACAAATTGAAGTCAGTACGAGAGATTCGAAAAAATCGAATCCTGAGACTGATTCGGGATCGATCTCGAAGCATACGTATGGTATCGATATCGAATCGAATCTCGAATATTCGCAGGACCCTAAACGGTGGTTTGAGAGTTTGAAGAAGATTGTAGTTCAGTATATTGCGAAAAAATCTGCCAGATATATGTTTAGTTCTAATAAGTGGCAATTATTTTACTTAACACTTCCCCCAGTGTAGTGATTCGTCATTTAAAATTTATCATTTTTGGGTTTTTTTTTGTGTTTTATTTGTCTCAAAAACAAATCTTATGACCACTTATGTTAGGTTTTTGAGACAAGAAAAAAAAATTGTTTAGTTATTGAAGAATTTCTTGTTAAAGTGTTGTCTTCCATTTGTGTTAGACAAAGGGTTAACAGCAAGTTAGATAATTGGCCTCATGCAAATGGAGGTCTGTGGCTGATTCGGACCCACAACAACCAATCTAGAGTGCAGTACGTGCTAATAAAACAAGACATTGTGAAGCCAATGCGTCGCGACAACGGCCACAAACGAAATTTGGAACTATAATTCCAACTAACAAAATATTCCAACTACACCATTAACCCTTTACCCAAAACCGGCAAGCGCTATTCACAAAAATCGCCAATTAATTTTCATTATTGTTTTCATTTTTTGTCTCAAAAACATAGGTTATGACCATCTTTGGAACGAGTGCGCCGAGCTCGTTCCAATGAGAGGTCATAACCAACAAAAAATGAAAAAAATAAGTTATTCAAGCCAGCGCTATTCACAAAAATCGCCAATTTATTTTCATTATTTTTTCATTTGTTGTCTCAAAAACATAGGTTATGACCCTCTTTGGAACGAGCTCGTTCCAATGAGGTGTCATAACCTATGTTTTTGACACAAAAATGAAAAAAATAAGTTATTCAAGAATTTGGGTTGCAAGTGTCGTCTGCTTTTCATGTTAGGTAAAGGGTTAAGACACGCCTTGATAATGTAGCTGGAATATTTTATCAGTCAGAACTTGAGTCATAACAGTCAGGATAAATGGGATTAACCCCCTCCTCCCCACTCCACCACCACCAATCGTCCTCTTCACAGTTGTATTTGTTTCTCTTTTTCAGGTTTACTCAAGACTCACTGCACGCATGTTCCGGCGAATGTTGGATGGGTTTCTGGCGGTCCTGGTTGGATACCACAAGTGGGAAAACGGAATGTCCATTGTCCATTGTCCATTTGTGCTAAATATGAGTTAGATGTTTCAATTAATAAATAAAGCCTTTCATTATCATTTTAGGCTGACTTCAGTTTCAAATAATAATTTCACACTTCAGTATAACTAACACGTTCCTGTTCTATATCTCACAACCGGGGCGTTTTTGCGCTGTTACGCAACTAAAGTTTAATGTATCTGGGCCCTTGTTCCGAATCCGTATCAAGGGCCCCTGATACAAGCGCGTGATTCTGCTGTTGCCAAAACAACGGCATTAATATCATTATTCGATCGCTTCGCGTTTTTCCCTTCAGAGAAAACAATATTAGGTGAGGCGTACCGCCTCGTCCAATATTGTTTTCACCTCGCCTCATATGATACCGTATCCGCCACCTGAACGTCCTGTAACTTATTGTATCTGCCAACTGAACGCCATGTAACGTATTTATTATGCACGGCACGCTAAAATGTCACTGGGGAAGTTAATGCAACGAATAGTTAAATTATACGCACGTTTCGGCATCTTGGGATGCTTTGTAGCCTATTATTGGGATTTTCCTGAACGCTCGAGTCGAGGCTTCTCTCTTGAAGTTAATAGGATTAGCTTTCGCTATGAAATGTGGAAAACTCCACCTCAATAAACGCTGAACGGGATATTTTAAAATATAATAAACCTTTACACCAAGAGGGATATTTAATTCACCAGTAATTATTGCAAAACTAACAACCAAATTCACGTTGACGAAACACTCAGTTGCTCCACTTCGCAAGACAGTATTCAGTAAAGTGAATCCCAGTGACGTAATTTTCTCTGAAGTGTAACGTCATCACTGACCTCAATATGGAGATCAAGGAACGCTATTCTATTTTTCAATTTGCGTCTTTCCATCGATAAGACAAATGAAAATGTTCCTCTTGAAATAGTTTTATAACACATTTCGTGGGCAATATTGTGAGATAAATTTATCATCACCACAGTGTGTGTCTCCGGAAATTCTGATCAAGTCTCGTTGTAGGCACAGAATCGCATTTCGACTCGCCCTAACGGGCTCGTCGAAATACTGTTCTGTGCCTACAACTCGACTTGATCTGAATTCCCGGAGACACACACTGTGGTGATAATCTGTATATATCTCCAACCAACAGTCTTCTTAGAATAAGAATCTTTTATGTCACATGTGACTAATTAGAGCAGTTCCTTAATGCCACGTGATATTCGTTAATCCAATATCGCCTTAGCAAAGCCACGTCTCACTTGAAGAATTTCAACCTATTACAACTATTGAAACTACACGTAAAGTCTGAAAACTCCCCCAAAGGGTAGTAACTCTAGTGGAAATACAGTACGTGGAGAGTGTATTATTACTAAATCACCCGCAGAGTGGATTTCCACCCAAGTAATAATTGCAAATCTGTTGCAAAGAATAACCAGCACAAGCAAAGTTTCAGCCTATGGACCTCCGGGTTAGACCCGGAGGTCCATTGGCTGAAACATTGCTTGTGTTTTTTGTCGATAGGTACAAAATTTGAAAGTTATAGCTTGGGTGATAACTCCACTCCGCGGGTGATTCAATTATAATCCACTCTCCACGTACTGTAGTCAGGCAGAGCTTGAAGTTCCATATCAACTTGGATGCCCATATGTTTATGCTAGAAACCAAATTTGAAAACTATATGTCAAATCATACTAATGTTATTCCACGGAACCCAGCAAACGGTCCAATTTATTAAAAAGGGTTGTAACACTGGTGAAGATAAGTGGAGCTTGAATTCGATATCAACCTCTATTTCCATGTGCTGATGCTCCAAACCAAACTTTAAAACTGTTGTTCAAATCAGACTAAAGTTATTGAACGAAAAGCAACAAACGGCCCAATTGTTTACAAACAAATGGACACGAAATGAGCGGGCGAAGCTGGAAATCATTACCAACCTATATTGTCACATACTAATGCTGCAAATCAAACTCGATGTCAAAAAACAATCATGTTACTGCACAGGAAACAATAATGTTTACGGGCGGGCGGACGGACAGACGGACAGCTCAAGAACATAATACTTCATGTTTTAATGGGCGTATAAAACGTGGAAAATGATCATTAAATACGAGAAAGTGATTAACATTCTTAAAAATCAATATTGAACTTTTGTATTTGCAGAGTACTTAAAAAGATGATGAGAGCATATTAAAAACACAAAAGTGGAAAGAACATTACAAAGCCAACATTATCTCAAACACAACATGCCATGGAAAAGTTATATTTCCATAGAAATAGTGCCCCCCTAATAACACGCACTGAGCATGCGTTTGGGCACCAGGTATCATCATGGTAATGACTTAATAACATGGTTGCTCATGGGTTCCGAAGGCAACCGAACATGACGTAACTGGTTATGTACCTGTGACGTCACTTCCGGAGTCAACATGGGGTCATCCCTCCTTGATCTGAAACCTGCCTGACAAACCACTAACGTCGATTATCTGGTTCACGTGTGAAGTCACGGAATTGTGACCGATACTGGTTGACAGCAAATCATTACTCTAGTTTATAGGCGCATTTCAACAATGGACTCAACACTGTGCTTGTAGTAAGCATGTCTACCGATATTTGAAGACGTGTCAACTTACAGACAGTGTTACAGGAGATGGTAGAATACATTGGTTTTCTTTTTCCACTCTACTGGGACTTCACAACCCGTTCGGTCAATCGTTATTCTCTGGGTTGAACGTGGGTAAAAAGTTGTTGATGATCTCTAACGCTGTCATCTGGAAATTCCTCTGCGGGTGCACACCGTTGAATGAGAGGCTGTGTAAATGACTGTTGATTTACCCGACAAATTCCTGTTTAGTTTGGCGTTTTAAAATGCTTAGATTGGCGAGGTCAACAGATTCGCTGGTATTTTGGATGGTCTCAACCACTTTCACCCACAGTTTTCTAAATAGAAATTGCCAGGCATTGGAGATCCTACAAATAATCATACCGAATGGGAAAACTACTGATGTATGCACTGCCAAAAGACGATTGGAGTTTTGTATGAGAAACAATGCCAGAAAATGTTAACCCTTTACCCAACGCAGACGATACCAAAATTTATTATTTTAAATATCATGTTTTTTAATTTGTCAAAAAATTTCAACAAAACCATATCATGTGACCCCTCGTTGGAACGAGTTCGTTCCAACGAGGGGTCACATGATATGGTTTTGTTGAAATTTTTCGTTCCAACGAGGGGTCACATGATATGGTTTTGTTGAAATTTTTTTGAAAAATAGTATTTTTTCAACTGCTGAATTTGCATATTACGCGGGCGGATGCGGGCGTTTCGTTGGGTAAAGGGTTAAAGGTTGGGTGATAATAAACTTGCCCCAATGGCACAAAATAAAAATAAAAATACTGTAAGAAAAATTGACATGCAATCATCAAAGCTTTAAATAATACGTTTAAAAGATGTGTTATATGAATTGAAATGTAGAAGTGCACGTAAAACTGATTGCAGATTACTCCGACTGAATGAACTGACATGTAAAAATTAATTAATTTCTGTCATATAATGCAAATGTGTCACAAAAGCCATTGGTAGCTTTGTGTATTTCATTGAGGTCTGCTGGTACAAATGAACGACCATAATTGGAAGTGCACAACTTTGGACTTCAAGTGCAGAGAACTTACGCGCTCTACATACGATAAATCGAACTACGGTAGAGTAGCAGGTCATTGGTTACTTTCCTAGAAGACAACACATCAATAATTTACAAATAATAACTTACAAAAACAAAAAGATAAGTACCAAAGCTGCTATTAGTTATCACAAAAACCATATACAGTACGTGGAGAGTGTATTATCACTAAATCACCCGCAGAGTGGAGATTCCACCCAAGAAATATTTGCAAATCTGTTGCAAAGCCTAACAAGCACAAGCAAAGTTTCAGCCAATGGACCTCTGGGTTAAACCCGGAAGTCCATTGACTGAAACATTGCTCGTGTTTTCTCTCGATATGTACAAAATTTGAAAATTATAGTTTAGGTGATAACTCCACTCCGCGGGTGATTTAGTTACAATCCACTCTCCACGTACTGTAGTAAGGCTTCATGATATGGAGGTTATTTGGAAACATTGTGAACTTTCGTAAGAGACTTTTAAGGTTTTTTTCTGACATTTGGTATAAGAACTGTAGTTATCCACCCTCATTAATGAGTAGATAGCGTAAACCATCAATGGTACTGAAAAAACATTGTCTCTTCTTGTAAATAACTAAACCTTTTTTTCTGTTCATGGATTTTCAGGCAAAATGACTGGCTAAAGTATCTCCGTTTTTCATAACACAATGAACCGAAAGAAACACATTTAGGCCCGACCTAAACCATGCCCCCAATGTCTGTCTTAAAAATTATGTTGCAAAGTTTGAATGGAAAGGAACCAGGGGTGGCGCCAGGGAATTCTCGACAGGGGGGGGGACTGACCTCTCCGACCGGGGGGGGGGCTATAACATTTGACCTCCCAAACGAAGGAAAATGAGTGAAAATTGGTAAATTGGAGAACCAAAATAGAAGCAAATTGAGTATGTTTGTTGATTATTTAACCCTTCACCTAACCTGAAAAGCAGACGACACTTGCAAAAATAATCTTGAATAACTATTTTTTTCCTTTTTTGTCTCAAAAACATAGGTTATGACCCCCTCGTTGGAACGAGCTCGACGCGCTCGTTCCAACGAGGGGTCATAACCTATGTTTTTGAGACAAAAAATGAGCATAATAATTATAAATTAATTGGCGATTTTTGAGAATAGCGCTGGCCGGTTTTGGTCGTTACCTTAGGTAAAGGGTTAAAGTAAACATATTATAATAAGGTCGGGAAATATTTCATCTATAAAGCCAGTCTGACGAACGACATTAAGGAATTTCGTGAGAATCACTATTCTCTATCAAAGTTCCAGTGCTGCACGGGTTCGAGACTGACAAGACGAGATATCTACATTCGATTGTCGGAAATTTCTCGTGAAGTCGGGTTTACGAGACTCTCCGACGGACTGACTAAAAATCTCCGACGGAGGGGGGGGGGGGGGCTGGACCTCTCCGACGGGGGGGTGTAGCCCCCCCCCCTGACTCCCCCTTGGCGCCACCACTGAAAGGAACCCCTGCACGCTCATGTTGTTTCACTGTGAAACGGTGATACGTGTCTCATCATATTAAAATGACTTTCAAAATAAAATTTAATAAACAATAAAATCCTTATCATGCTTTTCATTCCATGTTCAATTTGTTTATATGCAATAAATGATCGTCTGCGTTCATCGTTTAACCCAAATCAAACGTAAACTATGACCGGTCATAATAATCCATAAACGAAACTCACGCCAACAAAACTTTCCAATTTTCAGATAGCCTGAATTCGACCAACTTCATGTTATCTGGGTTTGTATCGAACTCCAGATTTACAAATTGTGTTTTCAATTTCTCAATTTAATTCAGTGTTGCTTTGAATGACAGCACACGCCGGTCAAGTGGAAAAGGAGATTGAAGTTTTGTGTGGACGTGGTGGCCTATGATGTTCCTTTTAACTTACGCGATTCATTGGTCAATATAATGTTTAATGACACAAGAACATGTTTCAGTGAAATGTATCGTCATTTCAAACAGAATTTTAGAAAACTATGCCTTTTTATTCAGTTATCACCAGGAAGCATGATGCGACACTTGCAAATAAAATTCTTGAGTAATTTTTTATTTTAATTTTTTTGCGTCAATAACATAGCTTAGAACCCTCATTGGAACAAGCTCAACGAGATTGTTCCAGTGAGGGGTCATAAGTTATGTTTTTGAGAAAAAAGGGGGGAAAATAATGAAAACTGAATGGTGATTTTTGTGAATAGCGCTGGCGGGTTTTTTACCGTTACGTTGGGTAAAGGGTTAAACTAAATTCTCAAACTCTTACATTTACTGACTGGTTTAGAAACTTAAGGAGAGACAACTCTCCCGTAAATCTCATCTAATGACGAAAATTGTCAGCTATGACAATATACATACGACAATGAAGTTTTCTCGTTGGTACCAGAATGTATATTTCAGACTAATGGATCGGGAATCATACGGATGTTGCTGTTGCTCGAGGATGTTCTAAAATTTTGGAGACAAACATCCACCACGAATGGGATACCACCGAAATACTGAACTTTGTTTCCTGCAATATCCACGCAATAAGAGACCGACAATTCGGGAACCTGATGAAAACATATTCCGTTCTGGTTGGCCAATACAAAACTCTTCATTGCACGTTATTGAACTTCTTTCGATGCGGCGAAGTACACATGAATGCAGCTTTTATAATTTTTGGACAATTAATCGAAGGAACTCTTTTGTAAAAATTTGTACAGAGGTTCCCAAGTCTATACGGCCCGAGAAATAGCTCCATGACTCGACCTCAATGGGTTGGGTGCTGCACTCAACACTGCACTCACGCTTTGTACTAAATTGCGATAGAACATGTCACAGAAATAAAGACAAACTATACAATAATTCAAAGACACCTTGATTTTATTTGCCAGTTGTTTTATGGTAACATTTTTAACCCCCTTTACTACCACGCCCACCTTAGCCATATATGGAGGACCTCTATGTACACCTGTATGTGAGGAACTTTAATAAAATTTATGACATACTTGAAACTCTAACATCTGATTAATTGTCGGAAAGGGCTTTCTGAGCCCTTTCCAACAATTAATCAGATGGTAGGTTAGATCTGCGCATAACAGCACGTACAGATAATCATCATAAAATAGGTGACTATAGTCGGTTTCGGCAGCGTAAGTGTTAATGACTGCCAGCAGTGGCATAGAAGGGTTTTACAGGTGGTGGGACAAGTTGATAAAGTGTAGTTGCGATACAAGGTATCCATGCGCGCAACAATTCACTTGCGGCGAATAATTTCTGCCTGAAAGGCTTTGAGAGGCGGGTTCTCTTTCTGGAGGCGCATTCTCCGGAATTCCAATTGACACCTTCCAGTCAGTTTTATCGAGGACTGACCATAATTGAGCAAGCAAAAAATCCTAGAAAAGTCGAAATTTCCAACAAAAAAAACACAAAGTGACTCAACATCGTCCCACTATATCTACACCAACTTACATATTATAAAACAGCAAATACCGCTTCGCTTCTGTTCTAGACAATTCAGCGAGATTGCAACTACAGTTAAAACTAGAAGTCCTGTCACGAACTTTGCGCTTATCTAGACTTAATTGCGCGCAGGATTGCGCGCAATTGACATATCGAATGGCATCCAAAGCACGGTAGGTTCTCCTGGTTACTCGTAGCAAACACAGCCAGTGTTTCTGCCAATGGACCTCCGGGTGACCCGGAGGTCCATTGGCTGAAACATTGCTTGTGCACAGGCCATATGGACAGAATTTGATAGCCCTACTATGATCATAACACGTAGATTAACGCGCAGATCGACGTGTTATTTGTGCGCATTTCCATGACAGGACTTCTAGTTTTAATTGTATATTATAGGATGTTGTTGTGAATTGGCGGTAACATGGTCCTAAGGTTTGAGGCTCGGAGTTTATGTTCAACGTATATATTCCAATATGACCCTACCCATACATAGCACAAAAACCACGTCGGGAAATGACAATGCAGCCTTTAACGATAACAGGTTTAGTGAATAAACCTCCCGTGTACTTGCTTTCATATGACCTTGCACAATCTAATCTAACTTGTCTCCAGTGGATTTCTAGCACATCAGCGAAAAACGTCAACACTCAGACTGCACCCCCACACCCAACCAAATGGCGCCAAGTTAATCAACTTGATATCTCCTTCCAATCGTTGACGTTCGATGACGCGAAAGCTGTTATGCTGTGACTGTAGTAACAGCGTAAGAGCTTTCACCATCAAACATCATCGTGTTTACATAACACAGAAACTAGTAACACTTTATCAACTTTCAAATCCTGACACTTGCTTTTTGTCAATAATAACTAAAATATGCTAGAAAGATTCAATTTGCACTGCCACGAAAAATGTGTACGTAATCACATATATTATTTTTCACAGACTTGAGAAAGTATACATTTTAAAGATGACCGGTGATTGCAAGGCGTCAGGATCTTGAAACTGTTGGTGTTAAACATTGCCTTTTCATAGCACCCCCCCCCCCCCCCCCCCCCCCCACTAGCACACACGCATGGCGGCAGTGAAGACACATTTGTGTATGTAATCAATGAGCTCCGAGATCGATTCGGACTCCCGCGTTGTGTCCTTAGGCAAGACACTTAACCCCGATTGTCCACTTGGGGCTACGATGAAGCTGTGTATTAAGGAGTACTGCACGTTGGTGGTGCGCATGTCTTCAACCAATCTAACCCTGCCTGTGCTGCAGTGTGGAGTTACGATGTTGGGGAGCTGGCAGCTGCTCGTCGTTGCTCGGTGGTTCTCTCCGGGTACTCCGGCTTCCTCCACCCGTAAAAACTGTCACGGTCATGATTAGCCATTGTGCATAAGTATGTCACCTTAAACACCAATAATTAAATAAATAAATATAATCAATGAGCGTTCCAGCAATCAAGTGCTCCATCCTCATTTTCTCATTTTTTACACTTGTGAACAACTTTTTTACACACCATGGATTGATTTTGGCATGCATCAACAACCATCTAAACATGTAAACTCCGTGCACATGAAATGAATACATCCCCTCCTGGTTGCTTATTGGCCAAAACCTATCACTTCCTCTTTGATTTCAGTGTGAGTAATAAAAACTTCGTTTGTTCTGGTTAATGTAATGGAGAGAGGAAAAAACAGTAAAGTAATAGAGTGGGCAACATCCAAACCAACGTGGGAGTGGGGGGGGGGGGGGCGTGGAAGATTTCAGAAATAGTCTAGTCACCATTAAACACTTCAATGAGGATAGTCCACGTGACGTTGGTAAGATTATTATGATCCTCGATGAGTCTGGATATGGGATGGCGAAATCTCACCCGAGGGGCAAGCCTCGGGTCTGGTTCAAATATCTTGCCTCGGGTCTGGTTCAAATATCTTGCCCCGAGGGTGAGATTTCCTCATTCCCACCTTCAAGCTCATCGAGGATGATTGTTCTGCCCCCCCCCCCCCCACCCCTCCCCCACCCACCCACCATGCAGCGATTACGTTAGCCAGAGGTAATCGGGAGTCACGTGCTGATTCAATCAACTCATTTTGCATTCGTTGTTTTGAGAAACTGGACTTCAAGTACAGGTATCTCACCCGGAGCATGCAACTCTCTCTATAAGCTGGTGGTGGAAGAACTCAGTGGTATTGGCAAGGTGGGAACTTGCGAATTCATTAGTTGTTAGATTGCCGCCATTTTCATGGAACTCTGGTTGGACAGTTTCGAATATGTATGTTTGCTGGTGGATCTTTGTTCAAGCAGTATTTCACGTAGATTCTTATATTGAAAAAATTACCAGGAGTATTTTGAAGTTCTCAAACAAACTTTGATGGCAGGTATTTTTTGGAGTAACGTTCAGACAAGTGACTTGTTATTATTATCCATACGTGTCCATACTTAAGAGACACGACAATTAAACCAGAAAAGTTGGTCTTCAGAATGCAAATTACTTTTCTTTTAATATGGTTTGATAAAAAATATTCAAATGTTGGAACAGTGGAAGAAGCGCAAACTGCTTGACCAGCTTCTTTTCCACTGATATCCAATTTGCATGGTTTTGCCAAATGCAGAGCTGAAATGGACATTAGTGGTAGTTATGAATTGTGGTAATCTGATACATGTGATTATATAGTTATTTTCAAGCACTGTTCCTCTTCTCGGGTTGTCCACGAAGAAACTATGATTAGTTGGAAGTTGACACGATTCACGCTGTCGGGTGCCAATTGCACTAAAATATTTCGTTTGGGACCAAAAATACATAAATTTGGCACCAAAAGTATACTGTTGATTGGTCTCAAAGGCTTCGTGGATTTGTGGTGTATCATTTCAGTGTATCATTTTCGACACAGACTAGACAGAATTCACAAAATTATTTTGTAAACGTAAATAATATGTCATTTCCACCACACGATGATCCATCAAAGCTAGCTCATCAATTTGGCGAATTCTTTATAAAAAAAATGAAATTAATTCAGGAAACAATTAAGAACATAAATGTAGACAAAATTGACATCAAACAAAGACCATCAGAAAAAGAGCTTTCAACTTTTCGACCTTTAGAAATCCACGAGGTAACCAAATTAATAAAAGAATCCTCAAATGCCTCATGTCAACTCGACCCAATCCCAACATCTATTGTCAAATCATGTGTAGACTCTTTGGCTTCTGTAATCTCAAAAATGATCAACATGTCTCTGCTAGAAGGATATGTGCCTGGTGCGTGGAAAATAGCAATTGTTAATCCTCTTCTGAAGAAACAAGGTGCGGAACTTGTGTTTAAAAACTTCCGACCATTGAGTAACTTACCATTCGTCTCTAAACTGTGTGAAAAGGCCGCAATTGACCAACTAATGTTACATAGTGATATGCATGCTCCATTACCGGTCAACACGTCTGGATTCAGAAAATTTCACTCGACTGAAACGGCATTACCCAAGGTTCAGAATGACATCCTCCTTAATATGGGGTCTGGAAGGAGTAATATTGCTTGTTCGTTTAGACCTTAGTGCTGCTTTTGACACTATGTGTCATAAAACTCTGCTAGAGACAATGAATTCTGATTTTGGACTTAATGGTGTTGCTGCTAGCTGGTTATTATCATACCTCAAGAATAGCCAGCAGCGTGTATCAATAAACGGTAATCTGTCAAAAGACTTCCATCTTGAATGAGGAGTCCCACAGGGCAGTTGCCAGGGTCCCGTTCTGTTTCTATTCTATATTTCAAAAATGTTCACCATCATTGAATCTCACCTGCCTGACGTCCATGGTTATGCTGATGACACACAGGTCTATTTCTCTTTTCGACCATCAATCAAGGATCAAACTAAAGCTCTAGAAACTATTAAATCATGTATTTCGGACATTTGCACATGGATGGTTTCAAACAAATTAATGATAAATGGTGATAAGACTGAATTCCTAATAATTGGTTCACGACAACAACTCACTAAAGG
The DNA here is from genome assembly GCA_031216915.1 of Pictodentalium vernedei. Classification (NCBI taxonomy): domain Eukaryota; kingdom Metazoa; phylum Mollusca; class Scaphopoda; order Dentaliida; family Dentaliidae; genus Pictodentalium; species Pictodentalium vernedei. The sequence goes on along the minus strand of CM062289.1, from coordinate 66,504,111 downwards.
TGACATCAATTCAGTGAAGGTAGGAGATTCCGCCATCAGTGCAAGTAACAGTGTACGTAATCTTGGTGCCTTCTTCGACTCTGCCATGTCTATGGACAGACATGTTACAAATATGTGCAATAAGGCTTTCAGAGGTCTATACACAATTAAACAGATAAAACAGTTCCTCACCCAAGACTCAACAAAAACCCAAGTTCATGCCTTTGTAACTTCGCATTTGGATTATTGTAATGCCTTACTGTTCAACCTTCCACAATATCAGTACTCTCGCCTGCAGATGGTACTAAATGCACCAGCCCGAGTGGTATTTAGGGTATCACGATCTCAACACATCACTCTTGTTCTGAGGGATATGCACTGGCTGCCAGTTACGTACAGAATAATTTTCAAAACTGTATTATTAGTTTTTAAGACACAAAACAACATGTCACCAGCCTACTTAGAAGAACTCCTTAATACCAAGAATGTGTGTCAACACAACCTGAGGTCCGATTGTAAAATGCTGCTACATGTTCCAAAACATAGGTGTAAGACATTTGGAGATAGGTCATTCTCATTTGCTGGCCCTCACTTGTGGAATAATTTACCAGAACACCTAAAAAGACTGTCAAATGTCAACCTTTTCAAGAAAGATCTCAAAACATACCTGTTTCAAAAAGCCTATAAGTGATGTTCTGGACTGTAAGATACTGTATATATTCTGTTTGTATATTTGCATGAGCTCAGTAACATGTATGGCGCCTTAGAATATGGTTCTATATCTTCTGAACTATAATTTTGGCGCTATATAAATGTGTATATTATTAATATTATAATAGCCTTATTATTTGATTTTTTTTTTGCAACTAAAGTATCTGGAAGAGTCAGATAATATTAATTTAAAATCGTACTTTGAGTGAAACAACGCGCCATCTTTAGCATTGCAGATGGCGCCTTGTTTCACTCAAGTTATTTATCTATTTATTAGGGTTTAACGACACTTTAACAGCCAATGTCATATCGTGTCGGCGACAGTTTTCCGGGTGGAGGAAGCCGGGTACCCGGAGAGAACCACCGAGCAACGACGAGCAGCTGCCAGCTCTCCAACATCGTAACTCCGCAATGCAACACAGGCAGGGTTAGATTGACTGAAGATATGCGCCACCTTCGACGTGTTGTACGCCTTAGTACACGCTATAACCGTGCCCCCATGTGGACAATTAGGGTTAAGTGCCTTGCCCAAGGACACAACGCGGGAGTCCGACTCGATCGCTCAGACGGTCATCCATCCGAGGACTAACCGGGCTCGATGTTGCTTGACTTTGGTGAAGACAGAATTCACAAAATTCTTTTGTAAACGTACATAATAGCCTTAGGGTTTAACGACACTTTAACAGCCAAGATCATATCGTGTCGGTGACAGTTTTACGGGTGGAGAAAGCCGGAGTGCCCGGAGAGAACCACCGAGCAATGACGAGCAGCTGCCAGCTCCCCAACATCGTAACTCCGAACTGCAGCACAGGCAGGGTTAGATTGATTGATGACATGTTCACCTTCGACGTGCTGTGCGCCTTAGTACACGGTATCACCGTGCCCCCATGTGGATAATCGGGGTTAAGTGCCTTGCCCAAGGACACAACGCGACAGTCTGAATCGATCGATCCATCCAAGGACTAACAGGGCTCGACGTTGCTTAACTTCGGTGATCTGACGAGTGTTGCATTCTAGGGACAATGCGTGGTTAATTTGTTCTCATATACGGTCATTGGCACCGAACAAAACTTCCACAGGGTACCAAAGAATTTCGGGCCATTGTGAATACTGATAGTTGTTTTTTATGCTGATTATTATTATTATTATTATTTATTGGTGTTTAAGGTCACATATTTATGCACAATGGCTAATCATGACCGTGACAGTTTGACGTGTGAAGGAAGCCGGAGTGCCCGGAGAGAACCCCTGAGCAACGGCGAGCAACTGTCAGCTCCCCAACATACTAACTCCACACAAGCAGGGTTAGCAATGGTTGAAGACAAGTGCACCATCGACGTGCAGTACGTCTAAGTATACAACGCCACCGTGCCCCCACGCGGGCAATGGAAATGAAGTGTCTTGCCCAAGGACACAACGCGGTTGCCGCAGGTGGGATTCGAACCGAGGACCTTAAAGCTGATTGTGCAAGCCTGATGATACCAGAGTAATTTTGGTCGGAATTCGGCTCAGTTATGGACTGCTTGTTAACTCGCCATTGGTGGAGTTGGCGCGCAGACGACTGTTGATGCAATGTGGTGTCCCTTACAAAGATATACAGATATTTTATGGTGCTCCAGGTATAGAAATTCCAATGAATGAGCATTTAATTCACTCTGAAAGCATCGGGATATTAACACAATTAGTGGAATTACGCAGCGTAATCAAACCAGCGGCTGTGGAGCTGCGTTCATAATGATAAAGTTGTCAAAGGATTGGTCAAATCACATCCAGATTTAGAAATTTGCGTTGATTCAAAAATAATTACGCGAATTGTAAGATTTATTCGCTTTTCCGTCCAACTGAAATATTCCAGGCCATTTGATCTAAACATGAATGATGGTCTATTTAAAGGCTAGACTCGTTTCAGACCATTGCAGCGTCGAAATTCCTCACAGAAATAGACAGGTAATCTGTGTTGGCCTGTGCGGTATACCGATATATACCGGTATTCAAACCAATATCGATTGAATACCGGTGTAATTACAAAAAAAAATCGGTTTATCGTCATTATTTATTTACCAACAATTTAATTTTCAAGATGTCTTGAGTTTTTTAACTGTAGCTTCGAATGAATAATATTATCGCTTTACTCAAGGAATTGTCCGCATGTGCCCACGAAATATACAAATTCAGCAGTTGAAAAAATAATTTTCAAAACTTTCAACAAAAGTATATCATGTGACCCCTCATTGGAACGAGCTCGTGGAGCTCGTTCCAATGAGGGTTCACATGATATTGGTTTGTAAAAATTTTCGGAAAAATTTGATAAACTAATATTTAAAATAATAAATTTTGATATCGCCTGCGTTGGGCAAAGGTTTTTCGAACTGCATCATCAAGGCATGCTGATTCGTTCGGACTGTGATGCCTCAAGTCTCGATTGTGGTACTTTTGTTCAGATATCTGAACAGTTTTCGATATACCGGTATTCTGCGGTATTTTTTTGAATACCGATACCGGTATTCTGTTTTGAATATCGTGCAGCCCTAGGTCTGTGAGCTTGTTGATTGTGGTGTCTTATATTGAGTTGGAATTCCCTACGCGGCCTTTTTGGTGTCACTTCTCTACGTACATCCCCGTGAATTAGCGGTCCACTTTACAGGAAAGTGTCTATTTACACTTTCCTATTTCAAGGCCGTTGTAGTGCTCTACGAATGATGCTACGAAGATTCAACAAGCCAAAGAACATAATTTTGTTTACTGACTCAGCGCAACGATTCAATTCGTCAAATTTAATTTAAGTTCAGTGATTGTATCTATTATACGATTTGCCTCTACTTCCCGTTATTAAACCCATTCATCATTCATTAAGAATCGTAAGGCACGGCCAAGTATAAACAGAAAATAGTGCCGGAAGTACTTTAATGTAGTCTTGCGCAAAGCAACCTTTAACTTTTCACTTCCTGCCGTCTGTTTAAATTCCGTACGTTTCGTAGCGACAAAAATATGATTTCCACTATTATTCGAACTCCAAAGTACGAATTGATCATCAGAGCTAAGCAGATGCCTGACGCGAACACTGCGAACAAACCACGTATCTCAAGCTGTAACGTTGTCGCAGGCCTTATAGAAGGCGCTGGTTGTTTCTCGTTTCATTTAAGTGTTTGTCGGGTTTTTAATTTTATAATAAATAGAATCATTATCTCGTCCGCACTTTATATCGAAGTTTAGAAAACCTGTTCAGAAAATTAGAACTAACGCTCGATCCAGACCTAATTTACTGAACTCGTTTTCTCAATTTCGATGTGGGAGCGCGGTGACACAGTGGTTACGGCATTGAATTTCGATCCCCGCCAGGAATAACTGCGTTTTGTCCTTGGGCAAGGTACTTAATCCCGATTGCCTACGTGGGTACACTGTGGCCCCGTGTACTAAAGTGTACTGCGCATAGATGGTGCGCTTGTCTTCAATAAACACTGACCCTGCTTGTTAGCTCAAAAAGTGAAAAAAATGTTCTTTATATTATAGTTTTATTGCATCGGCCGCATCACAGGATGTGGGGAATGGCATGGAGGTTTGAAACAGTATGCATCACTACGATGTTTATCTTAATGGGGTGAAAACGGGATTCATGCCGTACTGTTGAACCAATTGAATTATAAGGTTTTATTCTCCAATTCGACAATTCGGCAAGGCTGTATTTTCAGCACAGTGGTGTAGCTTGTTTTTATTAACAAGCACAAACTAAAATACAAGACGTGTAGATACAGATTATCATACTTATAGGCATGTCCTGTGATTTGTATCAGATTCGATGTGATGTCTAAAATGGGATCTCTACGAGCCAGCTTTGCCGGCGAGTTGTGATCCCATTTTTGGACACCACCGAGAATCTGATGCAAATCACAGGACGCGCACATGATCATGATAATTCATTTATCTAACAATTCTGTCACATAAACAGATTAAATCTTAAATTATTAATACAGTCTTGGGACATAATGTTGGGCGAGAAAAAGTTGAAAAAAAAAATATTTCATGGAACTATATTGCTGTGTCCTCGCAGTTTTCAAAGTTGTGTTGTCAAAAAATTCACTCCCTATGACACTTCCTATGATGATCCACTTAAATTTGCGAGTGTGCGACGTGGACACATCATCATGAACTGGGTGGGTGTAATATTGAATTGTGCAGTTTCTATTTATTGTGAGCGGGAAGGGGGGGGGGGGGCATTGGCTATTAATAGTTTTGTCGCTAACTGTAAAGGATTTTGTTTTGTTTTGTTAGCGACCAGCAGAGTCGATCACTGAAATGTACATAGAATGTATTCATGCGCCTGTTATGATAGTCCGACGCGTTTCTGGAAAAGAGTCGTCTATAAGATACGGAATCAGAATGAGTCGTCTTTCTGAAACGGAATCGGAACACATTATGTGATATCTACCGTTTCTCGTGATGTTCAGGCCAAAATTTTATATGAAAGTTAGATAAAATTTGTATCATGAATTTTGTTTAGAGACTTCGGAGCAGGGATGTGCCGACAGGGGGGGGGGGGGAGTGTGTGTGTGTGTGGGGGGGGGGGTGTCTTACCCCCCAGCTAGGAGTATTTTTTTCAATAGTTGGAAATTCCGAGGTCAAAAATCAAATTGTTGGAAATTCAGTAAATTAACATTGTTCATGAAAAATATTAAAATTCCAACTAATGATGAGAAATTTTGATCTTTTATTTCCAACTGGAAACTTGAATTTTCTACTCTAAAATTGATATGGCCTCAAAATTTCGACTCTGACATCAATCCGGTACATTTTCTGATCCAGACACATTATAAATAATGCTTTTTCCGTTTCAGGACTAGTGAAAATTTTCAGAAGGGTTCATAACCCTTTACCCAACGAAGACGATTTCAAAATTCATTATTTTAAATATCATTTTTTTAAATTTTTTTTTAAAATTTCAACAAAACCATATCATGTGACCCCTCTCTGGAACGAGCTCGACGAGCTCGTTCCAAAGAGGGGTCACATGATATGGTTTTGTTGAAATTTTTCGAAAAATAATATTTTTTCTTCAGCAGCTGTATTTGCATATTACGCTGGCGGATGCGGGCGATTCGTTGGGTAAAGGGTTAAAAGATATCACCCAGCGCTGCAGTGCAACCACCTATCAAAACCACTCACAGTTGGAATTAACACCGGTGGCACCCCCCCCCCCCTCCCCCCAGCTGAAACCCTCTAGCCACATCCCTGGTTCGGAGTATTTGTCCAGTCTTTTGTTAAATGGTTAAAACCGATTTCGTAAACAATGGCGAAAACGTCAAGGCAACAATGAGAGTCTTAAATCTGAAGGCTTGGTGATTTTGCTGGTTTCTTGGTTTTTTCGAATAGGTCCAAAATTAGAACAACTGATGGATAACACAAACTCACCAATTCACCAGAATTTGTAAAATTTGAATCATTCAACAATGACTCACTCAAAAGTATTCAGTATTGTCTCATAGAAAATTCTCGATAGCAAAATGGATAAATTCATTTTGTGAATGGAAGGATGGGAAGATGGGGGCGTAAGTAATGGTTATTTATTAATTAAATCTGTTGTTTATGTCGTCATATCTACTGCAGATTTCTATTTGGGGATTCTTTTGAGTATCTACAGGGGCCGTTTATGCGACCTTTTCTCAAAGACATTTGGACATGATTTTTTCCCAATTCCCACCCCCAAATTTCCCAATCCAGTTCCCACTCAAACAAATATTTAATACTATCTAGTGCCCTGAACTGGTATGACCACCCAGTTTAGGACACTAATTGTATATTAAATTTACATTGCGGAAGTCTTTTAATTCAAGGGCAAATTCTTCTTTAACCTTTTACCAAACGTAGCGGCCAAAACCGGCAAGCACTATTCACAAAACTCATCATTCAATTTTCATTATTTTTTTAATTTTTTGTCTCAAAACCATAGCTTATGACCCCTCATTGGAACGAGCTCGGTGAGCTCGTTCCAATGAGGGGTCATAAGCTATGGTTTTGACGCAAAAAGTAAAAAAACAATAGTTATTCGAGAATTTTATTTGCAAGTGTCGTCTACTTTTCGTGTAAGGTAAAGGGTTAAGAAATGGCATGATGATATCATTACAGTTTCAACGTATCCACGGTCTGTTCAATGTTCACTTTCACTTTGCATGAATGGATGAAGAGATATAGCAGGAGATGTGGAGATCGTGCCATATTTCGTTATCCTCGGAAAAACTTAGCTTATGGCTCATCAATGGAAACTGCGCGATGCGCTCGTTCCAATGTCGTCTGCCTTTCGTGTTCGGTAAAGGGTTAATAGTATAAGACCAATTTTATACAGAATACAGAAACTGCATGAACATGATTCCACGTGACTGTTTGTTATACAATATACTTGTAGCATATGCGCGGTTGCTTAGGTATTGCCTTACCGTTCTCTGCTCAGTTCGAATGTAACATTTTTTAGTCTTTGTGTGTTTTTCCCAACCAAATCAAATTACCAATTGGATCCTCATGACACAAATTTTCCGCATGGCATGGGCCCCTGAACCATTTCTCACAGAAGGCAGAAGAACCCTTGGGCCTATGCAAACTGCAAGCCTGAGCACATTAGATATTATGGTGACCTGAAAATGGTTTACTATAACGTTTTACGGGTAACTCTTTTAAGATTTTTTAAGCGACGGAGGGGCTAAGCAGTACTGACAATTATGTTTCAACTGTCACGTTAAAAGATGAGACGGACAACCAACAATACTGCAGATTTTTTCACGAGTTTTCAATAATCGGATTATACGCTGTGATGTACATCACAACATTTCGTTATTACATTTATTACACGTCTGTTCTATGTAATTCCCATCGACAGCAACACTAAACCGTGCGGAAAATGAATATCTGTTCCGCATATACAGTACGTGGAGAGTGGATTGTAACTAAATCACCCGCGGAGTGGAGATATCACCCAAGCTATAACTTTCAAATTTTGTACATCTCGACAAAAAACACAAGCAATGTTTCAGCCAATGGACCTCCGGGTTTCACCCGGAGGTCCATTGGCTGAAACTTTGCTTGTGCTGGTTAAGCTTTGCAACAAATTTGCAATTATTGCTTGGGTGGAATCTCCACTCTGCGGGTGATTTAGTAATAATACACTCTCCATGTACTGTATGTGGGGAACGGAAATCGTTGACGGACTACTTTTAAATAGAAGAGAAATTTCACTGGAATTTTCTTCAAATCGTTTCATAAATATTATATTAAAAAACACTCATTCCATACCCTCTATCACGGGACACAATTGCTTATATTGAATATTTAAGTAACAATTCCCACGTATCCATAATTCATCGCTTGAAATTGAAACTGTCTTTTCGGTTATACATGTATTCTAAAAAAATGAAACCATTAAAGATCGAAAGGTGGCATTTTATTACAAGCCTGTTCTATGTATTTCCCTATCTACAGCAACACTAAACCGTGCGGAAAATGAAAGTCTGTTCCGCACATATGTGCGGAACGGAAATCGTTGACGACGGACTACTTTTAAATAGAAAATAAATTTCACTGGAATTTTCTTCAAATCGTGCAACACAATTACAATTTGAATCTCAGTCGATAGCTGAAAATCGTCCCCTGAGTTCCAATGTGTTCTATGTTCCAGCAGGCACATAGAACACATTGGAACTCAGGGGACGAAAGAGTAACACGGGTACCCCTCACACAATTGGTTGGCGATAAAATGTGCTCTTTTTGTTGATAGTTGCCACATAAATTGCAGAGTGACCTTCTTAACAATTGGGCTTTTTTTAGGTGAAGGCATGTAATAAACACAGAACGACACGCGTGTGTAAATGGGTTAATCGATATGGCACTTGTGCCATCGCGGAAGGATAAAACTCGAGGCCTGTGGCCGCTCGTTCTATCCTTCCGCGCTGGCACTCGTGCCATATCGATTAACCCATTCACACACGCGTGTCGTTCTGTGTATTTATTGAACACTAAGTTTATCGTCACTCTAAAGTAAATGAACCCTTTGAACACTAGTGGTATCTTCCATGTCAGTTCAAGGGCTGCAATTGGAAGAGTCTATATTCATTATTTGGGGGTAGATAATGACGTGCACGTTGAAAATATCGATAGGTAAACCCCATACATTTCTTAGTAGCCATCCTATTTATTTATTTATTTATTTATTTATTTATTTATTTATTTATTTATTTATTTATTTATTTATTTATTTATTTATTTATTTGGGTTTAACGACACTTTCGACAGCCAGGGACACCTCGTGTCGGGCAGTTTTATGGGTGGAGTACCCGGAGAGAACCAACGTGCAACGGAGAGCAACTGTCAGCTTCCCCAACATAGCATTGCTTGAAGACAAGTGCACCACCGACATGCAGTACGCCTTAGTACGCCTTAGTACCACCGCCACCGCACACCCAGTAGCCATCATACTTAATGAAATTATGACGTATAATCTTCTTGGTTCGGAAAATCGGCCCCTCGGGTTCAAGGGGTTAAGCTTTTGGAAATATCAGTAAAAGAACTCCAAGAGTAAAACATGGTTCAGACAATAAATCTATAGAGGATCTCTACTGAGTCGCGATTTCATATGAAATTTATTTACCGAGTTTACTAAAATCGATCTGAGCAGAGGTTTATCAAGGCTCAGATAGGGCTGTACGATATTCAAAACAGAATACCGGTATCGGTATTCAAAAAAATACCGCGGTATAGCGGTATATCCAAAACTATTCAGATATCTGAATATAAGTACCACAATCGAGACTTGAGGCATCACCGTCCGAACGAATCAGCATGCCTTGATGATGCGGTTCTAAAAACCTTTGCCCAACGCAGGCGATATCAAAATTTATTATTTTAAATATTAGTTTATCAAATTTTTCCGAAAATTTCAACAAAACAATATCATGTGACCCCTCATTGGAACGAGCTCAACGAGCTCGTTCCAATGAGGGGTCACATGATATACTTTTGTTGAAAGTTTTGAAAATTATTTTTTCAACTGCTGAATTTGTATATTTCGTGGGCACATGCGGACGATTCCCTGAGTAAAGCGATAATATTATTCATTCGGAGCTTCAGTTAAAAAACTCTAGACATCTTGAAAATTAAATTGTTGGTAAATAAATAATGATGATAAACCGATATTTTTGTAATTACACCGGTATTCAATCGATATTGGTTTGAATATCGGTATATATCGGTTTATCGGTATACCGTGCAGGCCTAGGCTCAGATCGATTTGTGAACGGAGTTCATAAATTTCATGTCAAATCGTGACCAGTTTGAAATTCCTTTTATCACATATGTGTAAATTAACATATTACCTAAAATAACGACTTAACAGGCCAGTGATATTCGCAAAAATCGCAATAATATTTTTTTTTCAACTTATATGCATTGAAAATATAGCTTATAACGAGCCATCTCGTTCCAATGAATGGTCATAAGCTATATTTCTGAGGCAAAAAATGAATATGTTTGGTTATTTATGAAAGGTTGGTTTTTTTGGCAATTGTCCCCGATTCGTATTGTGTAAACAGTTAATGAAATATATAACGTAAGAGAGGATTCTTTCAATTCTGTAATATTTACAGATCATACTAATTACAGGATACCCTCCCCCCCCAAAAAAAAAAACCGAAATTCAAAACCTACACATATCTTGCGTATTGGAATCAAAAATCTTATCAGCCCGTTGATCGTACAAAAGTTATAACTTTTTGTACAGCTGTCCACACGACCAAATTAGTACTTAAATGGTTAACCGGATAACCTGTTTGAAACCGGTTACCTACCTAACCGATTTGAAAAACCGTCAACCGGTTAACCGAAATATCGATAGTGATCGTCATTCCACGTTTAAAACGTAGTAAATCTGTCGCTTCTCTTTTGTGAAAGATTACACATCGAAGTCGCGTTGTATGTATTGAGATGTACTCGACAACGTTCGTTTGTAAACACACTGCGGAATAGTTTCGGAGAATACTGCTTTCCAATTCCTATAGTTTTGATCCCAGATTCGGTGAAATAATGGCTACGGTTTCAGCCCTAGACCAAATGGGTAGAGGATTGGACTGTGTTAATCAGAACTGTCGCGAGTAAATTTCCAAAGGCACTTGTCTTGGGTATAGTAGTGTGGGTAAACGGAAAACGGGTCGCATTATAAATTTTAGGTTTAGGCGAAGGGTGGGCCACCGAAAAGATCGCTAAACCCAATATCCACAAAACTGATACAGCTTTGGAATGTTTAGCACGAATTCTCAATGAATTTTCATTTAAAAAAGCACATAAATGGATTTCGTTTCCCTCGAACATCTGAACAAATGCATAGAACGACACACGCGTGTGAATGGGTTAATCGATATGGCACGAGTGCTAGCGCGGAAGGATAAAACGAGAGGCCGCAGGCCTCGAGGTTTATCCTTCCGCGATGGCACAAGAGCTATATCGATTTACCCATTAACACGCGTGTGTCGTTCTATGTTTATTACACGCCTTCATGTCTATAAAAATAATTATCAGAAGGACACTCAGCACTTCATTTGATAACTCTCAACAAAAAGATCACATTTTATCGCCCACCAAATTTGCGAGGGGAACCCGTGTTACTATTTCGTCCCCAGAGTTCGACTGTATTTTGTGTGCCTACTGGCACATAGAACACATTGGAACTCAGGGGACGATTTTTAGCTATCGCTAGGGATTCCAATTGTAATTGCATTGCACGATTTGCAGAAAATTCCTGTGAAATTTTGCTTCTATTTAAAAACAGTCCGTCAACGATTTCCGTTCCGCACATATGTGCGGAACAGATTTTCATTTTCTGCATAGTTTAGTGTTGCTGCAGATGGGAACTACATAGAACAGTCGTGTAATAAAATTAATTCCATGTATTTGTTAACAATTCTGTAATACTTACAGATCACAATAATTATAGGATAACCCGCCCCCACCCCCCCCCCCCCCACCCCATTTCAAAACCTAAACATATCTAACATATTGGAATCAACAATCTTATCACCCAGTTGATCGTACAAAAATTATAACTTTTTGTATAGCTGTCCACACGACCAAGTGGGTGGAGGGTCAGAGTAAGTTAATCACCTGTCTCGAGTAAACTTCCAAAGTCACTTGTCTTCGGTATAGTAGTGTGGGTAAACGGAACACGGATCGCCTTATAAATTTTAGGCGAAGGGTGGGCCACCGAAAGGATCGCTAAGCCCAATATACAGAGCTGATACAGCTTTGGAATGTTTAGCACGAATGGACAATGAATGTTCATTTACAGAAGCACATACAGTACGTGGAGAGCGTATTATCACTAAATCACCCGCAGAGTGGAGATTCCACCCAAGCAATACTTGCAACTTTGTTGCAAAGCATAACCAGCACAAGCAAAGTTTCAGCCAATGGACCTCCGGGTTAAACCCGGAGGTCCATTGGCTGAAACATTGCTTGTGTTTTTTGTCGATATGTACAAAATTTGAAAGTTATAGCTTGGGTGATATCTCCACTCCGCGGGTGATTTAGTTACAATCCACTCTCCACGTACTGTGGATGGATTTGTTTTCCCTCGAAAATCTGAACAAAATGCTACCTTTTGATTTTTAATGGTTTAATTTTTTTTTAGAAAACGTGTATAACCGAAAAGACAGTTTCAATTTCAAACGATGAATTATGGTTACGTAGAAATTGTTACTGAGCGTCATTAAATATGCAGTATTAGTAATTGTGTCCCGTGATATATTCAGTTTACCGTTTGAAGTGAATTGGCATTCTAATTTACCAATGAAATCAAACAACCATCTGCGAGTGATAAGCAGATGATGAAATCCGTTTTAGTCATTCTGAACTGTGAACTAAATGCTTGAATACTACAGACAATAGATGAAGACAAAGGATTACACTTATTTTATTACTTTCCAAAGTGTGATTTACTGGGATTTCCGTGTTTGATTATAAACGATAACTTCACAAGTGAATTTTGCAATCAACAATTGTGTCATGTATCCGTGCGCGCAAACGAAGACGCTTTGCCGTGGGTGTAATGGGGGGACATCATTGTTTTTTTAACCCTTTACCTAACATGAAAAGCAGTCGACACTCGCAAAATAAATTCTTGAATAACTATTATTTTCCTTTTTTGTCTCAAAAACATAGGTTATGACACCTCATTGGAACGAGCTCGAAACAAAAAATGAAAAAAATAATAAAAATTAATTGGCGAGTTTTGAGAATAGCGCTGGCCGTTACGTTAGGTAAAGGGTTAAATAGTATAATTATCGTTAATAATGAAAAGTAATAAACAGAGTAGTCGCTTGACTGGACTGGTTACGTGAAATAATTCTTTTGAGGCGAAGGACTATATTGTAAAACACTCGTGCGCATTCGCGTACTCGTGTTTGTAGAACGTCCCTCACCTCTCATGAATTATTTCGCGTAACCAGTCCAGTCAAGCGATGACTCTCTATATAATATAGTAAACAATTACATCCTTTGATTCCGTTAACTCATGGGGTACCAGAAGTAACAAAAATAAACTGTCGATTTTGTGAACAATCAGAGCAGAGGTGTCTCGAAGACGGTCACTTGGGAAGTGTAAAGCAGGTGTGTTTCGACTGTGATGGCTTACTTGTAAGCTCAAATCCTGACAGAGGCGGACTGGCCGTGTGGTCCCCTATAAGGAGGTCCCATGTGGCCCCCAAATTGATGCAGCCCAACACCTGTTCGTACATGAAATTTCGTAAAACTGACCAAAAGGCGAAATGGATTTGATTGAACAGAATGGCTGTATATCGAAATGCCCTCACTGTGGACTGCCATTGGCAGCCCACATAGAAGGCAGTTCTGTATACTAGCAGTCCAGTCTGCCAGTGATCGCTCCGATGCAAGGAAACGATATTTTATTTTTTCGGTTCGAAAAATCAAAACGATCTCCCATTGGTCCGAACTGTATGTTGGCCCGATGACACCCCCTCCCCCACCCAACCCCTCTTCTTGTCGCAACCATCTTTGCCAAATGTGCGACAAAGATGATATAAAAATGCCATCACAAATGCCCTGGATGTGGACTGCCACTGATCGCTCAGATGCAAGGAAACAGCGTTCATTCAGTTTTGAATAATCAAACATTTCTCCGGGTCCGCCCCCTTCGGTGCATTTCCCGGTAACAGTTTTTGGACCAGTCCGCCCTTGAGCCCTGTTTCACCGGTATTCCCACAACATCATCCAACGCATGCCTTCGTTGAAGTACTATGAACATTTTACACAATGTCCCACATTAATTAATTTGCTAATTTACTAGGCCAGATTTGCTAATTATTTTCCTGGGAAGAATGAAAACTTGGAAAGTGATGTAAAAATACAAAAGGAGCCAAGATGGATTCTTAGTATTGTTAATTAATTAATTAATTAATTAATTAATTAATTAATTAATTAATTAATTAATTAATTAATTAATTAATGTGTGTGTGTGTGGGATTTATTACAACCTTTTTAAACATAAAATACCATAATTAATCCTTTGTGAAACATAGATGCATCACATTTAACCCTTTACCCAACGCAGATGATATCAAAATTTATTATTTTAAATATCATTTTTTTTTATTTTTTCAAAAACATTTAACAAAACCATATCATGTGACCCCTCATTGGGACGAGCTCATTGAGCTCGTCCCAATGAGGGGTCAAATGATATGGTTTTGTTAAAATATTTTTGAAAAATTTAATTTTTTCAACTGCTCAATTTGCATATTACGCGGGCGGATGTGGTCGATTCGTTAGGTAAAGGGTTAATACTGTCTATAATCCTTCTCATCATGAATATTTTTGTTATAATTTATTGTTGGTTGCCTACGTGGATTAAAGACATTCTTCCAACATATACTGATATCCACGAAATATCTCTGGCTTCCCCCGGGCGAAAAGCTATCTATAGCCCTGACTACTTTCGTCCTGCGTACAGTAACCTTTTATTTCTGTGACTGATTCTTACAGAGACATTAGTTATTGAACCTGAGATTGGGAGCTCGCAGATTCCATTCCAACCCGCGTTCATTCCTCGGCCAAGCGTCATTACCATGGTGATACCTTGTTTAAATCCCATTTGCCCATGTGGAGGCACGGTGGGGCACTGTGCTAAGGCGTTCAGCTCATAGATGGGATTCGGTAATTCTCTCCTTGTACTCCGGCTTGCATCACCCGTAAAACTAACAGACACAATATATCCCTGGCTGTTGAAAGTGTCGATAAACACAAGCAATTAAATGAACAAACTGACTGGGAACACGATTTTTTTCCAAAATTCCAAGCATTTCCTATGGCCCCAAATTATGTCCATAACGTTTTTGCAAAAGTCCAGTTTGTTTTATCGCTCGTATACATGCAAATATGTCTTATCAGGATGTATAGTTGAACCGACTCCCACCCCACCCCACCCGACCTCACCCCACCCTCACCATTATCTATGAAAAAAGAAGTTTGACAAGACACATCGTTCGAAATAAATTCATTCAAGGCAGACAACTGAAGTAAGAATGTTGGAGTCTGCAATAGTTGAAATATATAGACGGAGCACCGCGAAAATGGCGCGCAGCAGCGATAATTGCCGTTAGGAATGGCTGTCATTAACATAGCAGTGACTAAAATGGCGAACAAATGAATGTGAAGGATAAAGCGGCAATGGTTCCTATTCAAGTCTTGGCTGCCAAGCTGACAGCCAAGAATTTATAAGGAATCACCGTTCAGCCATTTATCTCAGAAGATTTGATGTTAGGAAACTGTTTAACCCTTTATCCAACGCAGACGATTTCAAAATTTATTATTTTAAATATCATTTTTTAAATTTTGAAAAAAAATTTCAACAAAACCATATCATGTGACACCCCTCTTTGGAACGAGCTCAACGAGCTCGTTCCAAAGAGGGGTCACATGGTATGGTTTTGTTGAAATTTTTCGAAAAATAATATTTTTTCAACTGCTGAATTTGCATATTACGGGGGCGGATGCGGGCGATTCGTTGGGTAAAAGGTTAAGTGATCATTCCTTTACCTTTAGGGTCAAATTCAATGCAAATGTGTCACTATAAACCAAAGTTAATGTTACCATGTTACTTTCCAGTAATAAAAAACAATTTAATAGTACAGCTGATTTCTTATGTCTTTTATTTTTAAATATTTTTTTATCATTTGCGATTTAATTTCCAAAAGCTGGCATATTATCACATCATTGCATTCTGCCATTTTCATCCATTCTTATAAATTCCATCGCAGTTTTGTTGGTAAAGCTGAAAAATAGTGGACTTGGCAGTCTATTTTAAAAATACCTGGTCTCCGCAACTTGTTTCCATTACTCTCTATCATATTTTCAATACATGTAGTGAAAATAAATTGGATTAGCCCTATTGTGTCACAAGCACAGTTCGGGGGCGATATGAAATTAAAAACACACTTTCTCCCGTCTTATGTTCTGCTTGCAGTATTCAGCGCCCTCGCTGCTGAAAAAAAGTGCTAATTCATTACGGCCAGTACAGTAAGGGTAAGGGTTAGAAGACCACTGCTAACCCTCACCATTATTGTCATGATCCTAAACCAATATGGATGTCTCCCATTTTAATTCACTTGAAAGTGAAGATTCTGTTTCTCAGTATATGTTACGTTTACAGTACGAAAGGGGTTACAAAAATAACGAATAAATACAGTATTGTTGGACCTGAAACATTTATTTGTTGGGAACATGATGTGGATTAAAAATAAACATTTTAATGAAGGACACCAGGTATTTTCTTAAAAAAATTGCAGAGTCCCCCATAGGGCTGCACGATATTAAAAACAGAATACCGGTATCGGTATTCAAAAAAATACCGCGGTATACCAGTATATCGAAAACTGTTCAGATATCTGAACATAAGTACCACAATCGAGACTTGAGGCATCACATTCGGAACGAATCAGCATGCCTTGATGATGCAGTTCGAAAAACCTTTGCCCAACGCGGGCGATATCAAAATTTATTATTTTAAATATTAGTTATTCAGATTTTTCCGAAAATTTCTACAAAACAATATCACGTGACCTCCTCATTGGAACGAGCTCAACGAGCTCGTTCCAATGAGGGGTCACATGATATACTTTTGTTGAAAGTTTTTAAAATTATTTTTTCAACTGCTGAATTTGTATGTTTCGTGGGCACATGCGGACGATTCCTTGAGTAAAGCGATAATATTATTTATTCGGAGCTACGGTTAAAAAACACAAGACATCTTGAAAATTAAATTGTTGGTAAATAAATAATGACGATAAACCGATATTTTTGTAATTACACCGGTATTCAATCGATATTGGTTTGAATACTGGTATATATCGGTTTATCGGTATACCGTGCATGCCTAGTCCCCCAATCTTCTGGTTTACCATTTTGTTAATGCCATTTTCATCACCGCCAATTTTATCTACGATCCTATAGACTCCTCAAAAATTATTATCCTTAATGGGCGCGGTGGCGTCGCGGTAACCGGTTCTCGTCAGATCACCGAAGTTAAGCAACGTCGAGCGCGGTTAGTAGTTGGATGGGTGACCATTTCAGCGACTGATTCGTGCTCCCGCGTTGTGTCTATGGGCAAGGCACTTAACCCCGATTGCCTACATGGGGGCACGATGACGCTGTGTACTAAGGCGTCTGTACGTCGACGGTGCGCATGTCTTCAGCCAATCTAACCCTGCCTGTGCCGCGGTGCAAATTTCAGAGTTTCGATGTTGGAGAGCTGACAGCTACTCGTCGTTGCTCGGTGGTTCTCTCCAGGTACTCCGGCTTCCTCTACCCTTAACACTGTCACCGACATGATATGACTCTGGCTGTTAATGTGTCGTTAAACCCTAATAATAAAACAAATATCCTTAATGCTCGTACGTTTATTTATTGCACTTCTCAAGAATTACTATCCTTCCAGTTAATACGTTAATTTATCATAACACCATGACGATAATTTGGACAGCTGATGTAAAAATATTTTTGATGTTATCGGAATTATTCTTACCTTAAACGAATATCCAAACAGATCTGTCGGAATCTTTAGACGAAAGAAAATGTCCAAAACTTATTTCCTTTGAGGTATGCCACTGAAACTGAAACCCGCCTCTTGTTCCACAAATTTAAATTATAAAATCTGTTTTGAACTATCCACAATTATATGCTTTAAATTATGTATAGATACCACGCGTTCTCTATGTCAACTCCACGTAATTCACTAGTGATTTGCATGTGGTAATAACACTAATAACTCAACGCAGGTATATCGACAATATATTATTGTTGTCGGAAGGCGCAACAGGTGTTTTCTCTCACAGTGCTTGGGACAGCTTCACAACGAAACTTGACAGGTTACCGCAAAACTCAGCTTGGCGATACACCTGAAAAACGAGTTTCATTTAGACCATAAAAATCTTCCCAAAACACAGAAAATCCTTTTAATTAGAGATATAGTCGTATCGGTGTCTTCAAACATACGGTGGTGTTTAAACTACCTGTACTGACCTAGTTTAATTGCACAACATTTCTTCGTATACATACCGTTTAAACTACTGTTGGTAAATCGAGCATGGAAAGGTAAAATTCCGAGGTATTCAATACCATAAAGAATTGATCGTCGAACACGTGATGTGAAAGCCAATTTTGCGCGTAACATATGTTTGAGTTGTTATTTATATTAAAATGTATGAACAAGCGAAGCTACTTCGTCACTGTTCGACATTTTAAATTAACCCATTCAGCCTCACTGACAAATAAATGTACAGGTGGTTCCTACACTACGTGGAGAGTGTATTATCACTAAATCACCCACAGAGTGGAGATTCCACCCAAGCAATAATTGCAGATTTGTTGCAAAGCATAACCAACTCAAACAAAGTTTCAGCCAATGGACCTCCGGGTTAAACCCGGAGGTCCATTGGCCGAAACATTGCTTGTGTTTTTGTCGATATGTACAAAATTTGAAAGTTATAGCTTGGCTGATATCTCCACTCCGCGGGTGATTTAGTTACAATCCACTCTCTACGTACTGTAAGTACAGTGCTAACTGGAGGAATGTGCAGTGAAAACTCAAGTCTATTTTAGTGTTTTAATCTTACCCGAAGGCCAGGCTTGAAAACAAATTTGTTTGAATTACTAAACCTTTTCATTTTGTCCTGAAAATGATAGCTTATGACACCTCATTGGAACGAGCTTGTTGGGCTCGTTCAAAGAAGGGTCGGAAGTAATGTTTCTGAGACCAAAAAAATGTTGTTTTTGGGAAATGCATTCTATTTATTTATTTATTGATGTTTAAGGTCACATATTTATGCTCAATGGCTAATCATGACCGTGACAGTTTTACGGGTGGAGGAAGCCGGAGTACCCGGAGAGAACCACCGAGCAACGACGAGCAGCTTCCAGCTCCCCAACATCGTAACTCCGCACTGCAGCACATGCAGGGTTAGATTGGTTGAAGACATGCGTACCATCGACGTTCTGTACGCCTTAGTACACGGCGTCATCGTGCCCCCGCATGGGCAATGGGGCTGAAGTGTCTTGCCCAAGGACACAACGCGGTTGCCGCAGGTGGGATTCGAACCGAGGACCTCTCGGCTTGCAGCCTGCACCTCTACCTACTGAGTCACCGCGCCCCCTAAATGCATTCTATTACAGGGACAAGAGACAACAGGTACACACCTAGGAATCTAAATCAAGAATTCGCGAAGTCGGGGTGTAATCGAGCATAATATTTTAGCTTATTGGGTACCATTGTCGAACAAATGTAAAGACCAAACGAAAGCCACCCACATCCTACCGCAATGGTAAAAGCTATCCGACGCGTCGCAGCATGTTCCCGTGGGCCAACTCGAGATTACTTTCGCAACAGAAGGCATTTTAATCGTGGTGATAACAGGTATGCATCGAACCCGACGACACTGAAGAGTCATGGCTGACATTTTCGTCATTGCAAGTGATTTACAGGAAAATTACCCCCCCCCCCCCCCTTAACTTTCTACAGTTGTCAGCGAATTTAGCACTAAGAGCATGGGAATTTGAATATTGAAATTTTGAAATATTAGCGAAGCTGAATCATTGATGTGCGCATTATTGCACAAACTTCACGCCTTCTCATACAGAGTACACTGTAAATAATTACCGTAATTTTTACGGTCATATGACCGGCAGCTAGTTTCCAGGCATATGACCGTCAGCATTACGGCAAACCGTAAAAAATTCTGACTGTCATTTGCCGTATATTTCCGTAATTATTTTTTCACGGTTTGCCGTTATTTGTACGGTCATATGCCTGGAAACTTGCTGCCGGTCATATGACCGTAAAAAATTTCTACCATCATTTGCCTTATTTTCCCGTAAAAAGTACCATCAAAATAATTACGGTCAAAATGACCGGAGGCAGAGTTCCAGCCATAAAACTATAATTTAATTCCAGCCATCATTAACCGCATTTTACCTTGAACTAATAAAATCAAATGGTTATGCCGGTGTAACAGGAATGGAAGTCCGTTGGAAAATTAGTCCCTCTGGACTATTATTCCGCGGAATTATAGTCCTAGGTCTAACATTTCTAGGAATAGTAGTCCGCCGGACTACTATTCCTAGAAATGTTAGACCTAGTACTATAATTCCGCGGAATAATAGTCCAGAGGGACTAACGTTCCTACGGACTTCCATTCCTTTTACACCGACCTTAACGGGGATCCGTGGCCACAAGCCATAAGAGGCATCGCATATCGGTGACGCAACACGAACAGCCTGCTATTCTCCACGATTACCGAAACAATTATAAGCATAAACAATTTACGTTAATTGATTTTCATGTCCAAGACTGCAATGCACATGATTCAATTGTCCACAAACTTAAAAATTGATAGTAATACGTTGTTGTTCGTCTTCAAATGCATCGGGCGTCTTTCTTGGAAATGGCGACTTCCATTGTGACATATGGCAAGGCCAATCCCACAATTCACTATTTTTACTGCCGTGCGACGTAATTGGATAGCGTGACAGAAGAAAAACGTTCATTGGATCAACTTTGTGGGTTTTTCTACGGCAATGCTGTTAAAATTAATTTACGGCCTCGAGACCTTGTATTTGACAGTCATCTGCCAGAAGTTAACCGTAGAATTACGGTAATTTTCTACAGTGTAGCTGGCTTTTTACAATTTTCCCCCCAATCCGTTTAAACGTTTCTTTATTATTCAATGTGTAACCTTCTACCCAACGAATCGGCCACATCCACCCTCGTAATAAGCAAATTCAGCAGCTGAAAAAAAAATATTTAAAAAAAAATTTCAACAAAACCATATCATGTGAACCCTCTTTGGAACGAGCTCGTCGAGCCCGTTTCAATGGGGGGGGGGGGGGGGTTGGGGGGTGGAGGGGGGCTCACATGATATGGTTTGTTTAATTTTTTTTTTAAATTTAAAAAAATTGATTTTTAAAATAATACATTTTGATATCGTCTGCGTTTGGTACAGGATTAAACCCATTCAAAAATAAGAAAACGAGGCTTTCACCACAGGCACGTAACCAGGGTCTGCCTTTTTTTTTGGGGGGGGGGGGGGGTGGAGGTGGCACCAAAAACATAAATAATTCTTCACACTTTGAAACATTTTTATTAAGTCAATCGTCGTACAGTACAGTACCAGTCGAAATAAGTTGTAGGATAACCACTATAAACTATGCAGCTTTCTTTAACTACACAAATAACACAGCATTACACCATTTTCTGGAAAGCTCTCAAAGAGGTCTTTCCAGAAAATGTTGTCGGGTTTTTGTGTTATTGGTTAACAGAACACCAATACTGGCTAAGGTGGTCAATATAGAGATATTCTAGTGTTACCATTTCGTTTTGCAAATGTTGTTTCTCTGATAATTTTTAATACATTTGAGAGCTGAAAAACTGCGTTCACATGACGCGGAAGACACTGGTATGGTGAGTGCTAGCTTAGCTGCTTTATGTAAATTTGGCAGTGTTGTGTAAGGAATTGTCTTTCAAGTACCTGAAATCCTTGTTTAACCCTTTATCTAACATGAACAGTAGATGACACTTGCAAACAAAATTCTAGAAATTTTTTTTTTCATTTTTTGTCTCAAAAACATGTTATGACCCCCACTGGAACGAACTCGACGAGCTCATTTCAAAGAGGGTCATAACCTAAGTTTTTGAGACAAAAAATGAAAAAATAATAAAAATTAATTAGCGATTTTTGTGAATAGCGCTGGCCTGTTTTGGCCGTTACTTTGGGTGAAGCTTAAAGTCAGTATTACTTGTGTACATGGGCAGATTGGCTGCTATAGCTAACTCTGCTTTCAGCAGAACGGTATCAATGTCCAAGCTATCCGAATACATTTCAACAAATGGTGCTATCGTCGCATCATAGTCTAAAAAGCCACCTGATGAAAACCTCAGAAGTGAATGGACACCTTTCATTACAGGCAAACTGCTGGGCAAAAATCACCGTTCAAGTTCTACTTTGAATTTGTCATAATAACTGAATAAACGTGTCAGTTCGTAGATGTTCTGAAACATTTTCTGGCTGATCTCGTTGGCCTGTACAATACATTATATTTGTTATACCGGATATAAAAAAAAACAACATGAGCAATATAGGTGTAACATATCCCCATCAGCCAGCTGGATTAAATTCGTTATCAATGACCTTAATTAAGGGGTCGTCCAACCTAACTTTGGTCATTTTTTTGACATTTTTCCCAATGCCGCAGAAACAGATAAGAGAAGTAAGGAAAGGCAAATTATATATCAAAATAATGAGTAAAGTGCATAGAAAATGTACATATAATTTTTTTCAGGAAAAAAAGTGAATTTTATGATTTTGAAAAAGATTAATTTGCAAATGGCATAAGTAACGAACCGGTAAAACCACAAAATAATCGGTAATTCGAAAGCCTTGTCCTCAATATAATGATAACATACTACAGACTCGGAGAAAGCATTTTTTGACACACACTCTGGTGGGTTTTGACGTTTGAATGTAATAACATCAACACAAATTTTTGATGCTCCGGATGTGGCCATGTTTCAACGATGTTTTTCCGGTCATGTGATTACGATGTGGTTCTTGCAGAAATACTCAATTTGGGCAATTGTAAGAATGCAAGGACGTGATCACGCCCTTTATTTGTTCGAGACAATGTATGAGCGGATTTGCAAACAGGTGACAGCAAGTACTTGAGCTGTTAATGTCATAACTGCAAAATATGGTTCGAAATTCCCTCTCGCGTTCACAGGCCGTCTGAACTTTTTTGTTGATAAAAAATCTGAATTATTGCGCACTAGAAAGACAACATGGACCACTTGTAAAAAAAATAACCGAGTGTATAAAATCGGGACGATACACACAAAATAAGGCAATATTCATAACAAAGTAAGCAGAATGCTTCAGAAATCACTTTTTCACGAAGTATATTCCAAGTGACCTGGAACTATATTGAGCGTGTTAATTTCCCCCTGTCGCTGCGAAGTTATTTACTTCCTAGTAACCATGGAATTTGAAGGCGGGTATGTTTGATGTCTGCAAAGGACCGATTGAAGATGGGTTGAAAATGATGCATTCGTGCTTTTAAATAAGGTGCGCTTGGACGATGCTGAGAATTTAGTTTTTTCTTGCAATCAACCATAGTAATACAAGCGCCGATCAGTGTCTTTTATGATCGTTTTACACTGACAAATGTGACAAATCTCCTTCACCGGAAACCATCCCCCAATTTGCATATCACAATAAACATAACCGCTGTCACGGAGTGTCAGCGTGGCCGTGTGGTCAAAACCGAAACGAATTATCGAATGCACGGTCAATATTAGCTGCAATTGGCTTTTAAATAAATGAAATACACGAAATATTCGCAATTTCTTCATTATTCATGCCGAGTTACTTTTTAACCAAACCACATGCGTTCAGTTTCGTTTGTCGGCATCAAACTGATATTGTTTGTGGTAATTAAATAGTACGAGAAGGCGCAGGAAGCCAAATATTTTCCATCATCTATTATTTAATTCAAATTGATAATTTCTTTTATTTTACTGAAATTATGAACTGATAAGGGGGGTGTGTTGCGATTATTATGCCCCAGACCTGGAAGTTGGAAAATCAAAGGTGCATCTAGGGCCGTGCAGTGGTGACCCCTGTCCTCTTAATCTTAGTCTTACCCATTCATCATTACATGTACGAACATTCCCCCTTGTATCTCAACCATTGCTACTCCAATTTGAAGGATATTTGGTTTTGTGATCAAGCATCATGGGGAAACAATGCCTGTGTAGCTGCTGTAGCATGTGTTTCTTCCCACATTTTTTCAGAGTTGTGGTACTTTTTCACTCTTTTGAGTTAGAAAATTTTGTTTGTAACTAGTTGATTTGTTACAATTTGTTGCAAAGTGCCTGCTAATACCCTCAATTGTATTGCTACAGAATTTTCTTGTGAAGATTTTGTTCCTATTACTTATCAAGCAACAACCTAATGAATATTCTGTATAAAGCCACCAATCTGATGTCTGACACTTTTATCGGAGCTGTTTTGAAGGCTTATGGAACTCGAAATGTTGATTATGGCAGGACTTTTCTATTCACCCATTAATTGATAAATTAAGTGTTATAGTTGGAAGTAAGAATCATGAAAGGTCCAGAACTAAAACTCTAAAAAGAATGTTTTGCAATGTAACATGATTTTTGCAGATACACTTATTTGGAGGTTTACCTGTCTGATAGTGTTTGGAACATGTGTGGCCAGGATCTTCAAAAAGAAAAAAGAGTTAAACTTTGTGAAAAAAGGCATATGCCTTGAGTGCCGGAGGTAAAGTCATACAAGGAAGAGAGCCCCCCCCCCCCGCCCCGAAATTTTTTGTGTCAAATGGAGCTCACTTGTCATCTTTTGGGGATTGCTTTGTGTACTGCGTTCTTGAAAAAAATATTTGAGACCCTCTGGATGTGCCTTTCTGATCTCAATATGTCAATAAGCCTCCTTGGGGAAAGTACATGCAATAATGGTTATGTAAGGTTGATTTGATGTGTTTTGAATAACAATGTACTTTTAAGTACATTAGATGGTTTATTGCAGTGACAGGTTACAGTTACCCTTATTTCTTCTCCAACTGATATCATGAGTGTATTGGTGTCCAAGAGTTAAACAAAGCTATTATACTTATTGATAAACCAGACAAATTTAACAATTTAATCACTATCAAATTGATGCATGGGATAAAAGGGGTTACAGTGCAAGGGGTTTGTATATATATTTATTCAACTACAATGTATGACTTTGCAGTGCATTCTACACAGGAGAATATCATATTTTCTTTCCAAACCATTACAGTAACACATAATCTTGATATTGGGAGACACTCTTTTGTCCTTCCATACTTCCAAATCAAAACATAAACAAAAGAAAATGTCTGCCTTCAATCAGTGAGCACTCCACTTATAAACTTTGGTCTCAATCTTCATTACTTTCATGAATTAGGAAAAGATTTCTTCGAGTATGTACTTAAATGTTTATAGAATACAGCTGTTATTTTATTTTGAGATATTTTATTGTAAAAATTTTGTTCTCTTACTTATGCCATAGCAGACTTTCAGGTGGTGCTATTTACACATGGCAGCAGTTCCATGGCAAATTTCAGTTTCCACATGTTCTATGTTTCATTCCAAGCATTTTGGTATATAATTTATTGGGGTTATTCATTTTGGGCCTTTTTTAGACTTGAAAGAAAATTACATGAAATTTGACCAAAGTTAGGTTGGACGTCCCCTTAATTGCATACAAAATTGTGTGCGTAACTTTATCCCTCTGGGCCAGCTGGATTAAGTAACGTTATCAGTGGCATTAATTCATTGGCATTACATAATAAACTTGACTGACAAAATATTAAACTTAATGAAAATATAACGAAGGTGATCTGAATTTTAACTGAATGAACTACAACCCATTGAACTGAATTCTTCCGATAGGGAAGGGGAATACCCTCGTGTGGTGATGTCAAATCACGGAATCCAAATTTTACGGAATCGGATAGGAATCTCAATTACGGAATGCTTTATATGTATAGAGGGGAAATCTGATTGAACATTTTGAAGGCTTGAGCGAAGGTATAACTAGGAAGTAATGGATGAGATATGGGGCAGATTAACAGAAGCCAATAGTACTGGTACAAGGCCGCAATGGAACACGACTGTTGTAGAAGCTAATGATAGGACAGATAGACCATAGACCAGTAGTGGCCTTGGAGCTTTGGCGACAAGATGGAAACGGAATCCCATTTGTGGAATCCCTTTTTTGGAATCCCATTTGTGGAATCTCTTTTTGGAATCCCATTTGTGGAATCCCTTTTTCTGAAATGAGTCTAAGAGTCGTAGTAAATTATACCTCATTGAGGGATTTTTAATGGTCCTCATCGCCTCATACGACAAAAAGGGGTGCCGAAGGCCATGTTTTCCAAAAAGGGGTGCCGAAATTGGGGTGCCTGGGGATATGGCTGTTAAATACTGAAATGAGGCTAAGAGTCGTAGTAAATTATACCTCATTGAGGGATATTTCATGGTCCTCATAACCTCAAAATTTAATGAGGCTATGAGGGATACTAAATGAGGACTCATTGATGGCTTTTACATAGCCCTCATGGCCTCATACGACAAAAAAGGGGCGCTGAAGGCCATATGTTTTCCAAAAAGGGGTGCCGAAATTGGGGTGCCTGGGGATATGGCTGTTAAATGCTGAAATGAGGCTAAGAGTCGTAGTAAATTATACCTCGTTGAGGGATTTTTCATGGTCCTCAATACCTCAAAATTCAATGAGGCTATGAGGGATAATAAATGAGGACTCATTGAGGGCTTTTACATAGCCCTCATGGCCTCATACGACAAAAAGGGGTACCGAAGGTCATATGTTTTCCAAAAAGGGGTGCCGAAAGTGGTGGCCATTGGATATAGAGGTGACGAGAATCATTGTAATAAGGGGAGATAACAGATTATGGGAAATCAATCTGATTGGTTAGTTATAATCTATATAAACGATCTAGATAAAAGACACTACAAGAGTACTTGGAATAGGGCCAGAACTAACAAGAATAGACCAGAATAGCTAAATATAGTAATAATAAGCAAAGCTGTTCCAACTGATAGGCTCTTCTACGCTACTGGAGTATACTCCAGGACAATGGAACATGGTCAGGTAGACGAAAACTATTGCATAGATAGAAGAAGCAGAGAATTCTGAATGAATTCGAAATAGTACAACTTGTCGGGTTGTTTGTGGTAATTAGATTTACTCCGATGCAATCGAACACACCCCCAGGGGACCCCTCGGTACTATAGCACTACGTACTAAGCCGGTAAAATTGGAAATCCGTATCAAATAAAGTCAATTTCGGTGATTTTGGGTGGATTTTGGTGATTTGGAGGGATTGTCGGGTTGTTTGTGGTAATTAGTTTTACTCCTGTTCCATCGAACATACACTCCGAACATACCCCGTCCCATTGCAGAAAAATTGAGTAACATAGCAACCACGTGCTACCATAGAAACCAAGATGGCGGCCTCCAGTATACAAAATGGACGACGGAAACACGTATCACCCTAACAACACGCGCTGCGCATGCGCACTCACATCACATATCACTATGGTGATGACGTCACAACATGGCCGCTCACGCGAGTTACCATGTCAACACAATATGGCGCCGCTAGGTCACGTGACATGACGTCACGTGAGTTCATCCAAATGAGATCATCCAAATAAGGGTCGAAAAGCCCGAGACATACTACTCACGGCGTCATCGTGCCCCCATGTGGCCATCGGGGTTAAGTGCCTTGCCCACGGACACAATGCGGGAGTCCGAATCGATCGCTCAGACGGTCACCCATCCGAGAACTAACCGGGCTCGACGTTGCTTAACTGCGGTGATCTGACGAGAACCGGTTACCGCAACGCCACCGCGTCCCCACCTTGTAAATAGTTTGATGTACGTTTAAACGTTTTAATGCCTATACAAACCACTATAAAGCATGGGTAACTTATTTTAGTAGTATACACAACGGCTAGGGACCTTAATATCATTTGTCAAGTACCACTGATATTCTAACGGAGAAATTGCACCCCTTAGATAATAATGTTCTAATCGTATCATCAAGAACTTCATGACAGAAAATACCTTTCACAACACGTCTAATACGCCAATGATGTCGGAAATCAACGTCGACGTGTAACGTTGTGAGTGAGTTGATTTCGGGAGAACTGAATTAATCTTCTCTTATGTTTCATTAACTGTCTGCCTTATACACAGAGCAGACGACATTTACAGAAAACATATCTTGAATTAATAAATATTTTCATATTTTGTCTCGCAGACATAGCCGATGACTCCTCGTTACAATGATAGAGGTGGGGTGAATAAGCTGCGTTTTTCAGGCAAAACTTGAAAAAAGAATACATTTTTGATGGAGGTTATATGAAAAGCGCTGGACAATTTTAGTCCTTGTGTAAGATAAAAAGTAGACTCCTTTTTCCAATGATGGGGGTGGAGGGGGGGGGGGGGGGGGTGAATAAGCTATGTTTTTCAGGCAAAAATTGAAAACATCGCGATAAATAATTCGTCACGATTTGACGTGAAATGTCTGAACCTCGTTCATTAAAATCGATCTGAGCCGAGGTAAACCTCGGCTCAGATCAATTTTAATGAACTCTGTACATATATTTCATATCGCCCCCTGAGTTCCAAACACATTGGAACTCGGGGGACGATATGACATCGCGACTTCTGAGAGATCCCGTATTTGGAACTGGGTTCTATTTAGAATCCACACGACGGGGTACTGGCTGGAAAGAATCTGGAACCCAATTAACAAAATCAAGACTCAGCTCGATTTTTAGAGAACGAGATTCAGAAATTCTATGTCAAATCATGACGAATTTGAAATTCTTGTTTTTACATGACGTGTAAATTTACCGAACATGACGTCTAAACTGGCCAGCGCTATTCACAAACCTCGTCCAACAATTTTTTTTTTTTTTAATATTTGCCTTGAAAACCTAGCTTACCGCACCCCAATGGAACTAGCTCGTCCTACTCGTTCTAAAGAGGAGATCATAAGCTATATTTCCGAGGCAAAAATAAAAATATTTATTTCTTGGGGAATTTCTTTTCTTTTTTTTTTTGCAATTTCCGCCTGCTATTTGTTTTGTATCAGGTAAACAGTTAATAAAATATAAGAGACGATTAATTCAATGCTATTACCGAAACCAACTCACTTACAACGTTTCGGCGTTGACTTCTGACGTCATTAGCGTATTAGACGTGTTGTGAACGATATTTTCCTTAATGAGCTATTGGATAATGACTTTGTGATAAAATTGGTTCTTAGTTTGGCTCATTGTGGGTTCTTGCTTGGTTCCACAATTGAACCACGTGGTTCTTAACTTGGATCTTTCTGGGTTTCTGTTTAGATCGATATACAGTACGTGGAGAGTGGATTGTAACTAAATCACCCGCGGAGTGGAGTTATCACCCAAGCTATAACTTTCAAATTTTGTACATATCTACAAAAAACACAAGCAATGTTTCAGCCAATGGACCTCCGGGTTTAACCCGGAGGTCCATTTGCTGAAACTTTGCTGGTGCTGGTTATGCTTTGCAACAAATTTGCAATTATTACTCGGGTGGAATCTCCACTCTGTGGGTGATTCAGTCATAATACACTCTCCACGTACTGTAGAACCATTTGGTTGTACATTTTTATACACATATAGTCCTCCACCGAAACGCAAGCTGAACTTGAAAACGAATTGTGTTGATGCACCCTCGATCCTATATCTGTATCGTAGCGATGATTTTCATACGAGTTCAGTTTCAATTTCGATGATTTATTCAATGTTATTAGATTCATTTCCAAGACTACAGTACGTGGAGAGTGTATTATCACTAAATCACCCGCAGAGTGGAGACTCCACCCAAGCAATAATTTCAAATTTGTTGCAAAGCATAACAAACACAGGCAAAGTTTCAACCAATGGACCTCCGGGTTAAACCCGGAGATCCATTTGATGAAACATTGCTTGTGTTTTTTAACTCCACTCCGTGGGTAATTTAGTTACAATCCACTCTCCACGTACTGTATTTCCTCCATTTCTGTATTTCATTATATTCTAATTCTATCAAATAATGTCACATTACGAAGAGTTAAGTTAATTTCATAAGAACTTTATTTATGACAAGTCGGAACGTCTCACGGTAGCTTTTCCAGCTAGTAGTTTGTCGTAGTAGCGATCATTTGTTAATCTATTGTGTAATTAGTATGTATATAAACGCAGTTCTTGTATTATTTGGTAACCATCTTAACGAGGTTATCAACAATACACTAGATGAAATTTGTCCCAAGCAAACAGTAAACTTGCGGATAAACAGAATAACCCAAACAACTCTTCAAATAATCAAACAAAAAAGAAAAGCTTTCCGGGCTTACCAATCAGAGAATGATCAAATGAAAAGAGCAGAACTTAAAACCGCGTATAATCGCCTACGTGGAGAAGTAAAAAAGGCCATAGCTAACGACAATCGCGTGAGATGGGAAAAAGCAACAGAAAACCTAAATGGGCTGAGAGAACCTAAGAGGTTCTGGGATACATTTAAAACTCTTACTGGCCCTAAGAGCAAAAGTGCCAATAATACTGCGCTGAAGACTAGCGACGGAACTATGGCCATGGGCGACAAGGCAAAGGTCAGCGCTTTTTGCCGAACTTCTAAAGAAAGCGCACCGTCCACAAGAAGGGAACAGATATGACAACGATTTTAAGGTAAAAGTAAATAAATTTGTCCAAGATAACAACTCAATTTTCAATGAACCGAACTTCGACCAAAGGCATGAGGACGGGGACGACCATGAATTAACCGAACCAATAAGCGTAGAAGAGGTCATGGGTATAATATGAAAATGCAAGTCATCTTCGTCCTCAGGAGAAGACGAAGTCTCTTACAAAATAATGAAACAGTGCCCCAACATCTTCTACTCTAGACTTACCAAACTCCTAAACTGCTGTCTCTCCTGTGGGTACTTCCCAAAATGCTGGAAAGAGGCCACAGGAGTCATGATACCTAAACCCGACAAAGACCTTACCAACCCTTCTAACTACCGCCCAGTCAGCTTGCTTAGCTGTGTTGGAAAATATTTGAGCGGATTCTGACTACGAGACTTCGCAGCTATCTCGAATCAATCAACTTTTTCAACAAATGGCAAAGAGCGTATAGGAGTCAGAAAGAGGGAATCGAACACGTATATAGACTGGTCGATTATATGAAAACAGCATTTAGTCAAAACGAAATCGGAACAGCGCTTTTCTTGGATGTAGAAAAAGCGTTCGACTCGGTATGACACAATGGCGTGAGATATAAACTAGCGAAAATGGGATTACCCACTAAAATTCTGAGGATTATAATATCATTTCTAACTGACCGAAAAATCAAGGTGAGGGTTAATCGCGAGGTGTCAGAGGAAGTAATTCTCGAAGCGGGAACACCACAAGGGTCGGTTCTAAGTCCGCTTCTTTTCATAATATATGTGAATGACATAGAAAAAGTAGGGAAAAACTGTGTTGAACTATCGCAGTTCTCAGACGACAAAGGCATTTGGACGGCCAGCAAGTCCCGAAACATAATTAAGAATCGTCTACATGATACCATTCGAGATCTTGAGAGCTAGTGCGCCCTGTGGCATCAAACGCAATACCGCCAAAACCCAAAAAGTTACGTTCTTCAAGAAGCAGGGGAAAAAAACAGTCCCCAGTATCGATCTCCAGTTATACGATCACAAATTATAAGCAAGCAAAGAGGCCAAATTTTTGGGATTTATCCTAGATAGCAATCTCAGTCTAAACAGTCACGTAAACTCCATTACGATTAGAGCTACTAAACGAATAAATTTTCTGAAGATGATCAGAGGTAGAAATTGGGGAGCAAACAAATATGTGCTTCTCAAGCGCTACAAAACATTTATACGTCCGGTACTAGAATACGGTGCCATAATAACAAGTGACCTGAGCAAAACCAACATTCAGAAGTTACAGAGGATTCAAAATTATGCCCTGCGTGTGGCACTATGCAAACCCAAATGGATACCGGTAAAGGAACTTCAGGAGCTAGCAAAAATAGAAACTATTGATACGCGATTAAAAGACCTACAAAACAAAACCCTCAACAGACTCCAGGACAGTGAATTAATGGTCGAGCTGAACGAACACCGATCCCTTAACAGAAAAACAAAATAAGTTTCCAGAAAATAAAAAAAAATATACAATATAACTAAATTGCGTGGAGTCAGTGAGGATTGCCTCGCTACTCATTGAGATCTTTAGGATTGAGTCTGTGAGGATTGCCTCGCAACTCTGCGTGTGGGGAGTGGGCTTCGAAGAAACACACCCCTCACTCCATCCATAGCAACAATCACACAACAGTCACAATATACAATAGCGGATACCTATCTTTCTCTCTACCTATAACTTTTCTAACTGAACATTCATAAATTTTCTTGCAACACTCTTATCAAGAAGACGCATGGAAATGGTAGACAAAGCGTAGGAGGAATTGGTGCAACCTTCCTTTCTATTAACATACACAAGAAACCACCAAACACCAGGCAAGGATTGAAACAAGCTTGTCTGGCTGGGGACGAGTATACATTTTATATAAATAAACATTTGAATAAAGATTTAACAGCCCTTTTAAGGGATTTCGGTGTGTGTGTCTGTGAGAGGGTGTGTTTTTTTGTTGTTTTTTTTTTGGGGGGGGGGAGGTCATTTGGAATTTCCGAAGGATAACCAGATACCTCATAATCACATACGGCATCCTATCTCCCAGAAGGCTTGATGGATGACTCCCGGTTTTTCAAATTAAACTGTTGGAGCTTTCTCCACTCCTTTTTGTAACCGCTATGGTCATATACCGGGGCCGTTACCAAACCGGCGTTGTTGTTTGATTTTCTTTTCTCTTCTTCCCTTAAATTTGCCATCGCACAACATTATATTCTTGCTCGCCACCATGGTGGGACTCAAATCTCTACTATCGCCAAGCTAGAACCGAATAGAGCCCACTCTCTAAAAGTCTTAATGGCGTTGAGGGATTGATTATTGACAATCTATCACTCCAACGTAAACTGCCGGGAACTTTAACCGCGTGCATAGCCCCCCACCCCCACCCCCAGACCCCATTTGAGGCAATAGGAAAGCTAGGCCTTTGTGATCCAAGTGAAATAAAATAAGGTTAACCGGGTCGCAAGGTATTGGTAAATCTCACATCGTCCCTGCGCGCCTTCGGCGCGCTAAAACCTTTCATTCATTCATTCATTTATTTGGTAACAATTCTGTAAGGGAGATGCCTCAGAAGGTTCATTCTTCACTTTCCAGTCGTAGGCTCCCGATTGTTCGTGAACCTTTGTTACTTCTGTATCTGGAGTTGCCGTAAGTCGCTGTAAATAAACGCTAATTTCCCAAGAACTCGTCTTCGACTTCTATTTCAACGATCCAGCTCTACCATCCCACTAGTTCGTAATTTTCACGCTACTAAACCTGACTTAGACGAGAATCCAATGAGGATTTATTAACCCTTTCAAAACAAAATGTGTAAGTCCCCAAATGAAACCGAGCTCGTTATAGTGGGGGGGGGGGGGGGGGGGGGGGTCAAAAACTACGTCATAGAAGGAATCAAAAACAGTATTATTTTGGATATTTCGCTTAAAATACCCAATGAATTTGACCAGATGTTTCGCGCTGTTTTATTTATATGGGCCCATTAACCCACTAAATGATTTCGGGAGTTAACAATATCGGGGACGAGAAAGGGTTTAAAATTTCCTTTTGACCACCCACAGTGACTCATATCTCAAAGTCTATAGTGCTGCATAAATACAATGATTGATTCGGGGCAAAGTTTATACTCGTCTTTTGTTCAACTCAGACACACCGGTCTGCGTGACAACGAAAATTCACTGACACACCATTCGAGCCAAAGAAAAACAAGCAAACAAAGCTGAAACCGTCGTCGAGAAATATGAGGAACCTTGGTAGTTGGCGTTCAAAATGTTAGCGCCCTCTTTTGTTTAATGTTTGTTTTGAAACATCAAGTCCACAAATCGACGCTTCAGATAAGATTTGGTATATAGAATAATTTTATCATTAACTCAACCCAAGTAGCAGACGACACTTGCAGAAGGTTGTGGTTACACTAAAAACTTGTCATTTCTTTGCCTCACAGACATAGCGTGTGACCCCCTCATTGAAAGGAGCTCTATGTGCTCGTTTTCTACGACGGGTCATCAGTTTTGTGTTGAGGCAGCAAATGAAACTAGACTGAGGCATCCCCTTCCCCCGCAAAATACATGGATACTGGAGGTTAAAGCAGGGATGTGGCGACAGGGGTGGGATGGGTGGGGTTCTCACCTCCCCACCACCCCACCCCCTGTCGCCACGAGATCGTTCCAAAGAGGGGTCACATGATATGGTTTTGTTGAAATTTTTCGAAAAATAATATTTTTTCAGCAGCTGTATTAGCATATTACGCTGGCGGATGTAGGCGATTCGTTGGGTAAAGGGTTAAAAGATATCACCCAGCGCTGCAGTGCAACCACCTATCGAAACCATTCACAGTTGGAATTTACACCAGTGGCACCCCCAGCTGAAACCCTCTAGGCACATCCCTGGGTTAAACAGTATTTTGTTACTCATACATGTGCTGGGTCTGTAAGTCATATATGATGCCCCCCGTGAGTTCTACCATGTACTTTAATTTACATATGTATTTCAAATATCTAACATTTGACTATATTTATGTTGCAAAATATCTAAATGTGGTAAATTCAACGACACGAAACTTTGAGTTTGGCACCTCTATAAGGTTTAATCAATTCATAATATATTTTATCGTATGACTCGTCCGTTTTGTTCACTTTAAAACATTTGATATTTTGTTTTCATATTAATCAGTGATAAATAAAGCCTTCCATCAATTTCATTGGTTAATTTCAAAACTAGACAATTTGATTGGCTGAACAAAATACAAATGGGCCACATTTTCATAATTTGCATAATTAGAGTTGGGAGCTTTCATTCGTCAATTTCGAAACTGGAAATTTGATTGGCTAAACAAAATACAACTGGGTGACATTTGCATAATTTCAATAGGGAGAATTTACGTTATCTGTCCTATTTAGGGTGGGTTATATTGTATTAATCTTTTACCTACAAGAAAAACGCCATTCATTTTTTTATATTTTCACTTTTTGCTTCCAAAACATAGGTTATGACCCCTCATTGGAACTCGTTCCAATGAGGGGGTAACAACCTATGTTTTGGAAGCAAAAAATGAAAAGTTTTAGTTATACGAGGATGTTTTTTTCCAAGTGCCGTCTGCAACTCAAGTTAGGTGATGGGTTAAAAGGGTCATACTAATTGGCTAATTTGTGCGTGTGTGTGTTATATGATAAACAGAATATGAAATGGGTGTTTTTCTCATATAATATTTATGAAACTCGTCTGAAGTTTCCGTTTGCGCTCCCCAGAGGCTCGCCAAAACGGAAAATTCTTAGACTCGTTTCATAAATATTATATGAGAAAAACACTCATTCCATATCCTCTATATATTAAATGTCTTTACAGCAACAAATTATAATAAAAACATAACTATTCACTGATAATATTAGCAGAACTATCTGTACACATCTTTCAAAATTAAAAAAAAAAAGTTTTAGTTTGAAACTTGAAGTCTTGACAATATAGACACCTTTGGTATATGTATATGCACACCTTTGGTATATGTACAAATATCCCGTGAAATAAAAAAAAAGTCCCAGCTGATAAACGGTGGTGGGGTGTGGGGGGGGGGGGGGGTGGCTCCATGTATCATATACACTATATGCGAATTGTCACAAAAGTCACTAAATTCAACAACCATTGTCCCAATATTCCGATAAATTCCGTCTTTTGATTGGTCAGAATGCCTTGGACAAATAGCCATGGCAAAGGGTGCACCCAACATCCAAGGTATATGAGAGCGTGCAAATCCATGGCATAAGCGCACGCGAAACATCGGAGTATTGGGTTTAAATGAAAGCGTTTCGCATTCACTCGTCTCGGTATAAAAATCGAACCAAAAAACCTGAAAATAGTCACAAATATTATCAGATTTCCGACAATTCGATCATATTTTACCGTTATAAATCTAATAGTCAGTTAATTAAATGAAACAACTTGAGAAAAATAAAAATAAGAGTATATATCGCCCCGTGAGTTCCAATGTGTTCCATGTGCCAATAGGCTGCCCGTAGGCACATATAACACATTGGAACTCCGGGACGATATGTCAACAAAATACTGTTTACTCGTTTCCTTAACGACCCAAGGGATGTAACTCTATCTATTGTCTTCTGTGTTTTTAAAAACAAAAAAATATTCACGAATTTGGTCCAAGTGATTACGATGCGTGAGATACGCGTCCACAAAGTTTTCTCCACTATGTTTCTATTGTGTTTCAAACGGGACAAAAACGTTATCTCCGCCAAAATCTATGGTATATAGAGATTTAATACCTGGATGTCTCATTTAAACACCTCGCCTGCGGCTCGGTGTTTAAAAACCTACATTCAGGTAGTAAATTTCCATATATCATTACGTGTTGGCGGAGATAACCTATAGAAACTTTGTGAACAATTGAACAAAATGAAATTTCTGTTAATATACACACCTTTGGTATTTGTATAAATACCCTGTAAAATAAACAGTTTCTAATTTGAAAACTGTATGAGGAGTTAAGCGAACCTTGAACTCCACATGCGGACAGACGAACTGACGAATGGTCGAATGGACGGACGGACGGACGGAGACAGGGGTAAAAAAATATGCCCCCGACATTTTGTCGCGGGTCATAAAAATAAAAGTGGAATGTAGATTTAGTGACTTGCGCTTCAGTTTGAATCTCTCTCAGGGTCGGCAGAAGCTCGTTAAAAGTGGAGGAGCACAAATTTACAATGCCACCATGAGAAAGGTTACAATCGTATATAGGCAAATGTACCATGACTCGCTATGGTCTCTCGTTTAGATTAATATGCCGCTCTGCGGTCAATGTCCTGTCTGTTTCTTCTAATTCAATCATCTTCCAACCCGAAGGTCAGCCTTTGGGTTGGAGGATGTTTGAAGTAGAAGAAACGGACCCAAGGTATCGAAAGTGGGATTTTGGGGCTAAATATTGTTTGGATTTTCAAATAATGTTACAGGAAAGCCTGTATATTGACACGTTAGCATGCGCCCATTTAAACTCATTAATTGTGTAACTGCGAAACATATTTGCGATAAAAAATGGAGGGGCACGTGCCCCCTGCGCCCCCTGGCTCCGCCGCCTCTGATCTCTATGATGGGTTGAGAGCGAAGTCTTCTCGGTCGTGTTTATACTTCAAAGCGGTTTGCAAAATAGATTTTAAAATTCTCAAATTTTAAAATTGTGAGAGACTAATTTACCTACTATACTAATGTGACATGATGTCACGATACCCGTTCTCACCACAAGAGCGTGTGGCGATCTAAGATGTCAAACAAACATTATTTAACCCCTTAAACAGTACTATTTATTTATTGTGGTTTAACGGCACTTTCGACAGCGATGGTGGAGTGTCGTGCCCAAGGACACAATGCGGTTGCCGTAGGTGGGATTCGAACCGAGGATCAATCGGCTTGCAGCCTGCACCTCTGCCTACTAAGCCACCGCACCCCCACCCGTACTATTAGAGTCGAGGCTTTCAAAAAGAATTTCTATAGTTACTGAAAAATTACATTTCAGTTTTTGCCTGCGAAACAATTGCAAAATCATTGGAAACAGTTTGACGAGTTCGTTCCAGAGATAAGAAAATGTAAAAAGTGCTTCATTTATTAAATTTGTGATGATTATTCCTATATTTTGTGCTGTAATCTAATATTACTGCGGTGAAAAAATACTGCCCACCCCGTGGAAAGTGACCAGTCAACGGCGACCGACTGTACATCAAAACAAAATGTGTGGGGACGAAGCAACCCACTTTATTCGTACAATGTTCACGAAAGTCACATAGAAGGTGATTATCTGTGAGTTTCCGATTTCTTTCGAAAATGGCTCCCATCCGGTCGAAAACTCGGTCACCAGATCAGATCGAAGAAATATCGAAAACGACAGAAAATGACGTGGACTCAAAAGAGGCCAGATTAATAATTTGATACTCACAAAATTTAGTCAGTTGGCACACTGCTGCGAGATCGTGGATCAGTTCACAATCCAGTTCACAGGAACGAAAAAAATGTTCATATGAACTGGCTACAGGATGGCCGCCGTGGACTGGTCACTTTACACGTGTGGGCAATATTTCCACGGATGCAATAATATTGGATTCCAAACACTAATTATAGGAATAATCATCAAAAATTTAATTAATGTTGCACCGGGTTGTATCCGGTGCTTCATTATTAAATTTTCTCTGATGATGATTTTTATTACCTGTCAAACGCATGCGTGGACATCACTGCCCACGCGTGGATTACGACCAGTCCACGGTGACTGTATTGTATCATGCCTGACGTCTCATGACTCTCAATCAAAATAAAACTAAAAAATGGTGCAAACATAAGGAATAGAATAACACAGTCTCACAAAAGCAAAATATTTGTTTTCATCTGCACTCACTCCATTTCCCAGTCAGACATCCCCTATGCTCTTTGTCTACGGCGGGGTGGAGACGGGTACAAAACTGCGGACTTGTGGTATGCGAAGAACATAATATTTACCCAAATGAGTGCTAATCAGACATATCGATATTTTGGGGTTTTTTTTAAACCTTTACCCAACGCAACGACCAAAACAGGATAGCGCTATTCACTAAAATTGCTATTCAGTTTTCATTATTTTTTTTATTTTTTTGTCTCAAAAACATAGCTTATGACCCCTCATTGGAACGAGCTCGTTGAGCTCGTTCCAATGAGGGGTCGTAAGCTATGTTTTTGTTGCAAAAACTAGTTATTCAAGAATATTATTTGCAAATGTTGTCTGCTTTTCGTGTGAGGTAAAGGGTTAAAGCCTATCGCGTTCCAACCTTTTTAGCGAAGTATTCCTCGGAATGGGTATTTTTTAATTTTAGGTATTATTTCGCGAAGTGTTGTGCGTTGACGAGTTTTCATCAGCCTTGACATGTTTGAAGTTGTAGCAATATGTCGTAGTCTTCTTCCCAATGCTTACAGCCTTCAGGTGCCGGGCATACACATGTCGCTAAAATAGCAACTTTAATATTAGAAATATTATTTTAAATTATTCTCCTCGCCACAAGAATGCTTTGGTGAATTTAAAAGTTACAATAGCCCACACGTGCAAGAGTGTACGTATAGAGCAATTGACAGCAGATGTTTGTATTGCACAGACGCATCGATCACTGCGTTGAAGAAACGAAGAAATGTTCGTCATAATATGAGGTAGTAGTAGTAGTAATATAAAGTTAATATATATGCGATTATTAAACTCATTTGATATAATTGTCATTTTCCGTCGAGTTGATGAGACCAGATCAGTTAGATGGAGTAAGGCGCCGTAAGCGTCGTGTTTAATGAGCTGATGTGGTTTTGTCAAGAATGTGACAAAACAGACTGATTGACTGATGTAATAATTTGTTTGCCACATAACAATGGATATTAATAAAATGAATTCGTCACCTGAAATGTAAACAGAAAAGGTAATTATATAGAGAATATCTACGCTATTCTAGTGAATATCGGGAATTCTCTCTTGAGTGTGAACCTGGAAGTTTTATTTTTCACGAGCGCTTGTGCAAGCGCTCGTGAAAAATAAAACTTTCAGTTCCACACTAATGAGATAATTTCCGATTTTCACTAAAATAGCGTAGATTTTCTTTTTACTGTATGCTATGTAACATTTTACTTCGCAATGTTCAACCCAATTCGACTGCAAACGGGTACGTTTCAAAATAATGACATAGATCAGCTGATCGTTCTTCCAAGTCTGTACAAACCAAATCACTCAAACATAAAAAATAGTCCCACTTTTCCACGATAATTTATCTGCTAATTGCTCAACTCACAGATGCAATTTAATAATTATAATACTACAAATGAGAATATTCTCATATTTTTCATTAATGTTAATTTTTTAGAATATTTTAAATGTCAATTTAAAACAAGGAATTTGGAATTGAGTGCGCAAACTCATCCAAAAAAAATCCTGAGCGAATAGATAAATAAGGTTTTTCTTGAAGAGTTACCCAGTTCAAAGCTCAATATCACTCTCGGCGTCACTTTCTATACATCTAATTATTTTACTTTATTATTTTATTATTATTATACATTTAATTTTTCAGTCGTAGAATCACCGCAAAGGCTTGGAATAGCATGAACTTCTGGTACCGCTGGTAAAACCCACACTGGATCGCTTAAAACTGTATCGAAACCGAAGTGATGCGCCGAAGCGTGACGTCATTTAAGAAGCTACTGGGGGATATTCCTCATTATTCATCAAGTCCATGGATATCGAGAAATGGCTTTTAGATAATTTGAGATAATTCACATGCTAGCATATTATAAAAAATGTTTATCCAGAGTGTTCAATGTACAGTACTGTCGCCTAGAAATCTTCTCACATCAGTGACAGATGCGGACTGGCCGATTAGTCCACAGGGAAAATTTCCAGTGGGTCCCCTATGAAGTGACCCCTGGAACCCCTAAAATTGATGCAGCCCAACACCCGTTGGTGCCAGAAATTTTGTAAGAACGAGCAACAGGCGAAATGGATCTGATTGCACAGAATGACGTTATATTGAAATGTTCTCTATGTGAACTGCCAATGGCTGTCCACATAGAGAACATTTCCACACGCCAGAAGTCTAGTTTGCCACTGATCGCCCAGATGAAAGGAAACAGCGTTCTTTTAATTTGAAAAATCAAAATATTTTCCCAATGGGCCGAACTATGATCCACGCTCCCCAACCCCTGTTGATACCATTCTTGCCGAACGAGTGATGAAGATGTTACAAAAATACCATCGAAATGTCCTCTGTCTGAACTCCCATTGATCACTCAGATGAAAGAAAGCAGCCTTCATTCAGTTCGAAAACCAATGTTTTCTCAGGCTCTTGGTTTATTTATGCAAGAACGCATTATAATTACACTCCGTAACTGTTTAAACTACTTTTTACCAAACAACAGAGCAGAAAGACGAAATAAAACATGTACGAACGAACGAGGCGAAAAACCACCCTCACACAAAAGACAAAGCGCACAACTCTGAGCTGAGAGCCGGTTTTCGGCATTGATCCAAATTTGTCAAATTGTCGTTTTTCGCAACGAAACTTGGAATGTTCAAAACAATTTATTTAACATATCAGTAAATTATAATCGCTGATCATTGCGAGAGGCGCTAAAAGTTTTAAACCCGCCCAAACACCGCCCGAATTACATTCTGTCAACTGTGCTCTACCGTAAATCCGGGTCAAAGTTCGACCAAATCTATTCACTGGAAAATGAATTACATTTGGTCATGACGTTTTGATACAGCTGACCAATGGGAATTGAGTATTTGGACCCAAAACGTATAAGTACATTAACAATGTAATTATTTCCAGGTAACTTTTCTTGGCCCTGTCCGCTTGGTTGTGACGTCATGTGTGCTTCGTTTGAGGCAGGCTTGATATGTATTTGGAAAAGTCGAGGCTCTCGTTTCCCGTCGAACTAGAATTGATGCGCAAGACACAGTGTATATTGAAGGGCCATTTATGGTAGTCATATGGTAAAGCTTTTTCATCGCCAAGGAGAAGAAAAATACATTGGCTAAACGTTCCACCCATTTGTCCTATCCAGGGACGCAAGTGGGAGCCCACCATATCAAAACGATTACAAGTCAAGCACATTATACGGCGATTGCTGAGTGCATTCAACGTAACTCGATATAATACAGACATTTAGAAATGCGCTTGGTACATCACGCTTGGAATCCGGCCTATAAGAATGCTATGCAAGAACGCAACCGGTTTGTCGTCACGGACCTGATTGACGCTATCATGTGAATGAAATGTTTCGACACAAAAAAACGTTAAGCAAGAATGTACATAGACCACACAGAAGGTGATACTTTAATTTAAAAATAAAACAAATACCAGCCTACTTAACTTAATTCAAGTTATCGTGGTATAAATTCAGAACACATTTCTGGTAAAATACTGGAGAAAGGCGTAAACGATCCCTGTTGTTTTTCCCAAAATTTCACACGCGCCAGAAACACAAACTTCCGTCGTTGATTCCTGCCCCCCCCCCCCCCCCCCCCCCACTCCCCATTCGTATTCCACACTGCCCGTTATTTCATGTTATTGGAAGGTCTTGTGCAGTACAGTAGCTCAATGCTGTACTGTTGTCGAGTGTCGAAGACACGGATATCACGGTATAACTAATTTCTCTTTACTGTCTGAATATGAATTTTGATATTTTTTCTGTACGAGAAAAGAATCAATATGGGAAAGTATGAGAGGAGATATAGGAAAATATAAGAGGATTGAAGATTGTACATAGTGGAGACGAATATTTCGAATGGCACTCGCTCTCAAAAAGAAATCAAAAGTCATGCCACTTCAGAAGTTGATCGCGTAGGTATTTATGGAGCAGAGCACTATATAGTTATAACAGCAAAGGTTCAAGAAGGCTTTCTGTTGCCGCTAACCGGTAAATGAAGCAAAGTGCTAAGTTGCTGTCCCGAGACCTAGGACAACTTGGAAGATATAGTTGGCGAATTATCATTTGGGGCTGTAGAGCCAAAGAGAATTAGTGTGTTGATATGGCCATTTAAGCCTTGATGGCGTGAACTGAAGTCAGCAGTTTAACTCTTTACCTAATGTAACAGCAAAAAGGGCCAGCACCTTTCACACAAATCACCATTCATATTTTATTGTTCCTTGTTTTGCATCCAAAACGTTGCTTGTGATCCGTCTTCAGAACGTGCTCGTTCCAATTAGAGAGCCATAAACTACGCAGTTAAAACTAGAAGTCCTGTCATGAACTGTGCGTTTATCTAGGCTTAATTACGCGTAGAAATTGCGCGCAATTGCCATATCGAATGGTATACAAAGCACGGTAGATTCTCTTGGTTACTCATAGCAAACACGGGCAATGTTTCTGCCAATGGACCTCCGGGTTACCCGGAGGTACATTGGCTGAAACATTGCTTGTGCAGAGGCCATATGTACAGAATTTGATAGCCTTACTATGGTTCTAACGCGTAGATTTACGTAAATAAAATGCAATGCTATTCATATAAGTGGGAAGAGTGCACTCAATGACTTTGTGTGATAAAAACGGTACATCTCACTTAAAGTAAGATCTTACTCCACGAATTGGTCTAGGGGGATTGAAAGCTGTGAAACATGCAATTGTGGGAATATTTTCTTTTAGTGGTACATACTCTGCATTTTGTACAGAGTGCATTGGTTCATGATCTACTTTTTAACCCTTTACCCAACGTAACGGCCAAAACCGACCAGCGCTATTCTCAAAAATCGCCAATTAATTTTCAAAATATTTTCATTTTTTGTCTCAAAAACATAGGTTATGACCCCTCGTTGGAACGAGCTCGTCGAGCTCGTTCCAACGAGGGGTGTTAACCTATGTTTTTGAGACAAAAAATGAAAAAATTTAGTTATTCAAGAATTTTTTTGCAAGTGTCGTCTGCTTTTCATGTTACGTAAAGTGTTTTAACACCATGTTTCATTATTGTCACTACGCGTGTTACCTTAAGTTAACTTTTTTTGTTTTTGGAGGTTTTTCACAAGTAATGCTTTTGTTTTTGTACGCTTGGTAGTTGGGGGATTATGAGGTAAAATTTCAAAATTTGTGTACATGTATTCAGGTCCCAGCATTTTTATAACTCTCTGTAACCTGATGAATTATTGGATTTTCTTTCAGATGATTTCCCTTTTTCCTTGAATGAAAAGTTCTAGTTGGTTTGTAACCATCCTATTGAATTAAATTCTGAATAATAACACTACGAAAAAACCTACCACCATCTGGTTTTAAAATAATGTTTCATTTTGTTGCAAGATCAACTCCTGGAGTTCCAAGTTGTTCAGGATCTTCGCAGCATTTATCCATATATGTTAAAGTTTGTTTTGGTAATTTAATTTTCCTATTAAGTATGATTCTACTTGCTAATTTAAACCATCTTAAAATTTTCTTAAATCCGTTCTTGAGTAATTTTTCTGTTTCAAAAGGATTTGTCTGATGACTAAGTTTTTCCAAAGAATGTATGAAAGATACCATGATGATGTGTACTTACTAACAGATTTTAAACAATTGACACAAATACATTACCTTTTTATAGTTTTGTATAAATGATGGGTCCATGTTCCTGTTGTGTTATCCAAAGGTGAAAAATATCAGTTCTTAATCTCAATGAATCTGCGGTTTTAGGATGAAGATCAGTTAATTAATAACCATGCCCACTGTATGTTGCATCTCGATAAGCTGAAATTACATGTGGTAATTGAACTTGATTTGCCAGTTCTTTTATTTGTCCTCTATCTCTTGTACTTTGAAATCATATAATGTGCATTTAAACTTCTGGTGTGAGCGCGGTGGCTCAGTAGGTAGAGGTGCAGGCTACAAGCCGAGAGGTCCTCGGTTCGAATCCCACCTGCGGCAACCGCGTTGTGTCCTTGGGCAAGACACTTCATCTCCATTGCCCGCGTGGGGGCACGATGACGCCGTGTACTAAGGCGTACTGCACGTCGATGGTACGCATGTCTTCAACCAATCTAACCCTGCCTGTGCTGCAGTGCGGAGTTACAATGTTGGGGAGCTGGCAGCTGCTCGTCGTTGCTCGGTGGTTCTCTCCGGGTACTCCGGCTTCCTCCACCCGTAAAACTGTCACGGTCAGGATTAGCCATTGTGCATAAATATGTGACCTTAAACATCAATAAATAAATAAATAAATTTAAACTTCTGGTATGACTAGATTTAGATTGCTGAAACATATTTTGAGTTATGTAAATAACACTTGAATTTCGATGATGTCTTTTATGACTAAACCACAATTAGATTGTTTCTTCATCTTTATCTCCCAACATATCCAAAACTACAAGATGTGAAATAGCGACATCATTAACAATTTCATATTCTT
This sequence comes from Pictodentalium vernedei, assembly GCA_031216915.1. NCBI lineage: Eukaryota > Metazoa > Mollusca > Scaphopoda > Dentaliida > Dentaliidae > Pictodentalium > Pictodentalium vernedei. The sequence continues at coordinate 66,459,187 of CM062289.1, read as the reverse complement.
CATTGGGAATACCTTTTATAAATGTTATATCTTCACTTTCTTTAAGTAAACTATATGTCTTTTGCCATTCTTTATAACATTAAATAACATTCTGAGGTACAATTTTGAAATAAATCATGTTTCATATCAATCAGGTCTTTAACAAATTCTGTTTTCCCCGAATTACTAGGCCCTGAGATGGAAATATATAAAGGGATACTGAAACAATAAACACTCTCTTGATGCCATGATTGTTTTGTGTGAAAAGGTTTTGTGTCATTAACTTATATACTACTACCTTTCATGCATTCTTTAACCCTTTACTCAACGCAAACGATACCAAAATTTATTATTCTAAATATCATTTTTTGAAATTCTTCAAAACATTTCAACAAAATCATATCATGTGACCCCTCGTTGGAACGAGCTCGTTCCAACGAGGGGTCACATGATATGGTTTTGTCGAAATATTTTGAAAAATAGAATATTTTCAACTGCTGAATTTGCATATTACGCAGGCAGATGCGGCCGATTCGTTGGGTAAAGAGCTAAATTGTTTAAAAGGGTGCTCTTAACTCAAACATGGTTTCTGAAGTATCAAATCACTGATCAATTTGTGGTACACATTGTTTATATAAATATAAATAATATCAATTTGTGGTACACATTGTTTATATAAATATAAATAATATCAATTTGCGGTACACATTGTTTATATAAATATAAATAATATCAATTTGTGGTACACATTGTTTATATAAATATAAATAATATCAATTTGTGGTACACATTGTCTATATAAATATAAATAATATCAATTTGCGGTACACATTGTTTATATAAATATAAATAATATCAATTTGTGGTACACATTGTTTATATAAATATAAATAATATCAATTTGTGGTACACATTGTTTATATAAATATAAATAATATCAATTTGTGGTACACATTGTCTATATAAATATAAATAATATCAAGAATCTAATCTCGGATCAATTTGTGGTACACATTGTATATATAAATATAAAAAATATCAATTTGTGGTACACATTGTTTATATAAATATAAATAATATCAATTTGTGGTACACATTGTTTATATAAATATAAATAATATCAATTTGGGGTACACATTGTTTATATGAATATAAATAATATCAATTTGTGGTACACATTGTCTATATAAATATAAATAATATCAATTTGTGGTACACATTGTCTATATAAATATAAATAATATCAAGAATCTAATCTCGGATCAATTTGTGGTACACATTGTTTATATAAATATAAAAAAATATCAATTTGTTGTACACATTGTTTATATAAATATAAATAGTATCAATTTGGGGTACACATTGTTTATATAAATATAAATAATATTCATTTGTGGTACACATTGTTTATATAAATATAAATAATATCAATTTGTGGTACACATTGTTTATATAAATATAAATAATATCAATTTGTGGTACACATTGTCTATATAAATATAAATAATATCAATGTGTGGTACACATTGTTTATATAAATATAAATAATATCAATTTGTGGTACACATTGTCTATATAAATATAAATAATATCAATTTGTGGTACACATTGTCTATATAAATATAAATAATATCAATTTGGGGTGCACATTGTTTATATAAATATAAATAATATCAATTTGTGGTACACATTGTTTATATAAATATAAATAATATCAATTTGTGGTACACATTGTTTATATAAATATAAATAATATCAATTTGTGGTACACATTGTCTATATAAATATAAATAATATCAATTTGCGGTACACATTGTTTATATAAATATAAATAATATCAATTTGCGGTACACATTGTTTATATAAATATAAATAATATCAATTTGTGGTACACATTGTCTATATAAATATAAATAATATCAATTTGTGGTACACATTGTTTATATAAATATAAATAATATCAATTTGTGGTACACATTGTTTATATAAATATAAATAATATCAATTTGCGGTACACATTGTTTATATAAATATAAATAATATCAATTTGTGGTACACATTGTCTATATAAATATAAATAATATCAATTTGTGGTACACATTGTCTATATAAATATAAATAATATCAATTTGTGGTACACATTGTCTATATAAATATAAATAATGTCAATTTGTGGTACACATTGTCTATATAAATATAAATAATATCAATTTGGGATACACATTGTCAAAATAAATATAAATAATATCAAGAATCTAATAATATAATCCCAAATAACTCTTGGTGGAAAGCATTCATTGTGTTTAATACATTACAAAATTCAATATACATTTCTCTTTTTTCTAAATGATTTTGAATGACATCTTTCATTATAGCTTGGTCCCCAGGAGAAATAAGTTGAAAAGTATAGAATAATGTCTTATGTGTGATTTTGTTTTCTAAAAGACATCCTACCATTTCCATGATTAAAATAAAAAATGGTTACTGTTTTGTTCCCAGTTCATTAAACCTTGACCACATTTGAAACATTTTATTTTAATTTACTATCTCCCACATTAAAAAATCCAGCTTTTGATAATTCTTCTTTCTTGGATTGTAAAATAGGATTTGTAGTCATACTAAAACTTGAATGTCTTGTAAGTTCTAATAAGTATACAGGATATGCAGGATTGAATGATAGAGACATCTTGTCTATTCAATGTTTTACTTTGCCAGTTCTGTAAAAAATAAAAAATGACTTTTTTTATACCCAAAGGTTTCATATGAAATGTTTCATGTTATTATTGAAATAAACCTTGTGCATTTACCTCATCACACTGGGAAAATAAAACTTATTGAATACAACAATTAAATTGCTGCAAATCATAACATCTTAAACACACAAGGTTTATTTCAATAATTACAGAAAACATTTTGTGAGTGCGGTGGCTTAGTGGTTACAGCATTGGACTTCAAACCCAAAAGTCCACGGTTCGATCCCCACCAGTGGTAACTGCATTGTGTCCTTGGGCAAAGCATTTCATCCCGACTGCCCACCTGGGGACACGGTGTCACCGCGTACTAAGGCGTATTTCACGTCGATGGTGCACTTGTCTTCAAACAATGCTAACCCTTCTTGTTTGGCATTAGTACGTTGGGGAGTAGGAAAGTTGATCAACATTGTCCAGTGGTTCTCTCTGGGTACTCCGGTTTCTTCTACCCGTAAAACTTTCTGACAATAGGATGGCTGTCGAATGTGTCCTTACCCCCCCCCCCCCCCTTCCCTCCAATAAATATACAGAAAACATTTCTTAATCGGAGAATTGGAGAGTATAAAAGGCAATTGGTGCTCAGCTTTTCCTCACACTTGCTTTTCAACTACCAAGAGGAAGAGGATAAGACTAAATTTCACAGTGTTCCAATGCAAAAATGTATAAAGTTAGAGCTCCAAGATTAGAAAAAGAAAGTAATCCAAACAGACCTGAAAATAATTTTCATTTCGCTTCTAGACAAAATGTCAGACACCAAACCAATCATGTCTGTCATTTAAGAATGTATCTGACATATTACAAAATGGAGTTTGAGTATTCAAAATGATGTGTTTTGGGTGTACATGTACCTTCATCTTAAAACTGCTCAGAATTCATCTAACTATACCTTGTTTGGCAGGGCTCATTGAGCCCTGCCAAACAAGGTAAAATTGGTTTAATTCTGAATTGGAACTGAATTTTTCAGCAGCTGTATTAGCATATTACGCTGGCGGATGCAGGCGATTCGTTGGGTAAAGGGTTAAAAGATATCACCCAGCGCTGCAGTGCAACCACCTATCGAAACCACTCACAGTTGGAATTTACACCGGTGGCACCCCCAGCTGAAACCCTCTAGGCACATCCCTGGGTTAAACAGTATTTTGTTACTCATACATGTGCTGGGTCTGTAATTCATATATGATGCCCCCCCCCCACCCCCCCCCCCCCCACCCCCCCGTGAGTTCTACCATGCACTTTAATTTACATATGTATTTCAAATACCTAACATTTGACTATATTTATGTTGCAAAATATCTAAATGTGGTAAATTCAACAACACGAAACTTTGAGTTTGACACCTCTATAAGGTTTAATCAATTCATAATATATTTTATCGTATGACTCGTCCGTTTTGTTCACTTTAAAACATTTCCTATTTTGTTTTCATATTAATTAGTGATAAATAAAGCCTTCCGTCAATTTCATTGGTTAATTTCAAAACTAGACAATTTGATTGGCTGAACAAAATACAAATGGGCCACATTTTCATAATTTGCATAATTAGAGTTGGGAGCTTTCATTCGTCAATTTCAAAACTGGACAATTTGATTGGCCAAACAAAATACAACTGTGTGACATTTGCATAATTTCAGTAGGGAGAATTTACGTTATCTGTCCTATTTAGGGTGGGTTATATTGTATTAATCTTTTACCTACAAGAAAAACGCCATTCATTTTTTTTATATTTTCACTTTTTGCTTCCAAAACATAGGTTATGGCCCCTCATTGGAACTCGTTCCAATGAAGGGGTAATAACCTATGTTTTGGAAGCAAAAAATGAAAAGTTTTAGTTATACGAGGATGTTTTTTTCCAAGTGCCGTCTGCAACTCAAGTTAGGTGATGGGTTAAAAGGGTCATACTAAGTGGCTAATTTGTGCGTGTGTGTGTGTCATATGATAAACAGAATATGAAATGAGTGTTTTTCTCATATAATATTTATGAAACTCGTCTGAAGTTTCCGTTTGCGCTCCCCAGAGGCTCGCCAAAACGGAAAATTCTTAGACTCGTTTCATAAATATTATATGAGAAAAACACTCATTCCATATCCTCTATATATTAAATGTCTTTACAGCAACAAATTATAATAAAAAACATAACTATTCACTGATAATATTAGCAAAACTATCTGTACACATCTTTCAAAATTAAAAAAAAAAGTTTTAGTTTGAAACTTGAAGTCTTGACAATATAGACACCTTTGGTATATGTATATGCACACCTTTGATATATGTACAAATATCCCGTGAAATAAAAAAAGTCCCAGCTGATAAACGGTGGTGGGGTGTGGGGGGAGAGGGAATTGGCTGCATGTATCATGCATACTACATACGAATTATCACAAAAAGTCACTAAATTCAACAACCATTGTCCCAATATTCTGATAAATTCCGTCTTTTGATTGGTCAGAATGCCTTGGGCAAATAGCCATGGCAAAGGGTGCACCCAACACCCAAGGTATATGAGAGCGTGCAAATCCATGGCATAAGCGCACGCGAAACATCGGAGTATTGGGTTTAAATGAAAGCGTTTCGCATTCACTCGTCTCGGTATGAAAATCGAACCAAAAAACCTGAAAATAGTCACAAATATTATCAGATTTCCGACAATTCGATCATATTTTACCGTTATAAATCTAATAGTCAGTTAATTAAATGAAACAACTTGAGAAAAATAAAAATAAGAGTATATATCGTCCCGTGAGTTCCAATGTGTTCTATGTGCCAATAGGCTGCCAGTAGGCACATAGAACACATTGGAACTCCGGGACGATATGTCAACAAAATACTGTTTACTCGTTTCCTTAACGACCCAAGGGATGTAACTCTATCTATTGTCTTCTGTGTTTTTAAAAACAAAAAAATATTCACGAATTTGGTCCAAGTGATTACGATGCGTGAGATACGCGTCCACAAAGTTTTCTCCACTATGTTTCTATTGTGTTTCAAACGGGACAAAAACGTTATCTCCGCCAAAATCTATCGTATATAGAGATTTAATACCTGGATGTCTCATTTAAACACCTCGCCTGCGGCTCGGTGTTTAAAAACCCACATTCAGGTAGTAAATTTCCATATATCATACGTGTTGGCGGAGATAACCTATAGAAACTTTGTGAAAAAATGAACAAAATGAAATTTTTGTCAATATACACACCTTTGGTATTTGTATAAATACCCTGTAAAATAAACAGTTTCTAATTTGAAAACTGTATGAGGAGTTAGGCGAACCTTGAACTCCACATGCGGACAGACGAACTGACGAATGGTCGAATGGACGGACGGACGGACGGAGACAGGGGTAAAACAATATGCCCCCGACATTTTGTCGCGGGGCATAAAAATAAAAGTAGAATGTAGATTTAGTGACTTGCGCTCCAGTTTGAATCTCTCTCATGGGCGGTAGAAGCTCGATAAAAGTGGAGGAGCACAAATTTACAATGCCACCATGAGAAAGGTTACAATCGTATATAGGCAAATGTACCATGACTCGCTATGGTCTCTCGTTTAGATGAATATGCCCCTCTGCGGTCAATGTCCTGTCTGTTTCTTCTAATTCAATCATCTTCCAACCCGAAGGTCAGCCTTTGGGTTGGAGGATGTTTGAAGTAGAAGAAACGGACCCAAGGTATCGAAAGTGGGATTTTGGGGCTAAATATTGTTTGGATTTTCAAATAATGTTACAGGAAAGCCTGTATATTAACACGTTAGCATGCGCCCATTTTAACTCATTAATTGTGTAACTGCGAAACATATTTGCGATAAAAAATGGAGGGGCACGTGTCCCCTGCGCCCCCTGGCTCCGCCGCCTCTGATCTCTATGATGGGTTGAGAGCGAAGTCTTCTCGGTCGTGTTTATACTTCAAAGCGGTTTGCAAAATAGATTTTAAAATTCTCAAATTTTAAAATTGTGAGAGACTAATTTACCTACTATACTATTGTGACATGATGTCACGATACCCGTTCTCACCACAAGAGCGTGTGGCGATCTAAGATGTCAAACAAACATTATTTAACCCCTTACCCAGTACTATTTATTTATTGTGGTTTAACGGCACTTTCGACAGCGAGGGTGGAGTGTCGTGCCCAAGGACACAATGCGGTTGCCATAGGTGGGATTCGAACCGAGGACCAATCAGCTTACAGCCTGCACCTCTACCTACTAAGCCACCGCACCCCCACCCAATACTATTAGAGTCGAGGCTTTCAAAAAGAATTTCTTGAGTTACTGAAAAATTACATTTCAGTTCTTGCCTGCGAAACAATTGCAAAATCATTGGAAAGAGCTTGACGAGTTCGTTCCAGAGATAAGAAAATGTAAAAAATGCTTCATTTATTAAATTTGTGATGATTATTCCTATATTTGGTGTTGTAATCTAATATTACTGCGCTGTAAAAATACTGCCCACCCCGTGGAAAGTGACCAATCAACGGCGACCGACTGTACATCAAAACAAAAATGTGTGGGAACGAAGCAACCCACTTTATTCGTACAATGTTCACGAAAGTCACATAGAAGGTGATTATCTGTGAGTTTCCGATTTCTTTCGAAAATGGCTCCCATCCGATCGAAAACTCAGTCACCAGATCAGATCGAAGAAATATCGAAAACGACAGAAAATGACGTGGACTCAAAAGAGGCCAGATTAATAATTTGATTCTCGCAAAATTTAGTCAGTTGGCACACTGCTGTGAGATGGTGGATCAATATAGGTCACAAGAACGAAAAAAAAGTTTATATGAACTAGCTACAGCACGTCTGCCGTGGACTGGTCACTTTACACGGGTGGGCATATTTTCACGGACGCAATAATATTGGATTCTAAACACACCAATTATAGGAATAATCATCAAAAATGTAATTAATGATGCACCGCGTTGAACCCGGTGCTTCCATTATTAAATTTTCGCTGATGATGGTTTTTATTACCTGGCAAACGCATGCGTGGACTCCACTGCCCACGTGTGGATTACGACCAGTCCACGGTGACTGTTCTGTATCACGCCTGACGTCTCATGACTCTCAATCAAAATAACACCAAAAAGTGGTGCAAAAATAAGGAATAGAATATCACAGTCTCGTAAAACCAAAATATTTGTTTTCATCTGCACTTACTCCATTCCCCAATCAGACATCTTCCCGTTTGCTCTTTGTCTATGGTGGGGTGGAGAGGGGTACAAAAGTGCGGACTTATGATATGCGAAGAACATAATATTTACCCAAATGAGTGCTAATCAGACATATCGATATTTTGGGGGTTTTTTTTAAACCTTTACCCAACGCAACGACCAAAACAGGCTAGCGCTATTCACTAAAATTGCTATTCAGTTTTCATTATTTTTTCATTTTTTTTTTTTTTGTCTCAAAGACATAGCTTATGACCCCTCATTGGATCGAGCTCGTTGAGCTCGTTCCAATGAGATGAGGAGTCATAAGCAATGTTTTTTTCTGCAAGAACTGGTTCTTCAAGAATATTATTTGCAAATGTTGTCTGCTTTTCGTGTGAGGTAAAGGGTTAAAGCCTATCGCGTTTCAGTCCTTTTAGCGAAGTATTCCTCGGAATGGGTATTTTTTAATTTTAGGTATTATTTCGCGATGTGTTGTGCGTTGACGAATTTTCATCAGCCTTGACATGTCTGAAGTTGCAGCAATATGTCGTTGTCTTCCCAATGGTTACAGCCTTCAAGTGCCGGGCATACAGAGGTCGCTAAAATAGCAACTCAAATATTAGAAATATTATTTTAATTTATTCTCCTCGCCACAAGAATGCTCTGATGAAGTTAAAAGTTACAATAGCCTATAAGTGCAAGAGTGTACGTATAGAGCAACTGACAGCAGATGTTTGTATTGCACAGACGCATCGATCACTGCGTTGCAGTAACGAAGAATCTCTAAATGTTCGTCATAATATGAGGTAGTAGTAGTAGTAATATAAAGTTAATATATATGCGATTATTAAAGTCATTTGATATAATTGTCATTTTCCGTCGAGTTGATGAGACTAGATCAGTTAGATGGAGTAAGGCGCCGCAAGCGTCGTGTTTAATGAGCTCATGTGGTTTTGTCAAGAACATGACAAAACAGACTGACTGACTGATGTAATAATTTGTTTGCCATATAACAATGGATATTAATAAAATGAATTTGTCACCTGAAATGTAAACAGAAAAGGTAATTATATAGAGAATATCTACGCTATTTTAGTGAGTATCGGGAATTCTCTCTTGAGTGTGAACCTGGAAGTTTTATTTTTCACGAGCGCTTGTGCAAGCGCTCGTGAAAAATAAAACTTTCAGTTCCATACTAATGAGATGATTTCCGATTTTCACTAAAATAGCATAGATTTTCTTTTTACTATATGCTATGTAACATTTTACAACGCAATGTTCAACCCAATTCGACTGCGAACGCGAACGTTTCAAAATAATGACATAGATCAGCTGATCGTTCTTCCAAGTCTGTACAAGCCAAATCACTCAAACATAACAAAATAGTCCCACTTTCCCACGATAATGTAACCAACTATTTGTTCAACTCACAGATGAAATTTAATAATTATAATACTACAACTGAGAATATTCTAATATTTTTCATTAATGTTGATTTTTTAGAACATTTTAAATGTCAATTTAAAACAAGGAATTTGGAATTGAGTGCGCAAACTCATCCAAAAAAAAAAATCCTGAGCGAATCGATCAATAAGGTTTTTTTTTGAAGAGTTACCCAAATCTCAATATCACTCTTGGCGTCACTTTCTACACATCTAATTATTTTACTTCATTATTTTATTATTATTATACATTTCCTTTTTCAGTCATAGAATCACCGCAAAGGCTTGGAATAGCATGAACTTCTGGTACTGCTGGTAAAACCCGCACTGAATCGCTTAGAACTGTATCGAAGCAGAAGTGATGCGCCGAGGCGTGACGTCATTTAGGAAGCTATTGAGGGATATTCCTCATTATCTATCAAGTCCATGGATATCGAGAAATGGCTTTTATGTGGCAGTATTGGGGTTAATTTTATTCCAGGTTGGGAAATGGTAACTAAGTTTATTTCAGGTTACAGGTAGATTTATTTCAGGTTTTCAGGTATTTCCTTGTGAAACACTTAACTAATATATATCCCACTTTATTTCAGGCATTATTGTTTAGGAGAAAGGGTTAAACTTTATTCCCATATATTTATTGGACATAACTACTTTTATTTCAGCTCAGTTTCAGATGATTAAAATAATTCTTTCAGCCAAAGTATTAACATGATTATACAGCAGGTTGATATGCTTCCTCAATCAGCAGGTAGTGAGTTGTAATTAACTTCATTGGTCAGTTGATTGTATTGTCAGCTATAAAGTCTCTGTTCTGATGAATTGAATTATTGATTTTCCAGTTGTTACCTGTGCCTTTCTGATTGTTCCAAATATTTAGTGGTGTATCATATTGTGTGTAATATTTGAAGTTCAAAGTTATTTTGTATAAATATATTTCTTGGATACTTGGATATTTCTGGGAGGATATTGGATAGCATGGAACACCAGGTACAGTGGAGGTTTATTTATTATAAACACCGTTTGCATAGCAAATATTTTGAGATTGTGCTTAGTTATTGTGTTAGTTGGACTTGAGTGGCCTGCACAGTGTTCAATGCTATCCAATATCCTCCCACTAAATATATGGGAATAAAGTTTAACCCTTTCTCCTAAACAATAATGCCTGAAATAAAGTGGGATATATATTAGTTAAGTGTTTCAAAAGGAAATACCTGAAAACCTGAAATAAATCTACCTGTAACCTGAAATAAACTTAGTAACCATTTCCCAACCTGGAATAAAATTAATCCCAATACTGCCACATTTAGATAATTTGAGATAATTCACATGCTAGCATATTATAAAGAATGTTTATCCAGAGTGTTCAATGCACAGGCACTGTCGCCTAGAAATCTTCTCACATCGTGACAGATGCGGACTGGCCGATTAGTCCACAGGGAAAATTACCAGTGGGTCCCCTATGAAGTGATCCTTGGAACCCCTAAAATTGATGCAGCCCAACACCTGTTGGTGCCAGAAATTTTGTGAGAACGCTCAACAGGCGAAATGGATCTGATTGCACAGAATGACGTTATATTGAAATGTTCTTTATGTGGACTGCCAATGGCTGTCCACATAGAGACCATTTACACACGCCAGAAGTCTAGTTTGCCACTGATCGCTCAGATGAAAGGGAACAGCGTTCTTTTAATTCGAAAAATCAAAATATTTTCCCAATGGGCCGAACTATGATCGGCCCGATTGGTCCACGCACCCCAACCCCTGTTGATACCATTCTTGCCGAACGAGTAATGAAGATGATACAAAAATGCCATCGAAATTACCTCTGTCTGAACTCCCATTGATCACTCAGATGAAAGAAATCACCCTTCATTCAGTTCGAAAAACCAACATTTTCTCAGGCTCTTGGTTTATTTAAGAATTGAATGCAATTTTTATAATCTTTATTGGAGTATGAACGTGTGGGAATGCGTACAAATTATGTATGAATCCCGAAGGGATTCATACAATTTGTACCCATTCCCACACGTTCATACTCCAATAAAGATTATAAAAATTGCATTCAATTCTTATAATTACATTCCGTAAATGTTTAAACTACTTTTTACCAAACAACAAAGCAGAAAGACGAAATAAAACACGTACGAACGAACGAGGCGAAAAACCACCCTCACACAAAAGACAAAGCGCACAACTCTGTGTTGAGCGCCGGTTTTCGGAATTGACCCAAATTTGTCAAATTGCCGTCTTTCGCAACGAAACTTGGAATGTTCAAAACAATTTATTTAACATATCAGTAAATTATAATCACTAATCACTGCGAGAGGCGCTAAAAGTTAAAAACCCACCCAAACACCGCCCGAATTACATTCTGTCAACTGCGCTCTATCGTAAATGCGGGTCAAAGTTCGACCAAATATATTCACTGGAAAATGAATTACATTTGGTCATGACGTTTTTATACAGCTGACCAATGGGAATTGAGTATTTGGACCCAAAACGTATAAGTACATTAACAATGTAATTATTTCCAGGTAACTTTTCTTGGCCCAGTCCGCTTGGTTGTGACGTCATGTGTGCTTCGTTTGAGGCAGGCTTGATATGTATTTGGAAAAGTTGAGTCTCTCGTTTCCCGTCGAACTAGAACTGATGCGCAAGACACAGTGTATATTGAGGGGCCATTTATGGTAGTCATATAGTGAAGCTTTTTTATGCTTAGGAGAAGAAAAATACATTGGCTAAACGTTCCACCCATTTGTCCTATTCAGGGGCGCAAGTGGGAGCCCACCATATCAAGACGATTGCAAGTCAAGCACATTATACCGCGATTGATGAATGCATTCAGCGTAACTTGATATAATACTGACATTAAGAAATACGCTTGGTACATCATGCTTGAAATCCGGCCTACGTATAAGAATGCTATGCAAGAACGCAACCGGTTTGTCGTCACGGACCTGATTGACGCTATCATGTGAATGAAATGCTTCGACGCAAAAAACGTTAAGCAAGAATGTACATAGACCACACAGAAGGTGATACTTTAATTTAAAAATTAAAAAAATATCAGCTTACTCAACTTAATTCAAGTAATCGTGGTATAAATTCAGAACACATTTCTGGTAAAATACTGGAGACAGGCGTCAACGACCCCTGTTGTTTTTTCCCTATATTTCACACTCGCCGGAAACACCAACTCCTGTCGTTGATTCCTGCACCCCCCCCCCCCCACCACATTCGTATTCCACACTAGCCGTGTTCTGTAATTAGTATCAAGTCCCGGTGCCCGTAGTTTCATGTTATTGGAAGGTCTTGTGCAGTACAGTCGCTCAAGGGTGTGTTGTTATCAAGTGTCGAAGACACGAATATCACGGTATAACTAATTTCTCTTTACTGTCTCAATATGAATTTTGCTATTTTTTCTGAACGAGAATCAATATGGGAAAGTATGAGAGGAGATATACAAAAATATAAGAAGATTGAAGATTGTACATAGTGGAGACGAATATTTCGAATGGCACTCGCTCTCAAAAAGAAATCAAAAGTCATGCCACTTCAGAAGTTGATCGCGTAGGTATTTATGGAGCAGAGCACTATATAGTTATAACAGCAAAGGTTCAAGAAGGCTTTCTGTTGCCGCTAACCGGTAAATGAAGCAAAGTGCTAAGTTGCTGTCCCGAGACCTAGGACAACTTGGAAGGTATTGTTGGCGAATTATCATTTGGGGCTGTGGAGCCAAAGAGAATTAGTGTGTTGAGATGAACATTTAAGCCTTGATGGCGTGAATTGAAGTCAGTAGTTTAACTCTTTACCTAATGTAACAGCAAAAAGGGCCAGCACCTTTCACACAAATCTCCATTCACATTTTATTGTCCCTTGTTTTCCATCCAAAATGTTGCTTGTGATCCGTCCTCAGAAAGTGCGCGTTCCAATTAGAGAGCTATAAACTATACAGTTAAAACTAGAAGTCCTGTCGTGAACTGTGCGCTTATCTAGGCTTAATTACGCGCAGGAATTGCGCGCAATTGCCATATTGAATGGCTTCCAAAGCACGGCTGATTCTCCTGGTTACTCATAGCAAACGAAGGCAATGTTTCTGCCAATGGACCCCCGGGTTACCGGGAATGGCTGAAACATTGCTTATGCACAGGCATATGTACAGAATTTGATAGCCTTACTATGGTTCTAACGCGTAGATTAACGTAAATAAAATGCAATGCTATTCATATAAGTGGGAAGAGTGCACTTAATGACTTTATTTGATAAAAACGTTACATCTCACTTAAAGTAAGATCCTACACCGCGAATTGGTCTAGGGGGATTGAAAGCTGTGAAACATGCAATTGTGGGAATATTTTCTTTTAGTGGTACATACTCTGCATTTTGTGCAGAGTGCATTGGTTCATGATCTACTTTTTAACCCTTTACCCAACGTAACGGCCAAAACCGGCCAGCGCTATTCTCAAAAATCGCCAATTATTTTTCAAAATATTTTCATTTTTTGTCTCAAAAACATAGGTTATGACCCCTCGTTGGAACGAGCTCGTCGAGCTCGTTCCAACGAGGGGTCATAACCTATGTTTTTGAGTCAAAAAATGAAAATATTTAGTTATTCAAGAATTTTTTTTGCAAGTGTCGTCTGCTTTTCATGTTAGGTAAAGGGTTTTAACACCATGTTTCATTATTGTCACTACGCGTGCTACCTTAAGTTAACTTTTTTTGTTTTTTGGAGGTTTTTCACAAGTAATGCTTTTGTTTTTGTACGCTTGGTAGTTGGGGGATTATGAGGTAAAATTTCAAAATTTGTGTACATGTATTCAGGTCCCAGCATTTTTATAACTCTCTGTAACCTGATGAATTATTGGATTTTCTTTTAGATGATTTCCCTTTTTCCTTGAATGAAAGGTTCTAGTTGGTTTGTAACCATCCTATTGAATTAAATTCTGAATAATAACACCACGAAAAACCTACCACCATCTGGTTTTAAAATAATGATTCATTTTGTTGCAAGATCAACTCCTGGAGTTCCAAGTTGTTCAGGATCTTCTCAGCGTTTATCCATATATGTTAAAGTTTGTTTTGGTAATTTAATTTTCGTATTAAGTATGATTCTACTTGCAAATTTAAACCATCTTAAAATCTTCTTAAATCCGTTCTTGAGTAATTTTTCTCTTTCAAATGGGTTTGTCTGATGACTAAGTTTTTCCAAAGAATATATGAAATATACCATGAAGATGTGTACTTATTAATAGATTTTAAACAACTGACACAAATACACTACATTTTTATAGTTTTGTATAAATGATGTGTCCATGTTCCTGTTGTTTTATCCAAAGATGAAAAATGTCAGTTCTTAATCTCAATGAATCAGGAGTTTTAGGATGAAGATCAATTACTGATAAGCTGTAATTAAACAATAACATGATTTTGGAGGGCATTATGGTTCATGAGCGGCCCTGCATCGATGTTGAACAGCCCGAGGGTTTATTAAAGGCCCGAGACGAAGTCGAGGGCCGTTAATAAGCCCAAGGGCTGTTCAACATCGATGCAGGGCCGCTCACGAACCATTATGCCCGACAACAATCATGTTATTACTATTATTACCACTACGTAATTTGTAATTTTACACATTTCCAAAATGATATCCCAGCAATCAAAAGACACAAAATTTAATAAAACAGAAACATTTTATTTGGGACCACGTTTAAAAAAATTCCGTCTTCCACTTCCAGCGAGGGAGGTAATGCACGCAATAAAGATGACGAATCAGTTGCCTTGGAAAATGGCTACAACTGACAACATGGCCACGTGTCATTTGTTTCTGTTGCTGTCGATCAACAAGACCGCAACATGGCGAAAGCATCAACTTTTCCTTGCGAGTTCTCGCCTCATTTCTAAATTTTCAATTCTAAAAGACGTCACGTGACAAGAGGGCCGATAATGAATTTCGTTTTCCATTAGCGGCCCTCCTATCACGTGACTACCGAGCACAGGGACGTAGCTAGAAGGGTTTTAATGGGGGGGGGGGGGGGGTGGAACCTTAAAATTTCCAACTACAAATGGTCACGGTGAGGATGAGGTATTGCATTTTTCCCGTTCATCGACATAATTGTTTGTAGCAGAGTCGCTGCAGAGAAACATGGAAGTGAAAGAATTAATGAACCCTTTCTTGATCTTCCCAACTCTTCAAAGTCGATGTTAACACAGTGAAGTTTATTACACTTGTTATGTTTATGTAGTCAAGGCTGAGGTACGTACTATGAAAAAGTTGGACTAATACTTAAATATAATTTTTAAGAAAAAAATCAGCCTGTAAGGCAAAGCAGGCAACAGTAAATTTTAAAAATCGCAATAAAGAACAATCAAAGTTTAATAACAATTTAAAAAACGATAAATAAAATAAAATAAAAATGATTAAAAGGTTCTTCCTGAGTAAAGCTAGAAAAACAAATCAAAAAATGTAAACTTAAAATCACAACTTTTGATACATGGGTCATGTCATGAAATAAAAACGTTTTGGAAGATAAGCAGACCGTAACTAACCCTTCCGTCCCCAGTTATGATCACTAAAATTAGTTGTGTCGAACAAATAACTAGCCTCGTTTCCGAGTCATTTAAACTCTAAATGCACGTTAATTGCATTCATCGTTTAAATGACTCTAAAATGAAGGCTACATTTTTAACCCTTTCCTCAACGAATTGGCCAAAACCACCCAGAGCTGTAAATGAAAATGGCCATTCAGTATTTTTTTAATATTTTCATTTTTTGGTCCCAAAACATAGGTTGTGACCCCTGTTTGGAACGAGGGCGTCGCGCACGTTTCAATGAGAGGTCACAACCTATGCTTTGGGAACGAAAAATAAAACTTTTTGGTTGCACGACAGTTTTTTTTACCAATGTTGTCTGCTACTGGCGTTGGGTAAAGGGTTAAAAAGATATGTGTTAATAACCCCCCCCCCCCCCCCCCATATTTTCCAATGGATAAAAGTATTCTCGAATCTCAATACAAGATTTGACACCTGATCTGACTAAAAATGACGGACGGTAACAGCTAACAAATTTAACAACAACTCGATATGTTAGAACTTCTAACATATCGAGTTGTTAAATTTGTTAGCTGTTACCGTCCGTCATTTTTAGTCAGATCAGGTGCCAAATCTTGTATTGAGAATTTGAGATTCGAGAATACTTTTATCCATTGGAAAATATGTTTTTTTTTAATTAATTTTTGCGTTAGAAGCCACCTCTGTAGTTTTTCCTCAACAACAATAGTACCGCTATTGTTGTTGAAGAATAACTGCAAAAGTGGCTTTCAGTTACATTTACAAGGGCAGTGATCGTACCTTTTGTTTTGAAATTAAATGCATGGGAGCCTGGGAGGTTTTAGTAGGTTCTTACCGATACCATATGCGTAAAGAAAAAAAATCTTGCATCAGGTGAAAACTCTTTACAATTAACTAAAGTTCGACAAATTAGACAATTACTACAGACATATCAATTATCACGGAAGATTGAAATGAAATTGTTATCAAATATTTATATGTAAAAATAAAAAAAAAGTGAACAAAACAATAAACCAAATGACACGGAAATCTAAATATATCACCCAATCTGTCATTAAAAATTGAAATCATGAATATTCATCGGAATTGCCAAATTGTTATAATCTCACAAGGTGTTATATGTTCCTAATTGTTTTACATATCATATCTTCGCATCTGTACATTATGACTTCTCTATATTGAAAAAAATGCAATTTGGTTTCACTCTTTCAGTAATTTCAGTATACGACAACTTTTTCAACATATGTTATAAAGCATGATCCCACTACACAATAATTCTCCTCTCCCTAATGTTGCTTCAACATTCAACAACTTTGGCCAGGTCAATTTTATCACTGATGTTCTTTTCGCAGTACATAATCATTAGAGAGTCTAATCGGTCATCCGCACACCTTGATCTCAAAAAGTTTTTAATAACTTTTAATCTGCTGAAGGTTCTCTCGTTTTTTGCCACAGTAACAGGAGCAGTTAGTATCAAATTGTAGCAGCGATGCACTAGTGGAATAGTTTGTTTAAATTTGAAAGCCACATTTGCAGCTTCTGACAATGTTGTTACGGGTGTATCTTTTCCAGACAGACAGGTCAGGAAGACATCAAACTCGGTCAACAAGACAAGTGGATCAAATGACGCTGCCATTGGAACTAGCTTCAAAAGTTTTTCCACTTCATCACCACTTGGCTTTTTAACTGGTGGGAATAAGAAAACAAGTGGCTTTATTTTGTTCATGCATGTGTGATAATTAATGTCAAGTTCTTCTATCAATGTATCTAATACTGCTGTCATTTCTTTTCTGTAATATTGTTCCATATTCAAGTCTGCCGTGGTTTCGGTCGTTCGTCAAGTTTTTTCGGAGGTTTTCGTTTCCTATGAAATTTACAAAAGTCTTGTTGCGCGTCAACTTCAAATCGTTTTGCGAATTCACTAGCACTTTCAATCAAATCATTTTTTTCTGTGTTGCTTTCATTTATTCTTCTAAAAGAATCTGTTGTTGTTGAAACTACGACCAATGCATCGACAATGTTCAATTCTTCTTTTTGCATTGTTTCCGTCATTATCTTGGCTTTCTACATGATGTTTTTCATGAATATCAAGCACAAAATGAAGTCAAACCGCAGAACTTTGGTGAGAAGTCCGTTTGCTTGTGTTCTTGTTTCTCGACTTTCCCTCAAAGTTTGACTCAATTCTTTTAGAATTTCAACTACTGGTTCGAATGATGTCCAAACAGCTCTAATAGTTTCCGCGCGTGCAGTCCATCTTGTCACAGACAGATTTCGCAACTGCAAACTGTTTTCAATTTCATTTAGTCTGTCAGACAATAATTTGTGGCGCTTAGTACTCCCGGAGAAAAATACATACAGTGATTCAAGAACATCAAATAGAGATCTAAATATAATGGACGATGCACAACTATGTTCTACAATAGTATTGCATCGATGACCTTGACATGGTATATATGGAATGTCTCTTCCAAGCAACTCAGAAAGTTTCTTTTGTGCACCATTATGATTTCCAGACATTGACGCAGTATAATCATAAGATTGAAAAACTATTTTTTTGCTATCCAAACCACATTTTTCAATTGATTCCAGCAATGATGTTGCATGCCCTTCCCCAGTCTTATCACAAATCTCCTTTACCTGAATCAACCTTTCTCTTGGTGCACCACCAGCATCAACATATCGAACACAACAGCTGATTATGTCTTTATGACTAACGTCGGGTGTTGTATCAGGAGACACAGACATAAAATCAGCATGAGCGACCTCTTCAATAATTTTGCTGCGAACCGCATTGCCTAAGAGTTCAATAAATTCATTTTGGGCATCTGGACTTCTGTATGTAACATGATATGGTCTCATAGACTTGTCCTTGAGCCAATTCATTAAGACTGGGTGATGTCGGGAAATCAGTTCTATGATTTGATAAAAATTTCCTTCCGACTCAATATCGCCTCTAAATGCTAATCCCAATCTACTGAGTGTTCTAACAACGTCCAAAAAAATACTAATAACTTCTCTATTTCGTGTTAAATCAGACTGCTTTTGAATTTCCACCCTTCTAGCCTCAATGTCCATTAAGGTGGAGATGTCATCACCCGAAGAGAACTGCATATAATCAGTTAATGCTGCTTTGTGAGATGCTGAAGCGAAATGTTGCTGTAATTTTCCTTCCTTTTTTGTTCCAACACTCATCATTCGATGTCAAACTCTAACACCTTTCCTTGTCCATGCGGGATCAGCCAACTCTCTGCCTGGCCCACTGGGAAACAGAGAACATACAAAACAATACACAGAGTCAGTATCGGTACTGTATTCCAAATGGGGGTACTTTTTTAAACCATGTCTTATTAAAACTGCACTGCTTTTTTGTGGATATATCCGGATTTCTCCGGTAAACTTGTAGTTTTGGTTGGAAAGGTCCCATTTGTACAAGAATTTTTTTTTTGTGCTGGTGTCAGATCGCCAGGTCTTTTAGCTGAATCATGACTAATATTTACAGTTTGCAAATCGTCCTCCGTTACTTCTGCTGTTCGTTTGATTTCTCTGATTCCCACAGAACACATATTTTCTAAATGTTGTGACTTTTCCATGACGTCCTTTGAAAATGCTTGTATTTCACAAAACAGATGATCAGAACTTAGACTCTCTTTTGTTTTTTCTAGAACTTCTTGACCACTGTCTAACGACCAAAGAAGGTGTTTCAATTGACCAGCGCAGTTTAAAATGCTTACACATTGTTTGCCACATTCCAGCGTTTCCTCTGCTGTGAGCGATATCTCTCCAGTTTTACCTTCATCACTGTCAATGTCGCTTTGCTGAGGCTCATCTTGTGATCTTGTGTATGATTCGGGCAATTCGACTTCCGTAGTTTCGGTCAACAAATGTTCAGCACCAGCAGCATGGCTAATACTAGCACCAGAAGTTGCGCGAGCTGCTGCTATTGCAAATGGACTTTCCCTCGCACCTGCAGTTCTAAATGAAATGAATTTATGAGCCTTAACGAGATCACTATGTTTTTTCTCATTGTGTGTTTTTCGATAGTATTGATCGAATATTGCTCCACATACACCACATTCCAATTTCAATTTCTTCTTTAACGGCATCTCACAAACTGAAAAATCTGAAATAGAATAGTCTGAGCCTCAGACATTTGAAGCACATTCAAAATAACGCCACTAATATTATAAGGCGTTGAGCTACTAATATGGTATCAACCTCACGCCCGAAACCGAGACCAAAAGTTCAAACAAACTATTCAGACTGCCAATGCTCATCACATTGACATTATGTTTGTTCACTAAAATTGTTCTGAAATTTAACAAAGCATAATACCCCCGTTCAGGCATGATGCGGCATCATGCCTGAACGGGGGTACGTGTATTATTCTTTGTTAAATTTCAGAACAATTTTAGTGAACAAACATAATGTCAATGTGATGAACATTGGCAGTCTGAATAGTTTGTTTGAACTTTTGGTCTCGGTTTCGGGCGTGAGGTAAAATAAATGAAAATTGACTTTGAGTTGCCAGAAAATACCCCCACCCCTACATCATGATACAGGTAAAAAACATTACCTTCTATGTCTCATAGTAACATTTTACTGTTTCAATAAAACCATACCATGATACCAATGTGAAGATCATTAAAACGAGCTAACTGAGTTGTTTCTAATGATATCCATAGTTGTATGTTTTTGTTGGAAAATATGTAAATTTGGGGTAAAACTGAAAATTTTTATTATTGTTCCTGTAATTTATAGGAACAACAATAACAATTTTCAGCTTTTCTTTGTGCATAAACAAAACGAGTATTTGAGCACGAACGTGCTCTTTGTTCTGTATTGGTGTTACCCGCGCTAGTAATAGGAAAATATTGTATGTGTTTTACAAATCCTTTTGGTAGTTGGTTAGGAATGAAAAGTTGGAAATATTGTTCAAAATCCGATGTTCTAGTTGAATACAGCTTTTTGACTTGTATTTGAAATTTCTAACTGCAGAATTTTTTGATAGAAAATTTCCAACTTTCGTGATTTTGACAAATAATGGGGGGGGGGGGTGAGACCCCCCCCCCCCCCCACACCCCCCTGTAGCTACGTCCCTGACCGAGCAATAGAGGATATGATTGCCCTTTAAATCGACATTAATGCAGTAGGAAACGCCCTGCAAAGTGGTAATAATTACATGTGGTAATTGAACTTGATTTGCCTGTGGCAATACTTTAATTTGTTCCTTATCTCTTGTACTTTGAACTAAAATCATGTAATATGCATTTAAACTTATGGTATGACCAGATTAAGATTGTTCAAACATATTTTGAGTTTGTAAATAACACTTGAATTTCGATGAAGTCCTTTATGACTAAACCATAATTAGATTGTTTCTTCATCTTTACCTCCCAACATATCCAAAACTACAAGATGTGAAATAGCGACATCATTAACAATTTCATATTCTTCATTGGGAATACCTTTTATAAATGTTATATCTTCACTTTCTTTAAGTAAACTATATGTCTTTTGCCATTCTTTATAACATTAAATAACATTCTGAGGTACAATTTTGAAATAAATCATGTTTCATATCAATCAGGTCTTTAACAAATTCTGTTTTCCCCGAATTACTAGGCCCTGAGGTGGAAATATATAAAGGGATGCTGAAACAATAAACACTCTCTTGATGCCATGATTGTTTTGTGTGAAAAGGTTTTGTGTCATTAACTTATATACTACTATTTTCCATGCATTCTTTAACGCTTTATCCAACGCAAACGATATCAAAATTTATTATTTTAAATATCATTTTTTGAAATTCTTCAAAACATTTCAACAAAACCATATCATGTGACCCCTCGTTGGAACGAGCTCGACGAGCTCGTTCCAACGAGGGGTCACATGATATGGTTTTGTTGAAATATTTTGAAAAATAAAATATTTTCATCTGCTGAATTTGCATATTACGCGAGCGGATGCGGCCGATTCGTTGGGTAAAGAGTTAAATTGTTTCAAAGGGTGCTTTTGTGGTACACATTGTTTATATAAATATAAATAATATCAATTTGTGGTACACATTGTTTATATATATATAAATAATATCAATTTGTGGTACACATTGTTCATATAAATATAAATAATATCAGTTTGTGGTACATATTGTTTATATAAATAATATCAATTTGTGGTACACATTGTTTATATAAATATAAATAATATCAATCTGTGGTACACATTGTTTATATAAATATAAATAATATCAAGAATCTAATAATATAATCCCAAATAACTCTTGGTGGAAAGCATTCATTGTGTTTAATGCATTACAAAATTCAATAAACATTTCTCTTTTTTTTAAATGATTTTGAATGACATCTTTCGTTATAGCTTGGTACCCAGGAGAAATAAGTTGAAAAGCATAGAATAATGTCTTATGTGTGATTTTGTTTTCTAAAAGACATCCTACCATTTCCATGATTAAAATAAAAAATGGTTACTGTTTTGTTCCCCCAACTGTCTCAGATTTAATGTGTACGCCTGGACATTCGGGACCATCTGCACCATCTGTGAACGTTTTAGCTAACTTGTATTAGAATTTATTTGTAAGTGCAGTTTTTCTTGCAATCATAGCACTGAATATACAGAACGACACTCGTGCGAATGAGTTAATCGATATGGCACGGGTACCAGCGTGGAAGGATAGAACGAGAGGATGCAGGCCTCGAGGTTTATCCTTCTGTGATGGCACAGGTGCCACACCGATTAACCCATTCACACGCCTGTGTCGTTCTGTGTTTATTACGTGCCTCCACGTCCATAAAAACAATTATTAGAAGGACACTCAGCAATTCATTTGACAACTATCAACAAAAACAACACATTTTTTCGACAACCAAAGTTTCGTCCCCTGAGTTTCAATGTGTTCTATGTGCCTACTGGCACATAGAACACATTGGGACTCATGTGACGATTTTCAGCTACAGCGAGCGATTCATATTGTAATTGCTTTGCACGATTTGTAGAAAATTCCAGTAAAATTCCGCTTCCATTTAAAGATAGTCCGTCAACGATTTCCATTCCACACATATGTGCAGAACAGATTTTCATTTTCCACACAGTTTAGTGTTGCTGTAGATAGGGGTTACATAGAACAGGCATGTAATATATGATGAACTTACATCATATAATATCTTGAGTGAAAGTGAAAACTTCGAATCTGGAATGTCATTTAGAGTTGTGTTATATTTTCGAATTGCTGGAAATATTTGTTCAAAACTGTATCCATTATCCATCACTGATAATATTTAATCTGGAGACATTTGCACACATGATGGCGGTTTGTAAAATTGACAATTTCTACTGAGTCGGATGTAAGAAAACTCTGGGAGAGAACTTAGCATGTTTTTGTAAAGGAATATCTTTAGGTTCCCAGTTCATTAAACCTTGACCACATTCGAAACATTTTATTTTAATTTACCACCTCCCACTTTGAAAAATCCAGCTTTTGATAATTCTTCTTTCTTGGATTGTAAAATAGGATTTGTAGTCATACTAAAACTTGAATGTCTTGTAAGTTCTAATAAGTTTCCAGGAAATGCAGGATTAAATGATAGAGACATCTTGTCTATTCAATGTTTTACTTTGCCAGTTCTGTAAAAAATTAAAAATGTTTTTTTTTATACCCAAAGATTTCATATGAAATATTTCATGTAATTATTGAAATAAACCTTGTCCATTTACCTAATCACACTGGGAAACTAAAACTTATTGAACACAACAATTAAATTTAGGCAAATCATAACATCTTAAATGCCCAAGGTTTATTTCAATAATTACAGAAAACATTTTGTGAGTGCGGTGGCTCAGTGGTTACAGCATTGGACTTCAAGCCCAAAAGTCTACGGTTCGACCCCCCACCAGTGGTAACTGTATTGTGTCCTTGGGCAAGGCATTTCATCCCGACTGCCCACGTGGGGACATGGTGTCACCGCGTACTAAGGCGTATTTCACGTCGATTGTGCACTTGTCTTCAAACAATGCTAACCCTTCTTGTGTGGCATTAGTACATTGGGTAGTAGGAAAGTTGGTCGCCATTGTCCAGTGGTTCTCTCTGGGTACTCCGGTTTTATCCACCCGTAAAAGTATCTGACAATAGGCTGGCTGTCGAATGTGTCCATACCACCCCCCCCCCCCCTCCAATAAATATACAGAAAACACATTTCTTAATCGGAGAATTGGAGAGTATAAAAGGCAATTGGTGCCCAGCTTTTCCTCACACATGCTTTTCAACTACCAAGAGGAAGAGGATAAGACTAAATTTCACAGTGTTCCAATGCAAAAATGTATAAAGTTAGAGCTCCAAGATTAGAAAAAGAAAGTAATCCAAACAGACCTGAAAATAATTTTCATTTCGCTTGCAGACAAAATGTCAGACACCAAATCAATCATGTCTGTCAGTTAAGAATGATATCTGACATAAGACAAAATGGAGTTTGAGTATTCAAAATGATGTGCTTTGGGTGTACATGTACCTTCATCTTAAAACTGCTCAGAATTCATCCAACCATACCCTGTTTGGCAGGGCTCATTGAGCCCTGCCAAACAAGGTATGATTGGTTTCATTCTGAATTGGAACTGAATTACCCTTCAGACATAATTTAGATACATGTATGGCTATATCATCTCGTATTCTTTCACATTCTGTTAATACTGATGAGTTGTACAGTCACTTTCTTCACACTTGTCATTTTGTCAGGACCAGAAATCACAATAAAAATTAATTTTAGGCATGCTAGTTATGTACATGATTTCCAGCATACGTGATGTTCTGATCACTGAACTTCATTGATAATTTTGGCATCAGACATTTTGTCTGATGATTTTAAACCTCAGTCAGACATTGGCCTTTTTGTACCTGACATTGTCCTTGTCTGATCACTTATTTTCTGGCATGAATCCAAACCGTATTTACTACAAACCCTCCATTACAGTCCAGGTAAGAAGACTTGTCAGTGAACTTTATGAGATGGTACCTTGGAAAAAGTGTGAAGCAAAAACTGTTATCACTGAACTTTACGAGTTGACGAGAAAACCCAAAGAGATTATTTATTACTTATTTATTGGGACTTAACGACACTTTCCACAGCCAGGGTCACCTCGTGTCGGACAGTTGTACGGGTGCAGGAAGGTGGAGTACCCCGAGAGAACCACCGAGCAGCGGCGATCAACTGTCAGACTCACCAACATGCTAACTCCACACAAGCAGGGTTACCATTGGTTGAAGTCAGTTGCACCATCGACGTGTAGTACCCCTTAGTATACAGGGCCACCGGGCCCCACGTGGGCAATTGGGATTAAGTGCCTTGCACAAGGATACAACGCGGTTACCACAGGTGGGATCGAACCGAGGACCTGTCGGCTTGCAGCCTGCATCTCTACCTACTGAGCCACCGCATTCACCACCCGAAGAGAACAAGTGTTTTATTTGAAAAGTCAATGGACATCTGGCTAATACATGTCCAAATAGAGGACCATGTCTTTACTGTCCTGAGAAAGGACATTGGATTAATGAATGTGAATTGACAAAAAATATCTTATCAACCAAGGTGGGGGACGCCAACTCTTGTAACACATACTTCGGGGTTTAGCATTCATCTAGAGCAGACAGAAAGAAACATTATTTCACCAGTGGTTACCTCATCACCTTATACTTCACCTGAACAGACTGTTGATAATGTGTTACCAGAGTTATTGGGATACCAAGACGAAAATGGAAGTTGATGATGAATTTGAAACATTATTGCCAGAGAAAGAGCACCACCAAGGAAAGTTTCAAGAAAGCGTAAAGCTAAGGACAGTAAACCAAAGTGTCGAAACTGGCAGAGAAACTTTTATGAACATTTGAAAAGTGACATTCAGAAAGTGAAACCTAATTGAGTGATATTGCAATATATTCATGGAATAAAATTCAAAAAAGGTAGCGATGTTCATTTATCTCTTGTATGTAAAATAAGTTAAAAGTTTTTTCAGAGAAATAAGTTTGATGTACTGCAAAAACATTTTTGAATCGCACATAAGTTTTTTTTTCAGAATTTCTGCAGTGCATAAATTCTGAAAACAAACAAAAACTTATTTTTGATCCAAAAACGTTTGCTGTACATCAAACGTATTTTTTTCTGACAAAATTATTCGTGCAACTAAAAAATAATTTGGTACACAGCAAAAACCATTTTGTATCTCACATAAGTGTTCTTTGTTTTTAGAATTTCTGCAATGCACAAATTCTGAAAACAAAAAAACTTATATGCTATACAGAAAAAGTTTTTGCTGTACATAAAACTTATTTTCTTCTAAAAAAAATTATTATTATTTGCTGAAAACACCAAACTTTTGTGCGATACAAAAAAGGTTTTGCAGTAAATTAAACTTATTTTTTCTTCTGAAAAAAATATTTATGCAAGTAACAA
Source organism: Pictodentalium vernedei (assembly GCA_031216915.1). Classification (NCBI taxonomy): domain Eukaryota; kingdom Metazoa; phylum Mollusca; class Scaphopoda; order Dentaliida; family Dentaliidae; genus Pictodentalium; species Pictodentalium vernedei. The sequence continues at coordinate 66,432,853 of CM062289.1, read as the reverse complement.
ATTCATGATAGAAAAATAATTTGCGGTACAGTGCAAAACGTATTTGTGCCACACATACATTTCTTTGGTTATCAGATTCTGTGCAATGCACAAATTCTGAAAACAAAAAGAACTTGTGTTTGAAACATAACTGAGTGGTAATGTTAAAAACAATTTTGGCAGAACACCATTTGTAAAACCTTGCTGGTTAAAATCACATTAGTATGAGGTGAATTACATACTTTGTTATTACAAGGGAATGCATTTAAACTTTTTCTCTATCCAAGTTTTTTCACCGTTATGAATAAAACTTAAATTGTCAAACCATATGGGAACTATGAGATTTACACATCTTTGGGTTGAATAAATTCTTGACGACAAGACTCAAGTGCGAAACTGCCACGCGTGTGTATCAAGAGTTTTCTCTTTTACAATATGGGATGGACCTGAAAAGGGACGTTGCTTGTTTCTCTCTGATAGCTATCCCATCATATTTATTCCATTCTTCTTACATCCTTTGTTAACACCATCTCTAGTAACAATGGCTTGTTCACCCCTTCTTAATCTTGTGTATCTGATAGTATCCCTGATGACATTACGTAGAAATCTCTGTAAATGTTGTTGAATTTCGTCAAATACTATTGACTCCAGCTCCTCTTGCAAATCGTCGTAAATTATTTTTTGGAATAGTACTGGTTGATTCCCGCTTCCTTCCACCTCTTCCAATACCATTTCTTTCCATCGATATCTCCATATCTATGAATAACTGTATTCTCATGGTTGGTTCAGTATCAAGAACTACCTCACATTTTGTAGTTGACAATCTTATACTTACTCCAACGACATTTTGCTTTATCTATAAATACTACATAACAATAAAAAGTGATAATTGTATTTGTTTAGTTAAGAAAATATGGCAGAGCAGAATTTCTATCAGACGTTGACGATTTAATAAGCATTGAACCAGCAATACTAACATCAGGAGATGGAAAAGAAAAATCTTTAACCACAGAATCAACATAAACCACTGCTTCAGCATCAACAGATTGTAGTTAATGTATACTGAAGGATATTTTGAAAGCTATACAAGAACTGAAATCTCCTCACAACCAAACAGTTCTATCACCAGAGAAACTAACATTATTACTTTCCAAAGTGTGATTTACTGGATTTCCGGGTTTGATTATAAACGATAACTTCAGAAGTGAATTATGCAATCAACAATTGTGTTATGTATCCGTGCGTGCAAACGAAGACACTTTGCCGTCGGTGTAATGGGGACTTCATTGTTTTTTTTATTTTTAACATGAAAAGCCGACACTTGCAAATAAAATTCTTGAATAACTATTATTTTCATTTTTGTCTCAAAAACATAGGTTATGACCCATCATTGGAACGGCGCGACGAGCTTGTTCCAATGACGGGTCATAACCTATGTTTTAGAGACAGAAAATGAAAAAATAATGAAAATTAATTGGCGATTTTTGAGAATAGCGCTGGCCGTTTTTGCCGTTTCGTTAGGTAAAGGGTTAAATAATATAATTATCGTTAATAATGAAAGTAATCCACATAGTAATCAGCTTGACTGGACTGGTTACGTGAAATAATTCATTCGAGGCGAGGGACTATATTGTGAAACACTCGTGCGTATTTGCGCACTCGTGTTTGTACAATGTCCCTCGCCTCTCATGAATTTTTTCACGTAACCAGTCCAGTCAAGCGATTACTCTCTATGTACTGATGGAATTCAAGGTAATAGAAGATGAGCTAATACAAATTCCACAACGGAAAAGCCTAAAAGAAAACGACGTAACGAATGCTAGCATTGCAACACAAACTGAGGTTTTTGAAGAGGAAAACTCGGAACAGATCAAAAAGTCATACACTCCTCAATCCATCATGAAACATGAACAGTTCAATGGAATTGGAAGATATTCGAAGAGAATGGAAAACTGATTACATTGTCCGTATCAGAAAAACAACCCTTATAATGGTTGCCTCAAAAAAAATAAAAAAAGATTCTCTAAAACACAAGAATCTCGGAAAGGGAGATACAGTTCCATGACACATTTTTCCGTGAGTTATTTTTGGTATTGTTATTGGGTGTTATGTCAGTGTTGGTAATGAGTGTTTTTGTTGTATCAATCCGAGAAGTAGAAAAACTCAGAGCGGGTGTCATGGCGGTCGTCACGAAAATTTTTGCTCCAAGCACAACAATGTAATTTCTGACATTTCAGAGCTATACTGTGGCGATGAGAGTGTTTTTGATTATGCAGTTCTGAACGGTTTTGGATCTCTGATGTTTAGGAGGTGTCTTTGGATGGTGAGAACGAGAAATAGATGACAATTTCCATGAAAAGCGATCACACACTTTATTGTTGCCTAACTTCGAGCCATCGGCTGATGTGATATGATTATGCTTATTATGCTTATGCTTATTATTTTGGTAGACTGTTAAGAGATACGACTGCGGTTTAAAGTTTCTTGTGGTATGTGGTACGTCAAAAGTACGGTCAAAGCGTAAATTGACAAGCCCTCATAAGCATACAGCTGGTTCTTCACGCGTTTCAAAGCTGTTGAAGACTCCGAGGATTCTGATTGGGTTTCCGAAAGTGAAACTGATAATATGGCTAAACATACAAACACTGAGGTGACACAGTTAGCTAAAGAGTTAAGGACAATGATGTAAGGTGATGTGAAATCGTTAATATACTCAGCAGTGAAGTCAGCTGTGCAGAAAGCTAATCAGGTTCTTGTTGAGGAACTCAGATCTGTGAAGGAGGAAAATTGCAAGTTGAACAGCAAAGTTGTGGATCTTGAGTTGCGCATTGATGATTTGGAACAGTACATAAGAAGGTATAGTCTTCGTGTAAGTGGTATACAAGAGTCAGAGGGAGAGGTAACTGATAATATTGTCCTGGACATATCTCAAAAGATAGGTGCAAATTTATCTCCTGCAGATATTGATAGGTCACACAGAGTTGGGGGCCTCAGAACTGGTAAAAACAGGCAAATAATTGTAAGATTCACCAATTATGGAGCACGAAGAAGGTTTTACAAGTGTAAACGGGAGCTGAAATCTAGTGGTATATAAATGAGGATCTCACCAAATCTAAACATCAACTCTTCCTGGAAGCCTTGAAACTGAGAAGGGATGGTAAATTTCTCCAGACATGGACATCAGATGGAAAGCTGTTTGTGAAATTAAGTGATGAATCTATACATCTCGTGAGAACCAAAGTAGATCTAGAAAAGTTAAATGTCCCCATAAGTTAAAATGGATATACCAATGTATTAAATGTATATGTTACTAATTTGGAAGTCAGTACTGAGTCAGTATTGAATACAACTGTTGACAAGTTAACAATGGAAAATGGCTAAAACAAAAATGTAGGCGATTCCAATTGCATTCAGAGAGGGGTTTTTGATAGTTTATTTTAGTTTTGTCCTGGAATTGTTTATTCTACAACACTTACTTTTGGTGCTTTTCTATGACTGTTTCGAACTGATTACAAGTAGATTTACTAAGATTTAAAAAGACGGAACGGAAAATTTTCACAGGATTTTGACATGATTGCAATTGGGATGTGGGACCCACCCCCCCCCCCCCCCTTGACTGACTGCTGCGTATACATATATGAATGTGGAACCTTATCCAGTGAGATAGTGACACTCAGTCAATCTTTCTCAACAAACATGTACATGTAGACCTACATGTAACTTAAGAAGTAATTTAACAAGAAAAAGTTTATGTATAATACCAAATGCGTCAAACTACAATGACCATAACTGCAAATGTGGCTGCAAATGTGGCTGTATATGAGGTGGGTGGATTGGTATGTGGATTGTTATGGTGCGCCCCATTTTCCTAGGCCTGCGATGTAATACGATGTAATATTGTAGCACATGACTAAGTCAAAAAATTCAAATCGATAGATGATGGCCTAACTAAGGCAGAATTATGCTATTCTAATAGATAATCTCCTGTATAAACATTACATGTACTATAAAAGTATCCATTAAGGGAACAAGCTGACCAGTCAGTAATATATCTTTTCACAGTATTCGATGTACATGCTTTGTTCCAGTATATCCAGTTTGTAAGAGCTCATTGAGCTCTGTCAGTCAGGATTTGATGGATTAAATGCATATACATGCATATACATGTAATGGATGAACTGAGGCTAATATAGACAAATGTAAATTGAAGTTACCAGTAATATAGTATTCCCAGTACTTTCGCCGTAATACATGTATACTATATATTTCACAGTATTCGATGTACATGTTTTCTTCCAGTATATTCCGCTTGTAAGAGCTCTTTGAGCTCTGTCAGTTAGGATTTGATGGATTAAATGCATGTACATGTAATGGATGAACTGAGGCCAATATAGACAAATGTAAATTCAAGTTGTCAGTAATATAGCATTCACAGTACTTTCGCCGTATACTAAAACAAGCTGCACTGTCACTGCTACTTTTGGACTGTTTTCCGGATATAAGCTGAGCACTTGTTCCAGTATATATTCTTTGTTTGAGCTCATAGAGCTCGGCAGACGTGATATAATGGATTAAATGCTTATACATGTAATGGATGTATTGAGGTCAAACTGACAAATGTCAACACAATTGAACAGATGAGGCCTTTATTAAGTATGAATTAGGCTATTTATAGCTGCATAGACGAATCCTGTTTATTTAGGGGAAGAGTTGACAAATCAGTAAAATATCACATTTAACGTATTTCTCGTTAGATATTATGTTTAAGTTCATATTCATTTAATGGATGAACTGAGACCAAAAGACAAATGCTCATTCGTGTGTATCTTGTTTGTAAAAACTCATAGAGCTCAGTCGGGCAAGATATAATGGATTGAATGCATAGTCATGTGATGGTTGAACTGAAGCCAAATTGACAAATGGCCATTCAGGCAGCCAAATGATTGAAAAGCCAGATTTCACAAGCAAATTATTTAAATTATTTTAATTAAAAGGAGTAACTAAATAACAGGGAGTTAGTCACTGGTGGACTGTTTTCCGGTTACAAACTGAGCACTTGTTCCAGTATATCTTCTTTGTAGGAGCTCATAGAGCTCGGCAGATGTGATATAATGGATTAAGTGCTTATTCATATAATGGATGAATTGAGGCCAAACTGACAAATGTCAACACAATTGGACAGATGAGGCCTTAGTTAAGTATGAATTATGCCATTTAGAGCTGCATAGATGAATCCTGTTGATTTAGGGGTAAAGTTGACTACTCAGTAAAATATCTCATTTAACGTATTTCTCGTTAGATATTATGATTAAGTGCATATTCAATTAATGGATGAACTGAGACCAAAAAACAATTGCTCATTCAAGTGTATCTTGTTTCGTAAGAGCTCATAGAACTCTTAAGTGCATACTCATTTAACTGGTTGAGTGCTAGAAGCCACTATCAGGGCTTTCAAAACAATGAGGGTACAAGAGCAAAAGTCAATATTTCCCTTGCTCATGCTTCATATTTAGTCAAACGCTAATTATATTTTGTTTATATACATTTGTTTTATCACAAATTATTGAAGAGTGCCTTTTGGCACTCTTCAATAATTTGTAACAAAACAAATTTTGATGAACAAATTCAGACCACCAAAAATAATGTAGCCCTCAACCAGTTAATGGATGAACTGAGATCAAAAGACAAATGCTCATTCAAGTGTATCTTGTTTGTAAGAGCTCATAGAGCTCAGTCGGACAAGATATAATGGATTGAATGCATATTCATGTGAAGGTTGAACTGAAGGCAAATTGACAAATGACCACTCAAGCGGCCAAATGATTGAAGAGCCAGATTTCATGAGCAACTTATTTAAATTAAAAGGAGTAACTAAATAACAGGGAGTTAGTCACTGGTGGACTGTTTTCCGGTTACAAACAGAGCAGTTAAAAGCATATATTGCTTGTAAGAGCTCATAGAGCTCAGTCAGACAACATATGGTGGATTAAATGCATTACATGTATTCATGCCAAATTGACAAATGCTCATTTAAGTGGCCAGATGATTGAAAAGTCAGATTTTATATGCATTTTACTCATTAAACAGGAATAATTCAATAACAGGGAGTTAGTCACTGTTGGACTGTTTTCCGGATACAAATTGAGCATTTATTCTAGTATATATTGCTTGTAAGAGCTTATAGAGCTCAGTCAGACAAGATATGATGGATTAAGTGCATTTTCATGCAATGGATGAACTGAGGCCAAATAGACAAATGGGAGTGAGTCACTGTTGGACTGTTTTCCGGATACAAATTGGGTATTTATTCTAGTGTATATTGCTTGTAAGAACTCATAGAGCTCAGTCAGACAAGATATAATGGATTAAATGCATATTCATGCAATGGATGAACTGAGGCCAAATAGGCCAGTGGTCGGATGATTAAAAAGCCAGATTTCACAGGCAATTTATTTAATTGTTAGTAGTAATTAAATAACAGGGACCTGGACAAGATATAATGGACTGAATGCATATTTATGTGACGGATGAACTAAGGCTAATTGGACAAATGACCATTCAGGTGGCCAAATGATTGAACAGCCAGATTTATGAGCAAATTATTTAAATTAAAAGGAGTAACTAAATAACAGGGAGTTATCCGGTTACAAACTGAGCATTTAAAGGTATATATTGCTTGTAAAAGCGTATAGAGCTCAGTCAGACACGATATAATGGATTAAATGCATACATGTATGCATGCCAAATTGACAAGTGCTCATTCTAGTGGCCAGATGATTGATAAGTTAGATTTTACATGCAATTTACTCAATATGGGATAACTGTTCGTTAGAAAAAACTAATAACCTCGAGAATCTGCAACTAGATGCTCTTAGAACGATCTGTGGTGCTCCTCGTGGAACCCGCCACGAATTGCTTTATCGTGAAACTGGTTTCATCTCTTTAAAAGATCGTCGTAGACGACATAAACTTACACTTTTTTACAAAATGAAAAATGGACTTGCCCCGAGTTATTTAAACAGATTGATTCCTCGTACAGTTGCAGAACGATCGTCGTATTCCCTCAGAAACAACTAACAGCTTGATAACTTCTTCTGCAGAACCAATACTCTGTTTGAATCTTTCGTACCTGCCACCATTAGACTATGGAACGAGCTTGATCCTGAAGTAAGGGGATATGGGACTGTTCAAATGTTCAAAAAGTTTTTAAAACAAGAAGATTTGGTCGTTCCAAAATCATATCTTGCTGGAACCAGGGAAGGGCAAATTATTCACGCAAAATTACGATTAGGGTGTAGCGATTTAAATGCTCATAAATATGACAGATTCATCTCAGAAAACCCTCATTGCCAGTGCGGTTATGGGTATGAAAGTACGATACATTATGTCTGTGACTGTCCGTTATATACACCACAAAGGAGTGTGCTCTTCCACAACTTGGGGAGTCCAGATGCATCTATCAACACATTGCTATACGGGGATCCCCTATCCTCTGACTTGCAGAATGAAGAAACGTTTTATGCTTTCCAGCCGTACATAATCACAACGCGACGCTTTACATGAGGTACCTTTGGTACACCATAATGGGTCGCTATTGGTATTTTTCCTGCGGAAAAGGAAACGTGAAAATTGCACGTCACTTGTAGAGGTGGTGCCTTATCAAGCTTTTACGTTCAACGTAAACGGGCGATTCTTCCCGCTATAATTCTTCCCGCTAGATACTCCTGTTTGATCATTCTGGAATATGTATGGTACACCAACATTAAAATGCCCGATATGACTAAATGTTATGACCCATACGTAATTCCGATGTCAAACATCTATCCCCGTGTCCGTATTCCACATATCATCAAGTTGAAATTGTAGTTTGCTATTTTTGGTAAAGGTAAGGCCTGCTTCCTTTGGAAACTTAACCTCTATTATCGTGAAAAGGTAATACCATCGGATGATCTGAATTTTGAAACAATATAAATTTATTATGAATGTTGTGTATTTACTTTTCTGTCGCACATGCACCTGTTCTTTTTCAATGTGACTTAATATATGTGTATGGTGAGGCGTTTAAATAGGCTATGCCTGTTCGCCAAACCAAGTTTCTTTTCTTTATGGAAATAAAAATATTGTTTAAAAAAAAAAGTAGAAAACACGATATCTTAAAACAGTCTGGCGTAAAATTGAGAGACACAGTTATTTCCAACACATTCTTTTTTCTGTGAATGATTATTGGTATTGGTATTGAATGTTTTGTCAGGGTTGGTAATGAGTGTTTTGTTGTATCAATTCGAGAAGTAGAAAACAAGATATTCTAAAGACAGTCTGGCGTAAAATTGAGAGACACAGTTCCATCACACATTCTTTTTTCTGTGAGTGTTAGGTTTTATGGACAGTGCGTACATTGAGTGTTTATTGGTACTGGTTTTGTTGTATCAATCAGAGAAGTAGAAAACACGATATCTTAAAACAGTCTGGCGTAAAATTGAGAGACACAGTTCCATCACACATTCTTTTTTCTGTGAGTGATTACTGGTATTGGTATTGCATTTTCGTCAGTGTTGGTAATGAGTGTTTAGTTGTATCAATTCGAGTAGTAGAATACAAGATATCCTAAAGACAGTCTGGCGTAAAATTGAGAGTCACAGTTCCATCACACATTCGTTTTTCTATGAGTTTTAGATTTTATGAACAGGGGCTTACATTGATTGATTGTTGGTATTGGTATTGAATGGTTTGTTGTATCAATCAGAGAAGTAGAAAACATGATATCCAGAAGACAGTCTGGCGTAAAATTAAGAGACACAGTTCCATCATACATTCTTTTTTCTGTGAGTGTTAGGTTTTTGAACAGAACTTACATTGAATGATTGTTGGCATTGGTATTGAGTGTTTGTTGTATTAATCTGAGATGTAGAAAACAATGATATCCAAAAGACAGTCTGGCCTAACATTTTGTTCCCTCGTCTTTTCACTGAAGTCCCCATTGACACCCATGGAAGACAGTACTGCCTTCCATGGGTGTCAATAGGGAATTCAATGTTAAGAGACGGGGGTCATTGAACGTAAAATGTTTAACACTGAAATCCCCATTGACAGAATGGAATTTGAATGGGAATTTCAGTGTTAACATTTTTGCGCTCAATGGCCACCCATCACTGCTGAAGGCCAAAATGCTTTGAATATTTTTTCTCGTGCGCTATTTCACAAACGAAAGGAAATCAGACACGTTCATCGTTTATCTTTGTTCAGGTTTTAAATATGAGATATAAATAAATCCGGCGTCATTGAAAGCGGTGAGTGACATCCGGATTTTTTTCATATTCCTTAATTTGAATGACCGAGAAATGTTTGTATTTGTAAACGCTTCCTTGTTGCGCCATCTGACACAATAAGTGTTTGAAATGGCGACGAGTTCTGATATTGTTCTCGTGGAAGACTCGGAATCTGATGACGACAAAACAGAGAGCACAACATGCCGATGCTGCGGAAGTAAGTGTTGTATATCAATATTTATCTTGTAATAATAACTGCTGATGCTTCAATCTAGGATTTTCTATTCAATCCTTGAACATCAAACACTAATATTTTCTTGATAACTGAAGTTTGTAAAATTTAGTCTCGGAGAATGTTAACCATTCATCTTTGAGCATGAGTAGAATGAGGTGTCTGAACAGCAAATTTTGCAAAAAATGTCTAAGCCAGTTAATCCTTTCAACGCTGGCGCCCTGGAAGACATCATTTCAGTCAATAATATCAACGGCATAATTGGCGAAACCATCATGGTTTGTTGGGAGGTTCAGTAATAATTTAACCCAACAACTCCGTCGAGCTGTTGGGTTAACCCTTTAATACTTTTGTACGTCTTAAGACGTACGCAATCAAACAGCGCGTTGATACTTTTGTACGTCTTATTACATACGAAATCAAACAGGGCGTTGATACTTTGTGGTCATTTGTTTTGTTATTATTTTTCGATTTTTTTAAGTTTTAATCTTTTTTAATATTTTTAGATATTTGGCGCCTTCGAAAATAGCATGTCACCTATTTTCTCCCGAATAATGCTCAGTGACAACCGTTGAGCCAAATGTCATTACAGCTTAAAATACTAATATAATCCTGCTGTCAAGATTTCTTAACCAACTGAGTGCTAGAAGGCACTATCAGGGCTTTCAAAAAATGAGGATACCAGAGCAAAAGCAACACTTCCCTTGCTTTTATTTCATATTCAGCCAAACATATATAACATTTTGTTTATATAAATTTGTTTTATTACAAATTATTGGAGAGTGCCTGTGGGCACTCTCCAATAATTTGTAATAAACAAGTTTTGAATAGCAAATTCAGACCAACAAAAATAACTAGCCCGCAACCAGATAATCACTAATGTGAAAAATATCTCTATATTTGTGTACTTTCCGACGTTTGACGTCGCATTTTGAAAAACGTTGAAAAAACTGAATTTCCAGTGACGTTTGAACGTCAGGATAATTAAAGTCTCAAGGGGTTAAATTATTACATAGCCTCGCTTCAGATTTTGTGCTCTTTATATCGTCTCCTCGTCCACTGCCAATTTTCTCTTCACGCAAAAAATTTATGCACACTGGTTTGAAAGGATTAATCACAGTTTGTTGATATCAACAGCTTCACCTGGGTACTCCTTTATTTTTTTTCCTTTTCGCCTTCTCCAGTGACAGGGATTGTTTTTACTTTTTTGATTTGAGTGCGAATATTTATCGATAACATCCAATTTCCATCCATTTTTTGGACAATGTGTGCAACTCCTCGGATCCGTTTGGTTAGTGGCCAGTCGTTATGTTTAGTTGCGATTGAACTGAGAAGTGTGTGTGTGTGGGGGGGGGGGGGGGGGGGGGGGTAATTATTTATTCACTGTTTGCCTTGAACTCGAGTCCAATGAGGTGCCATAAGCTAGATAAGTTATGCTTTTGGTTAAAAAAATGAAAGGTTTTTTGGTTAATCCAGAAGTTTTGTAAACAATGTAAAATGCTATCCGTTTCAAGCACGAGGGAAAATAATAATATTAATAATATAATATTTATTATATAACGTCCTTGGGTAATTTTTGTTCATGAAAAGTAGGGAGGGGCAAAATAAATGATCTGAAAAAAGTGGGAGGGGAGAATGGTTTCCTGGGGCGTTGTGGTTATCGCTGCCACCGAACGCGGCTAGACAGAATTAGAAGCTGTCTTCAGAAATGTAATCTTGAAAAGTTAAATTCTCAAAAGAATTTCTAGATCGAAGAAGTTTCCAGTAGAAACCGTGACTTCAAAAATCTTCAAACTGCAATGATCTCGTAAAGGTGTATCATTACCAGTCCAACCCTTCAAAAACGAAGAGGTTTTTTCAGAAAAATAACGCATTGTTATCCCCCTTCCAATCCATTACACTTTACACTTGGCCTGTGTACTGCCCCGCCTCTTCGCGTGTGACACTCTATGGATTGAGCTGAGTAGACATGCCAGATTCGACGTTCCCTTATAAAAAAGTACCATGGTAAACCATGGTAAATCCCAAAATACCCTGGTAATTTGGGATTTACCA